>OZ024794.1:915093-1412840 GCA_964017045.1 Omphiscola glabra | reverse complement strand
TCTGTTCCACTGTCCAGCACTCCAACTGCGGACATCCAAGTGAGAAAGTAACAAATCATCTGTTCCACTGTCCAGCACTCCAACTGCGGACATCCAAGTGAGAAAGTAACAAATCATCTGTTCCACTGTCCAGCACTCCAACTGCGGACATGCAAGTGAGAAAGTAACAAATCATCTGTTCCACTGTCCAGCACTCCAACTGCGGACATGCCAAGTGAGAAAGTAACAAATCATCTGTTCCACTGTCCAGCACTCCAACTGCGGACATCCAAGTGAGAAAGTAACAAATCATCTGTTCCACTGTCCAGCACTCCAACTGCGGACATCCAAGTGAGAAAGTAACAAATCACGTGAGATCTGTTCCACTGTCCAGCACTCCAACTGCGGACATCCAAGTGAGAAAGTAACAAATCATCTGTTCCACTGTCCAGCACTCCAACTGCGGACATCCAAGTGAGAAAGTAACAAATCATCTGTTCCACTGTCCAGCACTCCAACTGCGGACATGCAAGTGAGAAAGTAACAAATCATCTGTTCCACTGTCCAGCACTCCAACTGCGGACATCCAAGTGAGAAAGTAACAAATCATCTGTTCCACTGTCCAGCACTCCAACTGCGGACATCCAAGTGAGAAAGTAACAAATCATCTGTTCCACTGTCCAGCACTCCAACTGCGGACATGCAAGTGAGAAAGTAACAAATCATCTGTTCCACTGTCCAGCACTCCAACTGCGGACATCCAAGTGAGAAAGTAACAAATCATCTGTTCCACTGTCCAGCACTCCAACTGCGGACATCCAAGTGAGAAAGTAACAAATCATCTGTTCCACTGTCCAGCACTCCAACTGCGGACATCCAAGTGAGAAAGTAACAAATCATCTGTTCCACTGTCCAGCACTCCAACTGCGGACATCCAAGTGAGAAAGTAACAAATCATCTGTTCCACTGTCCAGCACTCCAACTGCGGACATCCAAGTGAGAAAGTAACAAATCATCTGTTCCACTGTCCAGCACTCCAACTGCGGACATCCAAGTGAGAAAGTAACAAATCATCTGTTCCACTGTCCAGCACTCCAACTGCGGACATCCAAGTGAGAAAGTAACAAATCATCTGTTCCACTGTCCAGCACTCCAACTGCGGACATCCAAGTGAGAAAGTAACAAATCATCTGTTCCACTGTCCAGCACTCCAACTGCGGACATGCAAGTGAGAAAGTAACAAATCATCTGTTCCACTGTCCAGCACTCCAACTGCGGACATCCAAGTGAGAAAGTAACAAATCATCTGTTCCACTGTCCAGCACTCCAACTGCGGACATCCAAGTGAGAAAGTAACAAATCATCTGTTCCACTGTCCAGCACTCCAACTGCGGACATCCAAGTGAGAAAGTAACAAATCATCTGTTCCACTGTCCAGCACTCCAACTGCGGACATCCAAGTGAGAAAGTAACAAATCATCTGTTCCACTGTCCAGCACTCCAACTGCGGACATGCAAGTGAGAAAGTAACAAATCATCTGTTCCACTGTCCAGCACTCCAACTGCGGACATGCAAGTGAGAAAGTAACAAATCATCTGTTCCACTGTCCAGCACTCCAACTGCGGACATCCAAGTGAGAAAGTAACAAATCATCTGTTCCACTGTCCAGCACTCCAACTGCGGACATCCAAGTGAGAAAGTAACAAATCATCTGTTCCACTGTCCAGCACTCCAACTGCGGACATCCAAGTGAGAAAGTAACAAATCATCTGTTCCACTGTCCAGCACTCCAACTGCGGACATCCAAGTGAGAAAGTAACAAATCATCTGTTCCACTGTCCAGCACTCCAACTGCGGACATGCAAGTGAGAAAGTAACAAATCATCTGTTCCACTGTCCAGCACTCCAACTGCGGACATCCAAGTGAGAAAGTAACAAATCATCTGTTCCACTGTCCAGCACTCCAACTGCGGACATCCAAGTGAGAAAGTAACAAATCATCTGTTCCACTGTCCAGCACTCCAACTGCGGACATCCAAGTGAGAAAGTAACAAATCATCTGTTCCACTGTCCAGCACTCCAACTGCGGACATCCAAGTGAGAAAGTAACAAATCATCTGTTCCACTGTCCAGCACTCCAACTGCGGACATGCAAGTGAGAAAGTAACAAATCATCTGTTCCACTGTCCAGCACTCCAACTGCGGACATGCAAGTGAGAAAGTAACAAATCATCTGTTCCACTGTCCAGCACTCCAACTGCGCACATGCAAGTGAGAAAGTAACAAATCATCTGTTCCACTGTCCAGCACTCCAACTGCGGACATGCAAGTGAGAAAGTAACAAATCATCTGTTCCACTGTCCAGCACTCCAACTGCGGACATGCAAGTGAGAAAGTAACAAATCATCTGTTCCACTGTCCAGCACTCCAACTGCGGACATGCAAGTGAGAAAGTAACAAATCATCTGTTCCACTGTCCAGCACGTCAACTGTTCCACTGCCCAGCACGTCAACTGCTCCACTGTCCAGCACTTCAACTGTTCCACTGCCCAGCACTTCAACTGTTCCACTGTCCAGCACTTCAACTGTTCCACTGCCCAGCACTTCAACTGATCCACTGTCAGTACTTCAACTGTTCCACTGTCCAGCACTTCAACTGATCCACTGTCAGTACTTCAACTGTTCCACTGTCCAGCACTTCAACTGATCCACTGTCAGTACTTCAACTGTTCCACTGTCCGCACTTCAACTGCTCCACTGTCAGTACTTCAACTGTTCCACTGTCCAGCACTTCAACTGATCCACTGTCAGTACTTCAACTGTTCCACTGTCCAGCACTTCAACTGTTCCACTGTCCAGCACTTCAACTGTTCCACTGTCCAGCACTTCAACTGATCCACTGTCCAGCACTTCAACTGATCCACTGTCCAGCACTTCAACTGATCCACTGTCAGTACTTCAACTGTTCCACTGTCCAGCACTTCAACTGTTCCACTGTCCAGCACTTCAACTGTTCCACTGTCCAGCACTTCAACTGATCCACTGTCCAGCACTTCAACTGATCCACTGTCCAGCACTTCAACTGATCCACTGTCCAGCACTTCAACTGATCCACTGTCAGTACTTCAACTGTTCCACTGTCCAGCACTTCAACTGTTCCACTGTCCAGCACTTCAACTGTTCCACTGTCCAGCACTTCAACTGATCCACTGTCAGTACTTCAACTGTTCCACTGTCCAGCACTTCAACTGTTCCACGGACCAGCACTTCAACTGTTCCACGGACCAGCACTTCAACTGATCCACTGCCCAGCACGTCAACTGTTCCACGGACCAGCACTTCAACTGATCCACTGTCCAGCACTTCAACTGTTCCACGGACCAGCACTTCAACTGATCCACTGTCCAGCACTTCAACTGTTCCACGGACCAGCACTTCAACTGTTCCACGGACCAGCACTTCAACTGCCCCACTGACCAGCACTTCAACTGCTCCACTGCCCGACACTTAACTTGTTCCATTGCCCAGCCCTTCAGGACTTACGTCTCAGTTGGGGTAAACTACCTCCTAAAAATACCAGACAACACCAACACCAGACAACACCAATACCAGACAACACCAACACCAGACAACACCAACACCAGACAACACCAACACCAGACAACACCAACACCAGACAACACCAACACCAGACAACACCAACACCAGTCAACACCAACACCAGACAACACCAACACCAGACAACACCAACACCAGACAACACCAACACCCTTTTTACAACCAAGAACAGCTGCGGAGAGTGGGTAACTCTTCACCACGGCCTGGGGCCGACGGGCATATGACCAAATGGTAATTCTTAATCCATGGCCTGGGGCCGAAAAATGGTGACTGGATCTGCAGGCTCATTAAAGGTGTATTGTATTTAATAACATTATTTTTCAATGTCTCAGCATTTATCGACTCCAATTATTTGAGAATATAATATTACCATCGACTTTAAAATATAATAAGACGTTGTTGGCTTTGTTTGTTTTGTTGAGGGTTTTTTTTCCGATAAATGTTTTTAATATGGCCGTTGTGTTACTAAAAATAGCCTTATTTTCAACATTCATAACTCGGCACCATATGGGGTACAAGTGGTCATGATTGGCACGTGCATTGGCTCAAGTAACATTGTTTGATTTTTATAAATTGTTTTAATAAATGATTTCATTTTAATAAATAGTTTGATTGTTTTTGTGAATGTCTCAAAATTTATTATTTTACGAATTGGACCTTCAATATAGAGTTAGGGTTAGGGTTATGGTTGGGATTAGGGTTAGCGTTAGGGTTAGGGTTGGGTTTTAGGGTTAGGGTTAGGGTTAGGGTTGGGATAAGGGTTAAAGTTAGGAAAATCTATTGAAAATATCTTGTTATAAATGTAGAGTAAATGGACGGAAACAAGTTTCCGAATAAATTGACCACCTCTCTCCCCCCTCAATCTTCTGCTTTCAATCGTTTCTAATGTCCTTCAGGTGAGTAAATTTCTATTAGTCCTTTTTCTGTCGTATCCTAAAGGCTAAGGATATTTTGACAGCTCTCACCATTTTCTTCTCTTATAGGTGGATTTGTCGGCTTTTACCCATGACAAGGTTCACTCGGCATCAATTCAGTTGACACGTCCTCCTTTTTGGGCACCATAGGTCACAGATCACAGGTCACAGGTCATAGGTCATACATCTGCGACAAAAACAAAGACGCAAATTAGGCTCCCAATATGGCCTTTGTGTTATCAAAGCTATTTTTAGGAACACAGAGGCCCTATTGAGAACCAAATCTTAAAATTTCTTGTTTCATCACCGGTACATAGGAGTTAACAAGCAAGATTCCTTCTATGTGGTTCAATTCATTGTAATGGATGACCTTCAACTTTAGGGACCTTAAGAACAACAATTCAGTTCTTTCATGACAATTATTAGTTTAGTTCTTGTCAGTTGACTCATTCATTAAGTTCTTGTCAGTTAACTCGTTCATTAAGTTCTTGTCAGTTAACTCATTCATTAAGTTCTTGTCAGTTAACACGTTCATTACGTTCTTGTCATTTAACTCATTCATTAAGTTCTTGTCAGTTAACACGTTCATTAAGTTCTTGTCAGTTAACTCATTCATTAAGTTCTTGTCAGTTAACACGTTCATTACGTTCTTGTCAGTTAACTCATTCATTAAGTTCTTGTCAGTTAACACGTTCATTAAGTTCTTGTCATTTAACTCATACATTAAGTTCTTGTCAGTTAACACGTTCATTACGTTCTTGTCATTTAACACGTTCATTACGTTCTTGTCAGTTAACTCATTCATTAAGTTCTTGTCAGTTAACTCGTTCATTAAGTTCTTGTCAGTTAACTCATTAATTACGTTCTTGTCAGTTAACTTATTCATTAAGTTCTTGTCAGTTAACTCGTTCATTAAGTTTTTGTCAGTTAACTCGTTCATTAAGTTCTTGTCAGTTAACTCATTCATTACGTTCTTGTCAGTTAACTCATTCATTACGTTCTTGTCAGTTAACTCATTCATTACGTTCTTGTCAGTTAACTCATTCATTAAGTTCTTGTCAGTTAACTCGTTCATTAAGTTCTTGTCAGTTAACTCATTAATTACGTTCTTGTCAGTTAACTTATTCATTAAGTTCTTGTCAGTTAACTCGTTCATTAAGTTTTTGTCAGTTAACTCGTTCATTAAGTTCTTGTCAGTTAACTCATTCATTACGTTCTTGTCAGTTAACTCATTCATTAAGTTCTTGTCAGTTAACTCGTTCATTAAGTTCTTGTCAGTTAACTCATTCATTACGTTCTTGTCAGTTAACTCATTCATTAAGTTCTTGTCAGTTAACTCGTTCATTAAGTTCTTGTCAGTTAACTCATTAATTACGTTCTTGTCAGTTAACTCATTCATTAAGTTCTTGTCAGTTAACTCATTCATTAAGTTCTTGTCAGTTAACTCATTCATTAAGTTCTTGTCAGTTAACTCGTTCATTAAGTTCTTGTCAGTTAACTCATTCATTAAGTTCTTGTCAGTTAACTCATTCATTAAGTTCTTGTCAGTTAACTCATTCATTAAGTTCTTGTCAGTTAACTCATTCATTAAGTTCTTGTCAGTTAACTCATTCATTACGTTCTTGTCAGTTAACTCGTTCATTAAGTTCTTGTCAGTTAACTCGTTCATTAAGTTCTTGTCAGTTAACTCATTCATTACGTTCTTGTCAGTTAACTCATTCATTAAGTTCTTGTCAGTTAACTCGTTCATTAAGTTCTTGTCAGTTAACTCGTTCATTAAGTTCTTGTCAGTTAACTCATTCATTAAGTTCTTGTCAGTTAACTCATTCATTAAGTTCTTGTCAGTTAACTCGTTCATTAAGTTCTTGTCAGTTAACTCATTCATTACGTTCTTGTCAGTTAACTCATTCATTAAGTTCTTGTCATTTAACTCGTTCATTAAGTTCTTGTCAGTTAACTCATTCATTACGTTCTTGTCAGTTAACTCATTCATTAAGTTCTTGTCAGTTAACTCATTCATTAAGTTCTTGTCAGTTAACTCATTCATTAAGTTCTTGTCAGTTAACTCGTTCATTAAGTTCTTGTCAGCTAACTCATTCATTAAGTTCTTGTCAGTTAACTCATTCATTACGTTGTTGTCAGTTAACTCATTCATTAAGTTCTTGTCAGTTAACTCGTTCATTAAGTTCTTGTCAGTTAACTCATTAATTACGTTCTTGTCAGTTAACTTATTCATTAAGTTCTTGTCAGTTAACTCGTTCATTAAGTTTTTGTCAGTTAACTCGTTCATTAAGTTCTTGTCAGTTAACTCATTCATTACGTTCTTGTCAGTTAACTCATTCATTAAGTTCTTGTCAGTTAACTCGTTCATTAAGTTCTTGTCAGTTAACACGTTCATTAAGTTCTTGTCAGTTAACTCATTCATTAAGTTCTTGTCAGTTAACTCATTCATTACGTTCTTGTCAGTTAACTCATTCATTAAGTTCTTGTCAGTTAACTCATTCATTAAGTTCTTGTCAGTTAACTCGTTCATTAAGTTCTTGTCAGTTAACTCATTCATTACGTTCTTGTCAGTTAACTCATTCATTAAGTTCTTGTCAAATAACTCATTCATTAAGTTCTTGTCAGTTAACTCATTCATTAAGTTCTTGTCAGTTAACTCATTCATTAAGTTCTTGTCAGTTAACTCGTTCATTAAGTTCTTGTCAGTTAACTCATTCATTAAGTTCTTGTCAGTTAACTCATTCATTACGTTCTTGTCAGTTAACTCGTTCATTAAGTTCTTGTCAGTTAACTCGTTCATTAAGTTCTTGTCAGTTAACTCATTCATTACGTTCTTGTCAGTTAACTCATTCATTAAGTTCTTGTCAGTTAACTCGTTCATTAAGTTCTTGTCAGTTAACTCGTTCATTAAGTTCTTGTCAGTTAACTCATTCATTAAGTTCTTGTCAGTTAACTCATTCATTAAGTTCTTGTCAGTTAACTCGTTCATTAAGTTCTTGTCAGTTAACTCATTCATTACGTTCTTGTCAGTTAACTCATTCATTAAGTTCTTGTCATTTAACTCGTTCATTAAGTTCTTGTCAGTTAACTCATTCATTACGTTCTTGTCAGTTAACTCATTCATTAAGTTCTTGTCAGTTAACTCATTCATTAAGTTCTTGTCAGTTAACTCATTCATTAAGTTCTTGTCAGTTAACTCGTTCATTAAGTTCTTGTCAGCTAACTCATTCATTAAGTTCTTGTCAGTTAACTCATTCATTACGTTCTTGTCAGTTAACTCATTCATTAAGTTCTTGTCAGTTAACTCGTTCATTAAGTTCTTGTCAGTTAACTCATTAATTACGTTCTTGTCAGTTAACTTATTCATTAAGTTCTTGTCAGTTAACTCGTTCATTAAGTTTTTGTCAGTTAACTCGTTCATTAAGTTCTTGTCAGTTAACTCATTCATTACGTTCTTGTCAGTTAACTCATTCATTAAGTTCTTGTCAGTTAACTCGTTCATGAAGTTCTTGTCAGTTAACTCATTCATTACGTTCTTGTCAGTTAACTCATTCATTAAGTTCTTGTCAGTTAACTCGTTCATTAAGTTCTTGTCAGTTAACTCATTAATTACGTTCTTGTCAGTTAACTCATTCATTAAGTTCTTGTCAGTTAACTCATTCATTAAGTTCTTGTCAGTTAACTCATTCATTAAGTTCTTGTCAGTTAACTCGTTCATTAAGTTCTTGTCAGTTAACTCATTCATTAAGTTCTTGTCAGTTAACTCATTCATTAAGTTCTTGTCAGTTAACTCATTCATTAAGTTCTTGTCAGTTAACTCGTTCATTAAGTTCTTGTCAGTTAACTCATTCATTAAGTTCTTGTCAGTTAACTCATTCATTAAGTTCTTGTCAGTTAACTCATTCATTAAGTTCTTATCAGTTAACACGTTCATTACGTTCTTGTCAGTTAACTCATTCATTAAGTTCTTGTCAGTTAACTCATTCATTAAGTTCTTGTCAGTTAACTCATTCATTACGTTCTTGTCAGTTAACTCATTCATTAAGTTCTTGTCAGGTAACTCATTCATTAAGTTCTTATCAGTTAACACGTTCATTACGTTCTTGTCAGTTAACTCATTCATTAAGTTCTTGTCAGTTAACTCATTCATTAAGTTCTTGTCAGTTAACTCATTCATTAATTTCTTGTCAGTTAACTCGTTCATTAAGTTCTTGTCAGTTAACTCATTCATTACGTTCTTGTCAGTTAACTCATTCATTAAGTTCTTGTCAGTTAACTCGTTCATTAAGTTCTTGTCAGTTAACTCATTCATTACGTTCTTGTCAGTTAACTCATTCATTAAGTTCTTGTCAGTTAACTCATTCATTAAGTTCTTGTCAGTTAACTCATTCATTAAGTTCTTGTCAGTTAACTCGTTCATTAAGTTCTTGTCAGTTAACTCATTCATTAAGTTCTTGTCAGTTAACTCATTCATTAAGTTCTTGTCAGTTAACTCATTCATTAAGTTCTTGTCAGTTAACTCGTTCATTAAGTTCTTGTCAGTTAACTCATTCATTAAGTTCTTGTCAGTTAACTCATTCATTAAGTTCTTGTCAGTTAACTCGTTCATTAAGTTCTTGTCAGTTAACTCATTAATTACGTTCTTGTCAGTTAACTTATTCATTAAGTTCTTGTCAGTTAACTCGTTCATTAAGTTTTTGTCAGTTAACTCGTTCATTAAGTTCTTGTCAGTTAACTCATTCATTACGTTCTTGTCATTTAACTCATTCATTAAGTTCTTGTCAGTTAACTCATTCATTACGTTCTTGTCAGTTAACTCATTCATTAAGTTCTTGTCAAATAACTCATTCATTAAGTTCTTGTCAGTTAACTCATTCATTAAGTTCTTGTCAGTTAACTCATTCATTAAGTTCTTGTCAGTTAACTCGTTCATTAAGTTCTTGTCAGTTAACTCATTCATTAAGTTCTTGTCAGTTAACTCATTCATTACGTTCTTGTCAGTTAACTCGTTCATTAAGTTCTTGTCAGTTAACTCGTTCATTAAGTTCTTGTCAGTTAACTCATTCATTACGTTCTTGTCAGTTAACTCATTCATTAAGTTCTTGTCAGTTAACTCGTTCATTAAGTTCTTGTCAGTTAACTCGTTCATTAAGTTCTTGTCAGTTAACTCATTCATTAAGTTCTTGTCAGTTAACTCATTCATTAAGTTCTTGTCAGTTAACTCGTTCATTAAGTTCTTGTCAGTTAACTCATTCATTACGTTCTTGTCAGTTAACTCATTCATTAAGTTCTTGTTATTTAACTCGTTCATTAAGTTCTTGTCAGTTAACTCATTCATTACGTTCTTGTCAGTTAACTCATTCATTAAGTTCTTGTCAGTTAACTCATTCATTAAGTTCTTGTCAGTTAACTCATTCATTAAGTTCTTGTCAGTTAACTCGTTCATTAAGTTCTTGTCAGCTAACTCATTCATTAAGTTCTTGTCAGTTAACTCATTCATTACGTTCTTGTCAGTTAACTCATTCATTAAGTTCTTGTCAGTTAACTCGTTCATTAAGTTCTTGTCAGTTAACTCATTAATTACGTTCTTGTCAGTTAACTTATTCATTAAGTTCTTGTCAGTTAACTCGTTCATTAAGTTTTTGTCAGTTAACTCGTTCATTAAGTTCTTGTCAGTTAACTCATTCATTACGTTCTTGTCAGTTAACTCATTCATTAAGTTCTTGTCAGTTAACTCGTTCATGAAGTTCTTGTCAGTTAACTCATTCATTACGTTCTTGTCAGTTAACTCATTCATTAAGTTCTTGTCAGTTAACTCGTTCATTAAGTTCTTGTCAGTTAACTCATTAATTACGTTCTTGTCAGTTAACTCATTCATTAAGTTCTTGTCAGTTAACTCATTCATTAAGTTCTTGTCAGTTAACTCATTCATTAAGTTCTTGTCAGTTAACTCGTTCATTAAGTTCTTGTCAGTTAACTCATTCATTAAGTTCTTGTCAGTTAACTCATTCATTAAGTTCTTGTCAGTTAACTCATTCATTAAGTTCTTGTCAGTTAACTCGTTCATTAAGTTCTTGTCAGTTAACTCATTCATTAAGTTCTTGTCAGTTAACTCATTCATTAAGTTCTTGTCAGTTAACTCGTTCATTAAGTTCTTGTCAGTTAACTCGTTCATTAAGTTCTTGTCAGTTAACTCATTCATTAAGTTCTTGTCAGTTAACTCATTCATTAAGTTCTTGTCAGTTAACTCGTTCATTAAGTTCTTGTCAGTTAACTCGTTCATTAAGTTCTTGTCAGTTAACTCATTCATTACGTTCTTGTCAGTTAACTCATTCATTAAGTTCTTGTCAGTTAACTCGTTCATGAAGTTCTTGTCAGTTAACTCATTCATTACGTTCTTGTCAGTTAACTCATTCATTAAGTTCTTGTCAGTTAACTCATTCATTACGTTCTTGTCAGTTAACTCATTCATTAAGTTCTTGTCAGTTAACTCGTTCATTAAGTTCTTGTCAGTTAACTCATTAATTACGTTCTTGTCAGTTAACTCATTCATTAAGTTCTTGTCAGTTAACTCATTCATTAAGTTCTTGTCAGTTAACTCATTCATTAAGTTCTTGTCAGTTAACTCGTTCATTAAGTTCTTGTCAGTTAACTCATTCATTAAGTTCTTGTCAGTTAACTCATTCATTAAGTTCTTGTCAGTTAACTCATTCATTAAGTTCTTGTCAGTTAACTCATTCATTAAGTTCTTGTCAGTTAACTCATTCATTACGTTCTTGTCAGTTAACTCGTTCATTAAGTTCTTGTCAGTTAACTCGTTCATTAAGTTCTTGTCAGTTAACTCATTCATTACGTTCTTGTCAGTTAACTCATTCATTAAGTTCTTGTCAGTTAACTCGTTCATTAAGTTCTTGTCAGTTAACTCGTTCATTAAGTTCTTGTCAGTTAACTCATTCATTAAGTTCTTGTCAGTTAACTCATTCATTAAGTTCTTGTCAGTTAACTCGTTCATTAAGTTCTTGTCAGTTAACTCATTCATTACGTTCTTGTCAGTTAACTCATTCATTAAGTTCTTGTCATTTAACTCGTTCATTAAGTTCTTGTCAGTTAACTCATTCATTACGTTCTTGTCAGTTAACTCATTCATTAAGTTCTTGTCAGTTAACTCATTCATTAAGTTCTTGTCAGTTAACTCATTCATTAAGTTCTTGTCAGTTAACTCGTTCATTAAGTTCTTGTCAGCTAACTCATTCATTAAGTTCTTGTCAGTTAACTCATTCATTACGTTGTTGTCAGTTAACTCATTCATTAAGTTCTTGTCAGTTAACTCGTTCATTAAGTTCTTGTCAGTTAACTCATTAATTACGTTCTTGTCAGTTAACTTATTCATTAAGTTCTTGTCAGTTAACTCGTTCATTAAGTTTTTGTCAGTTAACTCGTTCATTAAGTTCTTGTCAGTTAACTCATTCATTACGTTCTTGTCAGTTAACTCATTCATTAAGTTCTTGTCAGTTAACTCGTTCATTAAGTTCTTGTCAGTTAACACGTTCATTAAGTTCTTGTCAGTTAACTCATTCATTAAGTTCTTGTCAGTTAACTCATTCATTACGTTCTTGTCAGTTAACTCATTCATTAAGTTCTTGTCAGTTAACTCATTCATTAAGTTCTTGTCATTTAACTCATTCATTAAGTTCTTGTCAGTTAACTCATTCATTACGTTCTTGTCAGTTAACTCATTCATTAAGTTCTTGTCAAATAACTCATTCATTAAGTTCTTGTCAGTTAACTCATTCATTAAGTTCTTGTCAGTTAACTCATTCATTAAGTTCTTGTCAGTTAACTCGTTCATTAAGTTCTTGTCAGTTAACTCATTCATTAAGTTCTTGTCAGTTAACTCATTCATTACGTTCTTGTCAGTTAACTCGTTCATTAAGTTCTTGTCAGTTAACTCGTTCATTAAGTTCTTGTCAGTTAACTCATTCATTACGTTCTTGTCAGTTAACTCATTCATTAAGTTCTTGTCAGTTAACTCGTTCATTAAGTTCTTGTCAGTTAACTCGTTCATTAAGTTCTTGTCAGTTAACTCATTCATTAAGTTCTTGTCAGTTAACTCATTCATTAAGTTCTTGTCAGTTAACTCGTTCATTAAGTTCTTGTCAGTTAACTCGTTCATTAAGTTCTTGTCAGTTAACACGTTCATTAAGTTCTTGTCAGTTAACTCATTCATTAAGTTCTTGTCAGTTAACTCATTCATTACGTTCTTGTCAGTTAACTCATTCATTAAGTTCTTGTCAGTTAACTCATTCATTAAGTTCTTGTCATTTAACTCATTCATTAAGTTCTTGTCAGTTAACTCATTCATTACGTTCTTGTCAGTTAACTCATTCATTAAGTTCTTGTCAAATAACTCATTCATTAAGTTCTTGTCAGTTAACTCATTCATTAAGTTCTTGTCAGTTAACTCATTCATTAAGTTCTTGTCAGTTAACTCGTTCATTAAGTTCTTGTCAGTTAACTCATTCATTAAGTTCTTGTCAGTTAACTCATTCATTACGTTCTTGTCAGTTAACTCGTTCATTAAGTTCTTGTCAGTTAACTCGTTCATTAAGTTCTTGTCAGTTAACTCATTCATTACGTTCTTGTCAGTTAACTCATTCATTAAGTTCTTGTCAGTTAACTCGTTCATTAAGTTCTTGTCAGTTAACTCGTTCATTAAGTTCTTGTCAGTTAACTCATTCATTAAGTTCTTGTCAGTTAACTCATTCATTAAGTTCTTGTCAGTTAACTCGTTCATTAAGTTCTTGTCAGTTAACTCGTTCATTAAGTTCTTGTCAGTTAACACGTTCATTAAGTTCTTGTCAGTTAACTCATTCATTAAGTTCTTGTCAGTTAACTCATTCATTACGTTCTTGTCAGTTAACTCATTCATTAAGTTCTTGTCAGTTAACTCATTCATTAAGTTCTTGTCAGTTAACTCGTTCATTAAGTTCTTGTCAGCTAACTCATTCATTAAGTTCTTG
This sequence comes from Omphiscola glabra, assembly GCA_964017045.1. Lineage (NCBI taxonomy): Eukaryota > Metazoa > Mollusca > Gastropoda > Lymnaeidae > Omphiscola > Omphiscola glabra. The sequence goes on along the minus strand of OZ024794.1, from coordinate 1,399,305 downwards.
TCAGTTAACTCATTCATTACGTTGTTGTCAGTTAACTCATTCATTAAGTTCTTGTCAGTTAACTCGTTCATTAAGTTCTTGTCAGTTAACTCATTAATTACGTTCTTGTCAGTTAACTTATTCATTAAGTTCTTGTCAGTTAACTCGTTCATTAAGTTTTTGTCAGTTAACTCGTTCATTAAGTTCTTGTCAGTTAACTCATTCATTACGTTCTTGTCAGTTAACTCATTCATTAAGTTCTTGTCAGTTAACTCGTTCATTAAGTTCTTGTCAGTTAACACGTTCATTAAGTTCTTGTCAGTTAACTCATTCATTAAGTTCTTGTCAGTTAACTCATTCATTACGTTCTTGTCAGTTAACTCATTCATTAAGTTCTTGTCAGTTAACTCATTCATTAAGTTCTTGTCATTTAACTCATTCATTAAGTTCTTGTCAGTTAACTCATTCATTACGTTCTTGTCAGTTAACTCATTCATTAAGTTCTTGTCAAATAACTCATTCATTAAGTTCTTGTCAGTTAACTCATTCATTAAGTTCTTGTCAGTTAACTCATTCATTAAGTTCTTGTCAGTTAACTCGTTCATTAAGTTCTTGTCAGTTAACTCATTCATTAAGTTCTTGTCAGTTAACTCATTCATTACGTTCTTGTCAGTTAACTCGTTCATTAAGTTCTTGTCAGTTAACTCGTTCATTAAGTTCTTGTCAGTTAACTCATTCATTACGTTCTTGTCAGTTAACTCATTCATTAAGTTCTTGTCAGTTAACTCGTTCATTAAGTTCTTGTCAGTTAACTCATTCATTACGTTCTTGTCAGTTAACTCATTCATTAAGTTCTTGTCATTTAACTCGTTCATTAAGTTCTTGTCAGTTAACTCATTCATTACGTTCTTGTCAGTTAACTCATTCATTAAGTTCTTGTCAGTTAACTCATTCATTAAGTTCTTGTCAGTTAACTCATTCATTAAGTTCTTGTCAGTTAACTCGTTCATTAAGTTCTTGTCAGCTAACTCATTCATTAAGTTCTTGTCAGTTAACTCATTCATTACGTTCTTGTCAGTTAACTCATTCATTAAGTTCTTGTCAGTTAACTCGTTCATTAAGTTCTTGTCAGTTAACTCATTAATTACGTTCTTGTCAGTTAACTTATTCATTAAGTTCTTGTCAGTTAACTCGTTCATTAAGTTTTTGTCAGTTAACTCGTTCATTAAGTTCTTGTCAGTTAACTCATTCATTACGTTCTTGTCAGTTAACTCATTCATTAAGTTCTTGTCAGTTAACTCGTTCATGAAGTTCTTGTCAGTTAACTCATTCATTACGTTCTTGTCAGTTAACTCATTCATTAAGTTCTTGTCAGTTAACTCGTTCATTAAGTTCTTGTCAGTTAACTCATTAATTACGTTCTTGTCAGTTAACTCATTCATTAAGTTCTTGTCAGTTAACTCATTCATTAAGTTCTTGTCAGTTAACTCATTCATTAAGTTCTTGTCAGTTAACTCGTTCATTAAGTTCTTGTCAGTTAACTCATTCATTAAGTTCTTGTCAGTTAACTCATTCATTAAGTTCTTGTCAGTTAACTCATTCATTAAGTTCTTGTCAGTTAACTCGTTCATTAAGTTCTTGTCAGTTAACTCATTCATTAAGTTCTTGTCAGTTAACTCATTCATTAAGTTCTTGTCAGTTAACTCATTCATTAAGTTCTTATCAGTTAACACGTTCATTACGTTCTTGTCAGTTAACTCATTCATTAAGTTCTTGTCAGTTAACTCATTCATTAAGTTCTTGTCAGTTAACTCATTCATTACGTTCTTGTCAGTTAACTCATTCATTAAGTTCTTGTCAGGTAACTCATTCATTAAGTTCTTATCAGTTAACACGTTCATTACGTTCTTGTCAGTTAACTCATTCATTAAGTTCTTGTCAGTTAACTCATTCATTAAGTTCTTGTCAGTTAACTCATTCATTAATTTCTTGTCAGTTAACTCGTTCATTAAGTTCTTGTCAGTTAACTCATTCATTACGTTCTTGTCAGTTAACTCATTCATTAAGTTCTTGTCAGTTAACTCGTTCATTAAGTTCTTGTCAGTTAACTCATTCATTACGTTCTTGTCAGTTAACTCATTCATTAAGTTCTTGTCAGTTAACTCATTCATTAAGTTCTTGTCAGTTAACTCATTCATTAAGTTCTTGTCAGTTAACTCGTTCATTAAGTTCTTGTCAGTTAACTCATTCATTAAGTTCTTGTCAGTTAACTCATTCATTAAGTTCTTGTCAGTTAACTCATTCATTAAGTTCTTGTCAGTTAACTCGTTCATTAAGTTCTTGTCAGTTAACTCATTCATTAAGTTCTTGTCAGTTAACTCATTCATTAAGTTCTTGTCAGTTAACTCGTTCATTAAGTTCTTGTCAGTTAACTCATTAATTACGTTCTTGTCAGTTAACTTATTCATTAAGTTCTTGTCAGTTAACTCGTTCATTAAGTTTTTGTCAGTTAACTCGTTCATTAAGTTCTTGTCAGTTAACTCATTCATTACGTTCTTGTCATTTAACTCATTCATTAAGTTCTTGTCAGTTAACTCATTCATTACGTTCTTGTCAGTTAACTCATTCATTAAGTTCTTGTCAAATAACTCATTCATTAAGTTCTTGTCAGTTAACTCATTCATTAAGTTCTTGTCAGTTAACTCATTCATTAAGTTCTTGTCAGTTAACTCGTTCATTAAGTTCTTGTCAGTTAACTCATTCATTAAGTTCTTGTCAGTTAACTCATTCATTACGTTCTTGTCAGTTAACTCGTTCATTAAGTTCTTGTCAGTTAACTCGTTCATTAAGTTCTTGTCAGTTAACTCATTCATTACGTTCTTGTCAGTTAACTCATTCATTAAGTTCTTGTCAGTTAACTCGTTCATTAAGTTCTTGTCAGTTAACTCGTTCATTAAGTTCTTGTCAGTTAACTCATTCATTAAGTTCTTGTCAGTTAACTCATTCATTAAGTTCTTGTCAGTTAACTCGTTCATTAAGTTCTTGTCAGTTAACTCATTCATTACGTTCTTGTCAGTTAACTCATTCATTAAGTTCTTGTCATTTAACTCGTTCATTAAGTTCTTGTCAGTTAACTCATTCATTACGTTCTTGTCAGTTAACTCATTCATTAAGTTCTTGTCAGTTAACTCATTCATTAAGTTCTTGTCAGTTAACTCATTCATTAAGTTCTTGTCAGTTAACTCGTTCATTAAGTTCTTGTCAGCTAACTCATTCATTAAGTTCTTGTCAGTTAACTCATTCATTACGTTCTTGTCAGTTAACTCATTCATTAAGTTCTTGTCAGTTAACTCGTTCATTAAGTTCTTGTCAGTTAACTCATTAATTACGTTCTTGTCAGTTAACTTATTCATTAAGTTCTTGTCAGTTAACTCGTTCATTAAGTTTTTGTCAGTTAACTCGTTCATTAAGTTCTTGTCAGTTAACTCATTCATTACGTTCTTGTCAGTTAACTCATTCATTAAGTTCTTGTCAGTTAACTCGTTCATGAAGTTCTTGTCAGTTAACTCATTCATTACGTTCTTGTCAGTTAACTCATTCATTAAGTTCTTGTCAGTTAACTCGTTCATTAAGTTCTTGTCAGTTAACTCATTAATTACGTTCTTGTCAGTTAACTCATTCATTAAGTTCTTGTCAGTTAACTCATTCATTAAGTTCTTGTCAGTTAACTCATTCATTAAGTTCTTGTCAGTTAACTCGTTCATTAAGTTCTTGTCAGTTAACTCATTCATTAAGTTCTTGTCAGTTAACTCATTCATTAAGTTCTTGTCAGTTAACTCATTCATTAAGTTCTTGTCAGTTAACTCGTTCATTAAGTTCTTGTCAGTTAACTCATTCATTAAGTTCTTGTCAGTTAACTCATTCATTAAGTTCTTGTCAGTTAACTCATTCATTAAGTTCTTATCAGTTAACACGTTCATTACGTTCTTGTCAGTTAACTCATTCATTAAGTTCTTGTCAGTTAACTCATTCATTAAGTTCTTGTCAGTTAACTCATTCATTACGTTCTTGTCAGTTAACTCATTCATTAAGTTCTTGTCAGGTAACTCATTCATTAAGTTCTTATCAGTTAACACGTTCATTACGTTCTTGTCAGTTAACTCATTCATTAAGTTCTTGTCAGTTAACTCATTCATTAAGTTCTTGTCAGTTAACTCATTCATTAATTTCTTGTCAGTTAACTCGTTCATTAAGTTCTTGTCAGTTAACTCATTCATTACGTTCTTGTCAGTTAACTCATTCATTAAGTTCTTGTCAGTTAACTCGTTCATTAAGTTCTTGTCAGTTAACTCATTCATTACGTTCTTGTCAGTTAACTCATTCATTAAGTTCTTGTCAGTTAACTCATTCATTAAGTTCTTGTCAGTTAACTCATTCATTAAGTTCTTGTCAGTTAACTCGTTTATTAAGTTCTTGTCAGTTAACTCATTCATTAAGTTCTTGTCAGTTAACTCATTCATTAAGTTCTTGTCAGTTAACTCATTCATTAAGTTCTTGTCAGTTAACTCGTTCATTAAGTTCTTGTCAGTTAACTCATTCATTAAGTTCTTGTCAGTTAACTCATTCATTAAGTTCTTGTCAGTTAACTCATTCATTAAGTTCTTATCAGTTAACACGTTCATTACGTTCTTGTCAGTTAACTCATTCATTACGTTCTTGTCAGTTAAATCATTCATTAAGTTCTTGTCAGTTAACTCATTCATTAAGTTCTTGTCAGTTAACTCATTCATTAAGTTCTTGTCAGTTAACTCATTCATTAAGTTCTTATCAGTTAACACGTTCATTACGTTCTTGTCAGTTAACTCATTCATTAAGTTCTTGTCAGTTAACACGTTCATTACGTTCTTGTCATTTAACTCATTCATTAAGTTCTTGTCAGTTAACTCATTCATTAAGTTCTTGTCAGTTAACTCATTCATTAAGTTCTTGTCAGTTAACTCATTCATTAAGTTCTTGTCAGTTAACTCATTCATTAAGTTCTTGTCAGTTAACTCATTCATTGCGTTCTTGTCAGTTAACTCATTCATTAAGTTCTTGTCAGTTAACTCATTCATTAAGTTCTTGTCAGTTAACTCATTCATTGCGTTCTTGTCAGTTAACTCATTCATTAAGTTCTTGTCAGTTAACTCGTTCATTAAGTTCTTGTCAGTTCTTTGACTTTAATGTTGATAATTCTTTCAATTTAATGTTGATAGCATTTTATGTTGCCATCGATAATTCTTAGACGTTGATGTTCATATCAAAAGAGAAATTGTAATAATCACAATGCTTTATTTTTGAATTGAAGACTCTATGGTGACATCAGAGCTTGACCAGATGCATTTCTTGTGTCTATTTATCACGATAAAAATGTAGTGTTGTAAAAAAAATAATAAAATCCAAAAATGTTATCAATCAATTATAGCTGAATCTAATTTATATCAGTGTTGTTCGGTGGTGTCAAGTCATCTCTTGGTTTAAAGGCTCCATGATCACAGTTTAAGAACCGCTTATCACAGAGATAAATTGGGGATTAAACGCCATGTGGTTCCTCTCCTGCCAATGTCGTCTGCCTTACATTCTGCAATGTATGACGTGATAACCAGTCGATAACAAGTAGACACAATGCCGTTTAAAACATGCCAGGAATTTTAATGCAAAGAATTCATTTTTTTAAAGAACTTTACCCTATTTTTTTCTTCAAACCATTTATTTTTAAACAATGGCAAATGTGTTGAACGTCGTCTGCCTGAAGATTTGCCAAGGGAGAAAATGTGCACTAAATAAAGGGGCGTCATCAATTAGACGGTGCTCCATCCGCGTTGTGTATACCGGAAGTGAAATTTGCTGGCTCCGCCTTTTCCGATTAACGTTTAGACTCAAACAGTTTATTGACATCAGCTAGAGCTAAAAAGTTTAGACTCAAACTGTCTCTTGAAGGCCAGATGGAGTTGAAAGTTTAGACCCAAACTGTCTCTTGACGTCAGATGGAGTTGAAAGTTTAGACTCAAACTGTCTCTTGACGTCAGATGGAGTTGAAAGTTTAGACCCAAACTGTCCTCTGACGTCAGCTGAAGTTGAAAGTTTAGACTCAAGCAGTCTCGTGACGGCATCTGGAGTTGAAAGTTTAGACTCAAACTGTCTCTTGACGTCATCTGTAATTGAAAGTTTAGACTCAAGCAGTCTCGTGGCGTCAGCTGGAATTGAAAGCTTTAAGATTATTTGTTAGTCGCCCCTATCTTATTTCATTGTCAGATCATGTTGCCTCCTGCCAGGACCGTTGTAACAGCATCGGGGGCCTGGGTAAATTAATGTACTGAGGTCCCTTAAAAGCTTGAGGCTCTGGGCAACTGCCCAGTGTTCCAATGCCTTATGTCGGCACTAACTAACACACATATTCTGGTGAAGATCTGAGATTACTCTCTTATGACCCCGGCTAGTAAATTGGCTACCAGTTCCATCTGCTGAGCTGTGCCATACCACATTTTCCTCACGTAGGGTTCCCCAACCGCCCTGGCCTCCCCCGGGAGATCTAGTGAGGGACATTCGGTCAACAGATGCGCCAGAGTCTCCGGGTCCAGGCTGCAATGACGGCAAGTAGATCCCTGTTGCTATCTAGCTGGCACCACATCTAGATCTAGCTTGTGAATGGGAAATAACGTGTTTACCTCTGATATAGCGAATCCGCTTTAAATTTATGACGTCATTCGAAGGTTTCAAACTATTTTTTAAGCCAGAATCTGGTTCAAGGACACGTGTACAATATAAATACCAGAGTCATTATCTTTTACGTCGGTCAAGATAACTACCCTATCCCCCATTCAACCATCATACAGCCAGAGTGCAGCCAGGCATCGTAGAGCAAGAGTGCAGCAAGGTACTATTCAGTCAGAGTGCAGCCAGGCACTATACAGCCAGAGTGCAGTCAGGCACTATTCAGCCAGAGTGCAGCCAGGCACCATACAGCCAGAGGGCAGCCAGGCACTATTCAGCCAGAGTGCAGCCAGGCACCATAGAGCCAGAGTGCAGCCAGGTACTATTCAGCCAGAGTGCAGCCAGGAAACATACAGCCAGAATGCAACCAGGCACTATTCAGCCAGAGTGCAGCCAGGTACCATACAGCCAGAGTGCAACCAGGTACTATTCAGCCAAAGTGCAGCCAGGCACCCTAGAGCCAGAGTGCAGCCAGGCACCATAGAGCCAGAGTGCAGCCAGCCCCCACCCATCTCCATCTACCCCCACCCATCTCCGTCTAGCCCCGACCCAGACCCCAGCCAGCCACCACCCATACAGACCCCAGTCAGCCACCACCCAGACCGCAGACAGCCACCACCAAGACCCCAGACAGCCACCACCAAGACCCCAGACAGGCACCACCAAGACCCCAGACAGCCACCACCCAAAACACAGACAGCCACCATCTAGCCCCCAACAGCGTATTGGAATAACCTAAATACAATAACACTTTTTTAAGAAACGTTAATTTATTTTATAACTTAGCAATTGTTAAAAGTATATGATATTATATTTTATTCAATCCATCATCATTCAAGAGATCAATGGTCAATCATCAGCAGGAGATCAATGGTCGATCATCATTCATGAGATCGATAGTCAATCATCAAATCAAGAGATCAATGGTCAATCATAAGTCAAGATATCAATAGTCGCAAACAACTCTAAAATATATCAGATACAACAAACTATCATTAGTCTACTTTGCAAACAACTCTAAAATATCTCAGATACAACAAACTATCATTAGGCTACTTTGCAAACAACTCTAAAATATCTCAGATACAACAAACTATCATTAGTCTACTTTGCAAACAACTCTAAAATATCTCAGATACAACAAACTATCATTAGTTTACTTTGCAAACAACTCTTAAATATCTCAGATACAACAAACTATCATTAGACTACTTTGCAAACAACTCTTAGATATTGAGAAAACGTATCGTCTTTTTTCTCCTTTGGTAGAACCAGAGAAGCTAACAAGTGAATGATTGATGCCAACAAGTGAATGATTGATGAATACAATCAAAATGTGTGAGTCACTTTTACAAATGTGAGACTGTCAGTTTATTGCACTCCGGTAATTTCGTTCCCAGGATGCCGCATTCAAATCTGATCGCTCGCGCTGTGACGTCTGGATGTCCGTGACCACGTGACAAGGCGCGCCAATTCCTGATGATGGACCGCGACACTGACACTGAAATGTGAGCCACGTGACCCTGGTTATCAGTCGATCTCTGGTGGGTCAAGGGGAAGGGAGGGGGTCAGTGGTCCAAATTGGGAGCCGTCCATGTTTTGTCAATTGTCAGTCAAAGACCGGAGACCCCTGGTGTCGAGACAGGATGACAGTAACTGCAGGGTAGAAAATCTTGAGTTATCCCACAGAGTTATTGTTGTTTCCGCGGCATCGTGATTGCTTCCCCTGTGGACGCTGCTTTCTTCAGTGAAGTTTTGCCGATAAAATCAAACAGTCAACAAGGAACGGTAACTTAATCCTGACCACCACCCCCCACCCCCCACCTCCAAAAAATGTTTAAAAAACAAAGACAAGACAAGTAACTTAATCCACAACACACCCCCCCCTGCTTTCTACAGCTCTCTGACCTTGGCAATGTCACTCAAAGAAAGAAAGTATGTTTTAATTATGTCTTTTGAAGTACTTTTTATGTAGACAATATTTATTGGTTTTCCGTCTGGTGCGTAAACGAATAAATTGGAAGGTTTTTCGACTCGTGAGCAGGCCAAATACAGCTGTCCAAGTGAGATGCATGGATTTTCAAAATTCAGACCACACATTTGTAGCGATTGATTCCACCCATGCAATAGCTCTGCTTGAAATTATATTTATGGCGCTAATAATATAAGGAAAAAAAAACGAATTTAAGGCCCCCTGCACCAATGGGAATATTGTAAATTGGTTTTATTCATTTAGAAACCTACCTATTATGTCACACACAAAGTGACATGTCGCTATTCGTATGTAATTTAAATTCCATCCACCCATGCATTAGCTCTATTTAAAATTATATTTATATAGCTCTTATACTAAAAAGCGAATGTAGGGCCACCGGCTTAAAACGTAATATTTTTAAATGGTTGAACTAATTCAGAAACATGTGTGGACAATTACTCGCCAAAGTTTTATCTCACTCGGATGAACGGTATAGGAGCCCATACGGGACATACATACAGACATTCATTTTAATATATTTAGGTTACATTCTTCTATGTTACGTCACTTGCAATAGATGACGTCACAAGCCGAACTTGGCGTCAAAGTGACACATCAAGTGAGAACAAAAATAAGATCACCACTTTCCTTCCAGCACATTTAAACCAGAGGTCCCCAAACTTTTTTGTCTCGTAACAATGTCAGAAAATATACCTCAGTAACTTAAATTTTAATATGATTCTTCATCACGTTTCATGAACATTGATGTTTTTAAAATTTTCACTTCATAGGTACTTTTATAATTTATGAAGAAGATATGTGTCTTTATATTATAAGGTAATATCGTGTAAGTAAATATGTACTATCTGTGTATGTGGATTATTCCATTCATGGAATGCCAAATAGAATTCACGACCTGCTTACATGAAGTTGTTTTTCGCTGACATGGACCCCTTGCAAGTTGTCGTCGACCCCTGGGGGTCGATATAGACTACTTTGGGAATCACTGATTTAAACAATATTTTAAACACCCAATACAACAGTATAAAAAAAAACTTTTTAAAATACGCTTGTCCAAAAATGCAACAAAAAGTATTAAAATAAAGGTCTACCCAAAACTTCAGAGATATGTTACAGTCGTATGACTAAAAAAGCGGGGGGCCCCATGAAATACAATTATGTCGTATGGCTTGTAAAAAATACAATGTTGGACATATGACGTTTACTTTGGCATTGCTGCCAGTAAGTGATATGTGACACAACTGCTATTGTAAGACGATTATTATATAATGGTGATATGAGTTCTCACAACTGCCTTGCTTTACTGTTGGATGCTTTCACTTGACAAGTGGAATGAAATTAGCGATACCGCTGCGTACATGTCTTTGCGATTTGCAAAGAACATTGAGTTTATGGGCGCCCCACGCTTTTTGAGTGATTTGATTATGATTGTAACAACTCTGATACATCAAGTTCAAGGACGCCCCACGCTTTTTGAGGCTGTAGCAGCTGTGAAGTTTTGAGGAACATTTATTCTATAATTGTTAGCACAATTGTGATTTTTTAGAAATATAATAATATATTCTTGTATTCTTCACTTTTTGTGTCTTGGAAAATGTAAAACACAAATTAATATACTGGAAAATGATTTAAAACGCTTATAAAACTCAAGGGTCAGTATACGCCTTTCAGTGGTGACCTGCTGATCATAAAGGGTTGTATTGCAGTAGTGACCTACTGATCATAAAGGGTTGTATTGCAGTAGTGACCTACTGATCATAAAGGGTTGTATTGCAGTAGTGACCTACTGGTCATGAAGGGTTGTATTGCAGTGGTGACCTACTTATCATGAAGTGTTGTATTGTCATCGGGTGTGGGTAAGTGTACAAAGTTTGCGCTCAATTGAATATCAGGCAGTGGGTCAAAATTATGATACCCGATTCCACCACAAACAACAAACACAAAACAACCTAAGAAAATGTGTACTCGCCTGAGCTTGATTTTGTACAACATTTAAGTACATGTAAATACTACATCCAACATTTATCATCTCCCACCCCACCTCCACCTCCCAACCTACACAATGTTTAGATATTTTCTGTTTGATGTTTGACAACACAAAGTCGGCTGCAATCTATTTTTAAAATAAATGACCTTCAACACACTTTTGTTGACCTTTGTAACCAGCTCTAAATCCGTGATCCAATTTCATCTTTGTTATTTCTCCTTTGCCGAAGTGACGAATCCAGAAAACTGTCGTGAATGGCTATAAAAATCATCATCTCCTTGTCAATCATGTCATAACTACGATATTAAGTATTGCTGGCGAGAAACTGTGTCACTGGCTACTGATAGCTTTATGGCTTAAAATGACTTTTCATACCTATCTGCCTGGAGTGGAGATTGTGTTAAAATCCCTATTTTAACAACCCCGGTGAGATAGGGGACAATTTAGGGGAGACGGACTACAACTGGCAGCCTGGCAGGGCAATAACAAAAGACTCAGATGGATTACAGTTGACAAAGAAAGCCAGAGACCAAAGCAAAACCGGGTGGGGGGAATGGAAGCGGCCTTGAACGGTAGATTTGCTTGAACTCAATAAATCACCTTTACCTGGACATTCCAGAGAATCCTAGATTCCGACCTGTCGTCAGCTTTGCCTTGCAACAAAGGGTGGAGACGATTGGAAACAAAATGTAACGGAGGTCAAGGTCATGAAAGACATTTAAGTGGCCTGGGAGACGTGCATCATAGCGAGGTGTGGAACCGATGTCTTTCCTTTATTGTTGTATGACACTGTCACTAATGTTGTATTGTTGTATGACACTGTCACTAATGTTGTATTGTTGTATGACACTGTCACTAATGTTGTATTGTTGTATGACACTGTCACTAATGTTGTATTGTTGTATGACATTGTCACTAATGTTGTATTGTTGTATGACACTGTCAATAATGTTGTATTGTTGTATGACACTGTCACTAATGTTGTATTGTTGTATGACACTGTCACTAATGTTGTATTGTTGTATGACACTGTCACTAATGTTGTATTGTTGTATGACACTGTCACTAATGTTGTATTGTTGTATGACACTGTCACTAATGTTGTATTGTTTTATACATTGTCTCTTTTGTTGTATTGTTGTATGACACTGTCTCTAATTTTGTATTGTTTTAATACACTGTCTCTATTGGTGTATGAAACTGTCTTCATTGATGTATGACATTGATTTTACTGCTGTATGACACTGGGTCTAATTGTTGTACGGTACTGTCTCTATTGTTGTACGGTGCTGTCTCTATTGTTGTATGGTACTGGCTCTATTGTTGTACACTTACTTCATATGATAGAATATAGTCTAATTTGTGTACAGTTATCACAAACTCCAATCTCTCCTACATTAAAATCTATTTTTTAAATTGTCACTTTGAAGATATTAAATCTCCGCCGTGACCACATCTTGTGATTCATCACTGGTTTACAATATCATTCAGTTGAAATAATTGTTTCCTAATAATTCTACAACAATGTTATGTCAGCCCCAATATCTGATCTGATGTGCCGTCCTCAATAGAATAACTCTGCTTCCACACAATATCCCCCCCCCCCCAAACCAAAAGCTATTGAGGAAACAACGAAATCTGAACCCCTAGTGACTAGTGTTCATGGAGAATCAATTGTTTTCCAGTCAGCGTATCCGCCACGCCAAATCGGGGATGACCCCAAGCCGGAAGTTTCATAGAGAAAATTATCATAAAGCACAGTGAGGCAGTGTCCTGATTTTACTAACGTGACCTTTGATCACGTGGTGGCGAGCCATGGGACGGCGGGGGTTTGGCAACTGTTGCATCATCAGAGGCGGACCATTTGTTGGTTTGTTTTGGCTTGGTACTGCGGGCGTCCAGTCCAAGATCACGATAAGTCCATGTGTTGTAACACTTGACCACACGGTCATCCAGACATTGTGTCTCCACCAACTATATTCATAACCAAAAATATATTCACACGGCCATCCAGACATAATGTCTACCAACGATATTCATACCCAAAAATATAGCTGCCCGTTAGCTTCCCCATAGCTGTTCCATAGCTTCGCATAGTTGCACCATAGATGCATGGGGTTCACTATAGCAGCCTCACTTTCACCATAGTTCTCCCTTATCTGCCATATTGCTGCCCATTTGCTGCCCCGTGGAAGCCCTATAGCCGCCCTGTGGTTCCCTATAGCTGCCCTCTAGCTAACCCATAGCTGTCACATATGAGATTCCATCAGCTCAAAGAACTCGCCAACACCTGCTGGTTTATTGACAGACTTACCACTATATGTCCCAATGTCTATGTCCGAGTGTCTATGTCCCACTGTCTAGTGCAGGGGTGGGCACACTTTTTGACTCGCGGGCCACAATGGTTTCTAAAATTTGACAGAGGGGCCGGGTCAGAATAGGAGATTGGTGTGTTTATGTGAACTAATATATATTAAATGTAAAAATCATTACATGAAAAGATTTGGCCTTTCATAGGCAGCAAAAGACCATTGTGCTTAGTTTATTGTAAAAATTGTTTTACAAATTTATTAATTTAATAACGTAGTAATAAACTCCAATTCAGTTTCAATGGGAACAGTGTTGCTGGTCTCCTTTTTTGCAAGTGCATCAATGTCTGGCATTATATTTGTTGTGGCAATTCTCAAGATAGATCCAAGGTGTTGGTCAGTTAACTTAGATCTGTGACAGGCTTTGTTGATGTTCATGATGCTGAATGTCTGTTCACACACATAGGTTGAGCCAAACAACGTCAGCATTTTCTGTGCCATCCTCCGGAGGTTTGGAAACGTGGCTTCGTTAAGTGAAGCATAAAAGTCGTTCAGTTTAAGAGAGTTAAACTTCTCCTTCAATACAGAGTCAGACTGAAGATCTATCAGTTCCAACTGCAGCTCCTGTGGTGCTGTTTCAGGGTCTCGTGACAGGGGACAGGACACGAGCTGAAGTGACTTTTCAATTTTTTCAAAGTCACAGAAACGACGGCAGAATTCTCCGTGCAGGTCGTCCAGTGATTTGCTGTATTTCTGTGCGTTTCAGGTCGCCTCTTTCTGCATGGCTAGAGTGGGGAAATGAGTGAAAGATTTGTTGAAATTTGTCTGGAGAAAAGAGTCAGCTTGGATTTGAAGGCCCTAACATTTGTGTACATGTCGTGCACAAATTGATCTTTCCCCTGTAGCTCGGTGTTCAGCTCATTCATGTGCGAAAGTATGTCCACAGCAAACGCAAAGTCACAAAGCCAGTTCTTGTCGCTTAGCTCGGGAAATTCGTCGGATCTCCCCATTAACTCCAAAAATGCAGTGATCTCCTCCTTCAGCTCCCACACTCTTTGAAAGACTTTACCCAAACTTAGCCAGCGCACACGAGAGTGGTAAAGTAAGTCCTGGTGATCTGCTTCGGTTTCTTCCAGGAAAGCAATAAACTGACGATGCTGAAGTCCCCTTGCTCGTATAAAGTTAACACGTTTTATGACTGGATTCATGACATGATTTAGCTGCAATATAGACTTACACAGAACTTCCTGATGAATGATGCAGTGAAGGAAAATAACATCCTGATCAGGATTTTCCTCTTTTACTTTTTCCTGCAATATTTTTTTGCAGCCCAACGTTTTTCCCAGTTAAATTTGGCGATCCATCCGTGGTGACATTGGCAAGTTTACTCCAAGGTAGCTTCATTCTCTCGATGACAGCAGACACCTGGTTATACAAGTCCTCTCCCCTCGTTTTTCCTTTCATGGACTCCATTGTCAAAAATTCCTCTGTGATTTCAAAACTGTCGCTAATCCCTCGGATAAAAATTAGTAGCTGTGCAGTGTCTTTTATGTCGTTACTTTCATCCAGTGCTAGTGAATAAAAACGTTAAAGGACTCCGCCTTTTTGTTTAATTAAAGAAACAAACATGATATCGAAACGACGCAGAGCGCGTTGGTCCACGGTTTTGAGAACGGCGGATGAACGCAGTGTGCGCTGCTCAGCAGCGAAAGAGAAAATAATATACCGTGGACGAGTTCGGCGGGCCGGATTAAAAAGCCCAACGGGCCGTATATGGCCCGCGGGCCGTAGTTTGCCCATGTCTGGTCTAGTGTCTGTGTCCTATTTTCTGACTCTAGTGTCTATGCCCCATTGCCTAGTGTCTATAGCCATACTGTCTATCATAATGGCTTACTCCGTGTGGATGGTGGCCACCTGGCCACTCGTGACCTGACCACCGGACGGCCTACATGGAACAATCATTTGTTTCCAATCCACTAGGAAGTACTTGACTGGGGAGATAATGGCTGACTCGGTAACGCCCCTTTCTTGTAATGGCCAGGTGGGGCGGCCTGACACTTGAGTACAAACAAATGTACATGAAAGGGGTGCGGAGAGAAACAACAAGGGGGCGCTAACATTCCCACTTGGAAAGGGCGGTACTCACACGCGTCTGTACTCAGGTACACAATCATTTCTGATGATTGAGATTGTTGGCATGAGTATGATAAAGATTGTAAGTGTGAACCTACTTGGACATTTTAAACAAAAACTATTTCAAAGCAATAAACTCATTTAAAACATATTCACGTCATATAAAACATATTCATTTTATTTAAAACATATTCACTTCTTATAAAACATATTCACTTCATAAAAAATATATTCACTTCATTTAAAACATATTCACTTCTTATAAAACATATTCACTTCATAAAAAATATATTCACTTCATTTAAAACATATTCACTTCTTATGAAACATATTCACTTCATAAAAAATATATTCACTTCATTTAAAACATATTCAGTTCTTATAAAACATATTCACTTCATAAAAAATATATTCACTTCATTTAAAACTTATTCACTTCTTATAAAACATATTCACTTCATATAAAACATATTCACCTCCTATAAAACATATTCACCTCATATAAAACATATTCACCTCATATAAAACATATTCACTTCATATAAAATATATTTACTTCATATAAAATATATTCACTTCAAATAAAACATATTTACTTCCTATAAAATATATTCACTTCATATAAAACATATTCACTTCATATAAAACATATTTACTTCATATAAAATATATTCACCTCATATTAAATCTAAACAGCTCATATAAAGGGTTTGATAATACTGAACTAACCGTTTATTAAAATGTTCCCGTTGACAAAGCTTTGCCCGCATAGAGCGCGGCATCGTTTTCGGACCTCTATAAAAAAAACAATATTTATTTGTCTTCATAAAAGTCTTTTTGTTTTAATGATTAACAGGTTTTAAGGCGATTTAAGGTTTAAACATTAGCACAATAAACCGATGAAGAGAATCATCAACGACCAACCGTTCTTCTCCAGACCATAGTAGGCATCTCAACAAGTGTAGTATTTTGGGAACTTGTACCTCATTTGTGGTGCTAGCATCATTAATATCGATTGAGACTTTGCTTTAGGGTAAATATTTTAATTTTGATACTGATTTAAATTAAATAAAATATAAAAAGAAAGGGAAAAAAACTATTTTTAACTTTATTAATTAAATGCAATCGTGTTGTTGTGAATTTTTCAAAATGTTAAAAAATCATTTTCTTCGCAATCAAAATGGTAATTAATTTTTTTCCCCCCCTTGACAGCAAGTCCTTTAACTCTATTTATCAGCCATCTGGGTTACAAAGTTATCTTTTCAAATCTTTCAAAATTAACTGACGATAAAATAATGAAATGTCTCAGAAGCTAAAACGTATCAAAACTTGTCAATTAAAAAAAAGCATTAACACTTTGGTATAATATATTTTTTGATGACCCTTCATTGCCATCTTGAAGTAATGTCGTCAGTTAAATGCCAGTATAATGACTTGGTTAAATTGAATGGAATTTTGTTTTTTTTTAATTTGTTTATGCATGCATTTCATCATAAAGTAAAATTTATAAATGTACTTGCTAAATATAATTTGTAATGATTAAGTCAGTGATGAGCCACTGATATAACTGGTCGATAATGTCAGTTAAACCGTTAAATGTCAGTTCTCTCGGATTTTCAGAAATTGTGACTCTGGCATTTAGTAGAAAAATTAAACACTATGTAAGAAACGCATACACTTTAAGGATATAATTTAATTATAAATAGTAGTTGGGACGAGTGGCATTAGAGAAACCAAATGGTGCTCGCAATCAACGAATATCCCTATGAAAGTTGTGTATTCGCATACAAGGGGCTGTCCATAATTTATGTCAACAAAATAGGGGGGAGGGGGGGTCTGAACATTTTTGACAATTGTTGACAAGGGGGAGGGGGGGAGGTCAAGAAAAGTTTACGTCAACAATGTTACTTTTTTAAAATAAATTTAATTTCATAATTTAGAATTTATTAAACTTTATTTTCCTAAACATTTTACTTTTATTCACTTTTTTGTTGTAGTTGTAAACGAGTCTATTTAAAATATTATTTTTGTTCCCCATTTTATCTTTATTTTGGGCGGGGGTAATCAAATGTTGACGTAATTTTATAGGGGGGGGGGGGGGGGGTCTCTGGAAGTTTGACAAGTTGTTGACAAAGGGGGGGGGTAAAAATTGCCAAAAATTTGTTGACATAATTAATGGACAGCCCCCAATGCCTGATTACTGCTAACTTGAGAGAGCTCTTCAATGAATTACGACATGATAATATTTAGAGCTTGTTGATAGTCACATGTTACAATTTCTGCTCAAATTAAATAAAAATAGCTACTTTAAGTAGGATTGTATTAGGTACTGCTTTCGAGCCATTTAAAGTAACTGCCGACTGGAACAAGAGACAAGACAGTTAAGCGGACGTTTCGGCTAGATGCCTTCTTCAGCAGACTGGAGTCGTTTATTATGGAGCATGTTTCCAGCCATTGGTGGTCTGGACACGAGGAACAACCCAGGTGGTTCGGAGAGATTTGGGCCACCTGGACCCGACTGCCGGTGCAATTTGGGCCCCTGTACCGGATCTGCTCGTGATATTTGTGCCGCCTGGGTGAGTTCTGCTGGTGATATTTTGGGTGCCTGGACCGGGTCTGCTGGTAATATCTGGGCCGCCTGGGCTCAAAGCCGGTGATATTTGGGCCCCTTGGGGGTCAGATCGGCCGGTGTTATTTGAACCGCATGGGTCGGCTCTGCTGGTGATATCATGGCAGCCTGAACTGTGTTCTGCATTACAATATTACATGCGTATTAAAAGTTTAATTACATACAGGGAATGCTCAATAATAATATGTCACTGATAAAGATAATGGGCAACTAATATTCGGTAGAAACCGATGTTTTAAATCGGGGGCCAGCAACCTTCTTCGAGTAAATCGCTTTTTTATAAATTATATCTGCCAATAAAACATTTTTCAAGCCGCAGGTAGGGTGTATTCTTTAAAAGGCGGAATCTCAGATCTGTAAAGGTTCAGCGTACTTCATTAATACTTGCCACATAAAGTAATAAGTGTGTTATCTGATGGTTGCCATGGAGCTAAGACAGAACTGGTGATGATACGGTCCAGTGGTGAATTCAGCGGTCCAAATCTGAATTCAGTGGGGGAGGGGCTCGGAAGGATTGTTGTGGGAGAGTGAGGATTAAAATTCTTGACTTTATGGTGAGGGCGATGGTAGTGGAGGCGATGGTAGTAGTGGCGATGGGAGTGGTGGTGACGGGGATGGTGGCGCTGGGAATGGGGGCAAGGGGAATGGTGGTGATGGGAATGGTGGCGATGAGACTGGTGGTGATGGGAATAGTGGTGATGAGTGTGGTGGCGATGGGAATGGTGGTGATGGGAATAGTGGCGATGCGAATGGTGGTAATGGGAATGTTGGTAATGGGAATGGTGGCGGTGGAAATCGTGGCGATAGGAATGGTGGTGATGGGGGTGGTGGGAGTGGTGGTGATGGCAGTAGTAATGATGGGAATGGTGGTGATGGGAATAGTGGTGATGGGATTGGTGGTAATGGGAATGTTGGTAATGGGATTGGTGGCGGTGGAAATCGTGACGATGGGAATGGTGGTGATGCGAGTGGTGGTGGTGGTGGTAATGGTGGCGGTGGGAATGGTGGCCATGGGTATGGTGATGATGGAAATGGTGCTCATGCGAATTGTGGCGATGGGAGGGTTGGCGATGGAAGTGGTGGCATAATTTCACCATGCTAAAAAAATGTGGTCGTTTCAAGAACTACACAATCACGATAGATTATATTGAAAATTAAAATGCACCTTATCAACCGAAAAACGATGATTGAAACTAGGTGGACAATGCAATCTATATAATTCTAATTCATTAAATAATTATTAAGCGTCTTCAACAAATTGTTAAAACTTTCAATGTTTCAATTAAAAATGTAGGAGCGTATGACAACAAAATTGTCATTATTTTATCATTTAAAAACTGACAAGGACGCAGTTGCATCTTTATTTTTTATTTTTATTTTGTGCAATGCTGTAATTTTCAAAGCAAAAAATCACACACAAAAATTAATGACATTTAAACATTTGAACAATAGACAGAAAACAAAACACCGAAGAGGAAACTGTAAGTGTCACTGTGTTGAATGATTTCATCTCCGGTGTTCTTTAAGATCCCTGAGATTTCCTTTCCAGCGCTAATTCCCTTGTCTGTTGAAGTCTCATCTATCCTAGGGCTCCAACTGCATTTGAGTTTTGGGTGGACGTTTGTTTCTGTGGATCCAGGAGATGTACGGGGCCACTCGTGTGTACACACTTGGGAGATATCCTTGACACAGACAAAAAAAATAATATTTAAATCTGTTCTAGATTCATCTGTTGTTTTGAGTGCCTTATACACGGACAAACGGCTGGCTTTGGAAGGAAGAGTCTAAAAAGTCACAAATGAGATTGAGGATTAAAGTTTGAGGGGACATTGTCCGTCTTTAAACCTATCCTGGCTGTTGGTCATGACTGTGCTTGCCTGTTTATTGTTATCCTTTAAAACAGCATACAGTTTAGCATGTCGTCTTATTACTAGCAACAATTTCTTTTAATTTTAAAGAGATTTCATCCCAGGTTTATGCGACAGCAGCGACTACTGCAGACTTGCTGAATTTGATTTTATGAGCGCTCCTTAATTCACTTTTGCTCTGGTACATGGGCACAAAATCTCACACGCCTGTATCCTCTGTATAGTAATATCTTATTACAAATGATCCAAAACATTTTTAACGCCCTTGGAATTTATTTCGGTTAAATGGTAAAATATGCAGTACCTTATTTTATATATGTATATATAAATTTCAGCCTGCAGTACTGTCGTATAGAAATTGAGGTGCAAATCAAATTGTATACCTCCCCCTCCCCCCCCCCCCCCAATTTTCTGCTGATGTTCTTAAAACTCATACATTGTTGGTGTATTCATAAAACCCATACCTTGTGAGTATCTACCGAATTTCGTGATCTTATTTTTTTTTAAAAGATAGTAATCAATGTACAGTGTGTTTTACCTCCACAGTTAGCCAGGCCATAGCTGGTGATTCCTGCCAGGTAGTCTCTTCTATGATGACTGCACAGCATGGGACCACCACTGTCTCCAGCGCAGGAACTGGGATTTTCTCCTGGTGGATCTGTGGAAGAATTTCAGTCACCAAAATATTGCATGGTATGAACAGCTGTAATCATTATTATGATTTTTATTATTTTTCATTTTCAACAAACGTTGCATTAACTCCAAATAATATTTTATTTTGAAATCCTTTAATCTTCTTGCAAATACAATTCGTCAATAGGCAGAAGTGTTATTTAAGAAGCAGGCATTTACTGTGTCATTTGACAGTCAGTGGCGTAGCGAGGGGGGCAAGGAGGGCATCATGCCCCGGGTGCTACTCACAAAGGGGCGCCAAATGGTATATTTTACATATAATATTGTATGGTTTTCGAATGGGGGGCGGCGCTAAAAAGGATTGTGCCCCGGGCGCGAGTTAAACTCGCTACGCCACTGTTGCAAAGTATTATCTCCTCTAAAAATTGTTTCAATTAGACTCTAGTTACCTCTTAAATTATTATTTTTTCGTTTTTTTGGAATACATTTGCCATGTTTTCAAAGAATTAAACTCTGTGCAGCTACTCTTCATTGCATTTTGCACGCCTACTGGCCACTTTTGCAACAAACCCCCAAGTACATACATTTGAAATTTAAATATAAAACTAGCGAATATGGCCCGTTGTTACCCGGGTAACAAGTGGAAGCTATATTCTGGTACACGTCAATGCGATGTCTTTCTTGTGTGTGTTCTAGTGTTTTCTTCAACTCCATGTTTTACAACACAGCTATATTTATACATTAAGGATATACGTAACATAAATGGATATTGATATACTGGTTTTTTCGTTAAAAATGAACAACCACCATTTGACCGCCCTTGAACTATCTGTTCCAAAAATAATTAATACACAGAATTATGATATTTGAAGACGAATCTATTTACAGTTTTTCCTCGCCTGTTACAATTTCAAACTTTTAAAAATGATCTGCAAACGAATTTTTCTTTTTCCAACATCTTTGGTCTTTGAATATGGCTAAGTTCACAACATTCACTCAAAGCGTATTTTTCTACCAACTAATAATCATATTCT
The DNA here is from genome assembly GCA_964017045.1 of Omphiscola glabra. Classification (NCBI taxonomy): domain Eukaryota; kingdom Metazoa; phylum Mollusca; class Gastropoda; family Lymnaeidae; genus Omphiscola; species Omphiscola glabra. Next base: position 1,377,984 of record OZ024794.1, on the reverse strand, counting down.
GATAAAGTTTTCAGCTTGCGCTCTTAAAACTCCCGGCTAGCATTGGCAAACAGCTCCGTCTGCTGAGCTGTGCCGGCTAGTAAATTGGCAAACAGCTCCGTCTGCTGAGCTGTGCCGGCTAGTACATTGGCAAACAGCTCCGTCTGCTGAGCTGTGCCGGCTAGTATATTGGCAAACAGCTCCGTCTGCTGAGCTGTGCCGGCTAGTACATTGGCAAACAGCTCCGTCTGCTGAGCTGTTCCTTTTAACCTTGTTGTCACTTAGCACCATTCCACCGTCCTGGCGTTTCCCGAAACTCTACTAAACCCACGCCAAAGGCAAAGTACGCCATTTCGTTTCATCCCTCCCATCACACACACACGATATCATATGAGGAAATGTTGAAAATGAACACTAATAAAATAAAAAAAGCCTACAGGACCGTAACCCCACTGTTAGGACACGCTTCATTATTACACAAACTTTACTTAAATGACTTTTCTATTATAATATCACACCTCTCTCTAACACTCGATGACCTGAATTGTTGTTTTTTTAATTCCTAACTCGTATTTCCATATATTTAATTGTTTAAACTTTATTCTGTTAAATCGTGCATCTAAAGTTAAGGGGGGGGGGGTTGGTTTTTTAATATTTTTAAAAAAAATCTCACCATTCTGTGAACAAAACTACAGCCTTATTCAAACTTTTTGCTGAAAAAGCAAACCGTTTGAAAAATACAAAATGGAAGGGAATTCTATCTCAAAAAATTAAATTCAAGACAGCTTAGGGTGCAAGTGTATTTTGGTTAAATTTTAAAGGAAACTTCTTAGGGTCAGATGGCATGACCACAAAATATTTATTGCTATCAATTTTGTAGTTCAGTTGTTTTTTTTTTTCAATTAATATTGTTAAATGTATACAATTTAAAAGAAGCTGTACTACCGTTAATATAGTAAATAGGTGAGAAAAATAGCAATACGTTTTTTAAACATATCATTCAAATGTATCCATTATTAGCACACGTAGATTAATAAAAAATATTTTTTAACGTATCAAACAATTATACTTTGAGGTTTTTTTTTTTTTTTTTGATTTCTTAATGACAATGAGAAATATATTATAAAAACAAATTATTTTTATACGTACTATCTCCATCAAAAACACAGATGGCGTTTTTTGTAACGTTTACACCATATGGTGCAAATTGCGCCTGGCATTCCTTGAGCGTGATCTTCGTCATAGCCACCTCCATAAGGATTGGTGAGCCAACTCCAGTACCGGAGGTTTTCCCCCATCCGGAAATGACGCACTTTGAGTTGTCAAACGTCAAGCCACCTGGTGCTATTTTTACCGGCTAAAAAATAAAAATAAAGAACGGTACACAATACATTGAAATGCTTTTTCTTAATGGAAAAATGTACCTTAATCTTTGAGGGGAATTTTAAAATGATAAAAAATCATTTTAAAAAATGTTAAGCCTTTTTTTCTTTAATTAGATTTTAGGACATCAGAGCGCTGTGAGCGTGCTAAAACAGCATGAACACAAACGCTATAAAGTATTCAATCATCATGATCATATTCAACATTGTAGAAAGTTCGGCGTACTAATTTGAAATTTTCTTCGACCTAACGATGTCTGCTTAATTTTCACTCTCAGAACATTAAAGTAGTCATTTCCCACTTTAACTTATAGTTATAGGTTTTAAATCAAATTATACAGACAACTTTCTAATTTTTAATTTTATATTATGTCAAAATAATTTATGTAAATATTACAGATTCATATTATTCTATTTTTAGTATTTTACAACGCAAAATATAAATTTAATTCTAATATTGAACACAATTAATATGATCACATTTATAATGTCATCCCTTTTTAACTGTCTATATGCGTATGAAATAACTGTAAAAATGAAGTATTAAAATCTAAATGATGAAAACCTAATTCTGATAACAATAATTGTAAAAGAAGACAGTAGGCAAGATTGTGGAAAAATATGAGTTTTCCACCATTAAGACGAGGCACCATGTTTAGGCTGAGTTTAAAATATCCAGCTTGTAGACTGAAGTAAAACAAATTAATTACATGTGAATTACAAGTTCAGTCTTCTGAATGGTCCTATCTATGTTAGTGTTAGTAGCAATAAATCACTTTTTAGTTGAAATCACGTTTTATTAATGTGGGTTATTTGATTTTATTGGGATTATAACAAAGAAATTAAACACGAGTCGAAAGTTCAGCCGATTTGAAGGAATCGCTGAACACCACGACTTACGGCGCACTAAAGTTTTGATCATATTTCAAGTTTATTGAAGTTATGTTAAATGTGTTCATTGACAGTTATGTTAAATGTGTTCATTGACAGTTATGTTAAATGTGTTCATTGACAGTTATGTTAAATGTGTTCATTGACAGTTATGTTAAATATGATTGTTGATGGCTATGTAAAATATGTTTATTACTAGGTATGTATATTTGGCCCGGTTGGAACAGCATACAAAATACAGAGTTTTACTCGGAGCTTATTTAATGATGGTCACACTATGGATATCCTGTAAAAGAATCCTTATCCATAGTAACCCAACATGTTATTGCTTTGTTGTGTATACCTTAGTGTTTGCCACTTTAAATAACTAGTTTTGTGAATGCAATTTTTTTTTTTTTTTTTTTTTAATCTTGGTCTTCTCTCTTCCCTTTCTCTAATCCTCATTGTTTTTAAAGTTCTCTAAGAACAAATAAAAGGAATAATTTTCAAGATCTCGTATCCAGTATTTTAATAAACAGATGGAAATCTGTAACGACCTATACACGCAAACCGACCACTTACAACCCATTCCCCACAACCCACCACTTACAACCTACCACTTACAACCCATCACTTACAACCTACCACTTACAACCTACCACTTACAACCCATCACTTACAACCCACCACTTACAACCTATCACCTACAACCCATCCCACACAAACCATTCCCACAACCCACCACTTACAACCCACCACTTACAACCCACCACTTACAAGCTACCACTTACAACCCACCACTTACAACCCACCACTTACAACCCACCACTTACAACCTACCACTTACAACCTACCACTTACAACCCACCACTTACAACCCACCACTTACAACCTACCACTTACAACCCATCACTTACAACCCACCACTTACAACCTATCACCTACAACCCACCACTTACAACCTACCACTTACAACCCACCACTTACAACCCACCACTTACAACCTATCACCTACAACCCATCCCACACAAACCATTCCCACAACCCACCACTTACAACCCACCACTTACAACCTATCACCTACAACCCACCACTTACAACCTATCACCTACAACCCATCCCACACAAACCATTCCCACAACCCACCACTTACAACCCACCACTTACAACCCATCACACACAACCCACCCAAAAATAAATTAATACCAAACATGTCTTTGTTAAACATTTGTCAGGGTTGCGGGGGGGGGGGGCCTCTTGTTTTTTTAAACTCGCTATGTCCCAGGGTGTCGAATACTAAGAATCTTTTCTTATGTTTTAAACTCGCTATGTCCCCCGGTGTCGAATACCAAGAATCTTTTCTTATGTTTTAAACTCGCTATGTCCCAGGGTGTCGAATACCAAGAATCTTTTCTTATGTTTTAAACTCGCTATGTCCCAGGGTGTCGAATACCAAGAATCTTTTCTTATGTTTTAAACTCGCTATGTCCCCCGGTGTCGAATACCAAGAATCTTTTCTTATGTTTTAAACTCGCTATGTCCCAGGGTGTCGAATACCAAGAATCTCTAATATAATATATTTTTGCTTGTGGTGTGACCGCTTTCTTTATACAACTGGCCCTCCCCCCTACTCAACATGTTTTTTATTAATGAAGAACTGATAGTTCCTTCAATATCATATATGCTTATGTAAGTACTGTCTAGAGATGATAACCACGTCCTCAAATTAAAACTGTCGAGTGTGCCACTCACCTGAACGTTTGCATTGAACCGAAACGGTGTCTTCGTGTAGAGTAGGCCGATGTCGTTGGGCTCACCAAGTGCGATGCTATCAACGAAATCCTCGTGGGCCTTGAAGGCTCTTATCTCGAGGGTCTGCTTGTATTCGTTCGGTGGTGCGGTGAGGTCGAGCAGCCCAACTTGAACTCTCATGGTCTCGGCCGGGAAAATCAAACAGTGGGCAGCCGTCAGAAGCTGGGGATGAGCAACAGAAACATCCGGGTAATGACCTTATGTAGCTATCACGAAGAAGTATGTATTCATTCATCACAAAAATGATTATTGACATGAATCATGATGCGGTCACCGCTGAAATAATGTCATCAGTTAACTGTCAAAGGGACATTTCCAGCGTGCCGCTTCGTGGCCTGATTTTCGGGCTTAGATGGGGTGCTTTAGGGGAGGGCATAAGCATACGGAGCAACAGCTCGACAGCCCGCTGTCGCCATTTCCTAATATTACATCATTAAACTGCGATATTTAACACAAATGCAACTAAATACATTTATTAAAAAAACTGACTGTTTTTAGTTCATAATATTTACCGCAGTCGAGGCCACGTACAACCGTTTTGTTATCCTTTTAGTGGCTCTACCTCTTGCAATTTTCAACCGCTTGTAATGGGACAAGCTTTTAAATTTTAACTTGACAATTTATCCGATGAATTACTCTGGGTCTCTACCTTATATATAAATAAAAAGTTTCCTTATAGAAGAGTTCCCTACCAAGTCCTTTATTTTAACAGTAATGGAAAACTCAAAGAGCTACGGAATTTTCTTTTAGATGTTGTAGTATATTAAAAAATGATTTCCTATAAGGAGAATTTTGTAAAGTTTTTTGAATTTTTTTTTTTTTTTAATGTTGTAGAATGTGCCAGCCAGTTCAGTATTATTGCACGTAGATATAAAGATGTGTCTAAATGCGATCTAATGCATACTTTAGTTTAATTTTACAGATTTCTTGACTTTTCCTGTGAATTTCCTTGCCATAGTAGAATATATTATCTTTTATAAGTTTCTTGAATTTTCTACCACATTCTGGATTCTTAGGTTTTCTTCTTTTAAATAAGGCTTTTTAGAATTATATCAGTGTCCTTTAACTGTTCTATTCAGTGTCGCAGTGAGGGGGGTGCAAGGGGGGCATCATGCCCCGGGCGCTACTCACAAAGGGGCGCCAAAAGGTATATTTTACTATAATATTGTATGGTTTTCGAATAGGGGTGGCGCTAAAAAGGTATTAAGGGGGCGCTAAAAATGTATTGTGCCCCAGGCGCGAGTTAAGCTCGCTACGCCACTGGTTCTATTACACCTATTAGTCTCTAGGATTGTTCTCAAATGTTATAAAATAGATTTTAACATTTTTTTCAAGTTTCTAGAAAGATCCAAGTGAGTCTAGGAGAATCTATAAATATTTTCATTAGATATACAGCCAAAGCTATACAAGAAGTTTCGGTCTACAATGTCAGCTTCTGCGTAAAATTGTGACGTCTAGGCCATTTTTGGTGTACAAACCTTTCATCATGCTTATAATAATATCGGTGGATTTCAAACTAATTTCTACTTCTTATTTGGTGCACGGGGAGGTTAATTTACAACCTATTTTAATGGGATACTTTTTGTTTTAAAGTTTGTTCTATATCCAACCTTTGCCATTGCCTGCGATAAAACATTAAAATTAAATTCTATTGGCACCGTGGGCCCTGATTGTAAAAAAAAATGGAAATGGAAAAGTATTTGCAAAAATCTGCTTCCAAATTTAGTTTGATACTTTGATAAACTAATTTGAATATTAATCGGAATGGTTTTTAAAGTCAACCTATCTTAAGGAAAACTAAAATGGACCCTTTTGGAATCGTTTCCTGTAGGAGGTTTTCAATTTTGTTTTAATTGATAATTGACCTTTTTTTTTTAGATTAGACATCTTTTAAATGTTAGATTTGTCTTCAAAACATGGATTTTTGGCTCGTGCCCATTGTTAATATTAATAAAACTGAACAGGCGTCACATTTAATATTCGCAAGAGTTGTTAAAAATATGGCTTTCAAAAGGAGAAAATTTTCAATTGGAATTGGCACTTTAGCGATGTGTTATTTGACAGGGCCCAAAAAGCTACGTGTACGTATACAATTCCATATAATTTTTGTCTCCAATACAAACCCGAGCGAGACGGGGTATGTTGGCTGGTGTAATCATTTTAAAAATGGTAAAATCGATTAGATTGTGTGTCGGCGCGTTTAAAAAGTTAGCTTTCCCCAATCATATTACAACAATGTTTCCATTATCGTTTTTTTCTTTTCATTGCATAATAAGAACATAACCCTACCGTGCTACCGTGCTACTCTCTTGACGGGTACTCACCCTATCACAATCTATGATACTGGCACCACATATGTGGTACCAGTTGCCTAAGTACAGGACTTGCAGAGACGCCTGGTATGGTCTTTCAAATAGCTTGGTTGGTTGGCCGTTGACGATTCTCTTCATTAGTTTACTCTGCTGCTCCGTCAGGGCCTGATTGGTGGCTATTTAGATTTTTGTTTAAATGATTTTTTAAAACTGATATTGGAATAATGTATTTAATGGTTTACATGAAAGTTTGAGAATATTTATTTATCAAATTAATACATTTGTGGCGGGGTATCTGCGAAATGTCTTCCACGAATAGGAGTAAACCTTACAACATTACATTGGTGTTCTTATTTTAAAATTCAAACCACATAATTTTTTAGATGAAACAAAATAAAAGCACATACCAATCAGAGTGAAAATAACCGTCAGTGCGAGCATTTTAATTGACCTTGGTGGAATCTCTACAGTGCGAGACGTTGGCCTCGACAAATTCAAGATTGGACCAAGGTGGTCATGGGGGTAACACATCCATGGCTTAACAGACCTTATATACATGTGGTGCTGGACCATCCATCAGGCCCATCTGTTCTTCTTTCAAGGGCGATCCTCTTCAACCAAATTTTATTGCATAGTGGCCTTCATTTAGTACTTGCATAAGACAGCATAACACACGTTGTTCTGATGACGGTTTATTGCCTATAGCTTCTATATCTATAGATCAGGTGTTAGTTTTCTCCCCGACAAATTCACAACTGTATACTTTACAACATAAAACAACATAGAATAGTTAAATGATTTATAGCAGCGTCCCCTAAATGGCGGTCCGCGGACCGGTGCTAGTCCGTGAGCCGGGCCTCAGAACATACTATGGTCAGATCAGAAGAATATATATATAAATAGATCTGTCTCTGGCCCGCTTTGGGCACTTTCGAAATTTGCCCACCGTCCCGCTAACGCACTATATATAAATCATGGAATACTCTATCAAATTTAATGAATCAATAAGTTGTTTAAGATTTTAAACAAAGTTAATGTGAAAAGTGACATTCCTTTACATTAATGAGCTTCAAACCTTTAAGTTCGAATCTTTTACCCAAAGCACATCTTATAGCTGCCTCTAAATATTCACATAAAAAATTTGGTATCTGTGTATTGACCTGATAAATCCTACGTTAGTTTATAATGATTCACATATCCAAGTTGATCTCTCTCTGGCCTTTAGGTCATCTATTAGGGACAAGGCCCTGTCTTTATTTGTTGGCCTTGTGTATTGAGGTAAAGTGTTTGTTAAAGATTACTCACTTCTAATTATTTTCTCAAGATCTTTCTGTATTATGCTTTTTTATCATGTCTTCTATATTTTTGCCCCACAAAGGCTTATATTTTCTCCCTGCAACCTTCTTCTTCTTCGTCTATATATTAAGGGGCCTCGATCAATTTATTGATCATTCTGACTCCTATGCTTGTAGAGGGGATTTTCAATGTTTCTGTGCCTGGTGTTGATGAGGATATTTCAATTGTTACAAGAGTAACTGCGTGAGGGTATCATGCACTGGGGGTTGGAGGGCCTGAGGCAATAGACGCAAATGAGTCAATTGTTGTCGCCTCAACTGTTCCTTTTGGAAGCTTGTTCCAGTCACTGATTGTCTATGGCAGGAATGAGCAGTTCCTGTACTGGCTTCTCGCTGGTATGAGCCGGAGCTGTCTGTCATGGCAGTCTGCTCCTAAAATGGCTCTGGGGATTTGTTGGCAGACTTTAAGCTTTGGTTTTGTTTTTGGCTGATGTCACTAAGTAAGAAGTTCATTCCTTCTTGATTTATATAAATCCACATTTTTTATTTATTTTTTTTAAATTTCCGGCGTGTTTTTTTATTTGGAGTTGTTAGTTTTGTCAGATTGTGTCTGTGGCCACTACTACCTATTCCTACCAGCAACTCATATGTGTATATCTTTAGTAAATCTGAAGAGTTAGACCTGCTGTGTGAGGTATGCGCTCTGTGGAGAAGAGTGGATGTCGACTATTTGTTCTGTAGAGTGAATAACTTTTTTAGAATTATAACATATTTCTTCTATTACCCTTCAAGTGTTGTTGTAATTGTGGTATCCCCCATTGAGGGAAGTGGCCATTAAAATCGCCTGAAAGCACGGTCTTGGAGTATTTGCTTTCAAAGTTGAAGTTATTTTGGGGATTTGTATATGTTAAAAACTGTTTATTTGTAGCATGATAGCACAGCAAACACTCTATTTTTTGGACACGTGTGAACTGAACAGTGGGGATTGCCTCAATTTCACTTTGGATGTTATTTCTTTTGTAGGCGGTGATGTCCCTACAGTCACGGCACTTGCAAGTGTTATGAGTATACCCTGTAACGTGTGGGTCTGTGTTGTAGTGTAAAGTTTCTTGTAATAATACTAGATGTACTTGTTTCATTTCCAAGAGGTGGGAGTTCTCTAATTTTTCTGTTTGATACCCAGCAGACTTTGGTGTGCCTGATATTTAAATGTGTTTGTCTCAGTAGCGGATTTTTCGAAGCCGCCCTGGGTGCTGCCAAGCAACGCTCGGCCTGATAGACGAGGCGACGCCCAAGCTCGGATGCATTTCTCTTTGTCTTCATCACCATGGTTATTCGAGGTTTTCGTCTGTGGCCTCCATTCTCACCCAGATCCAGAAGCTGCTTAGTACATTCTACAAGGACATTGTAAAATGTTCGTCAGAAGCAAGTGATTGCCTTCACTTTGGGAAATATCCTTTCTGAGGATGTATTGCTTTGCAAAGGGCTATCCTTATTGGTTACTAAAAGGGAAGCTGTTTAATGTATGTTTCAATTTCAAAAATCTCATCAGCATGTCTCATATATTATGGCAATTGGAATGGTACTTGCCATGATAGTTGGCTTATTGTCTTGACGTATGATTCGTGCACGATGCAGAGTATAACTGTAAATAAATAAAAAATATACTCTGCGTCGTGCACGAATCATACGGCATGTTAATGATCGCCTCTGGCGTGTGTGTATAAGAGACGGTGCCTTTTGTTGGTGTACACTCAGTTATAATTTGAGGGGGACGAAATGCTAGAACAAATTAAGATAAAAATTCTTCCCTGCAGCAAGGCAATGGTGGCTAACGTGCTAAGCAAAATATGTTGAATGAAAACAGCTTGGTAGTTTATTGGGGAAACTGTGGGCGTGAAATGAGCGTTAGATGTTTTGAAACGGGGGAGGGGACTGGGGGTGGGGCAATAGTTGAATGAAAATTTGTATGAGAGTTTAAGAAATTGTGGATTTTGTTCAGCAGGCCAATAAAAGATTGTCGTATATTGAGCTAGTCACGTTATTTTCGAGATAAAGTCAAACCTAAAAGTACGAACCCTAGGGTCATAAAATTGATTGCGAGCTATAAAGTGCTCAGTGAGCACCAATTCATGTATTATCTAAAGTATAAGAACGTGTAATTGACCTTCTGGAAGAGACATCAAAATAACATAAGGACATTTTGTCCTTGAGTCCTAAGCGGTCAATAGCAGAGATTAACATAATCATAATACAAATGCATAAATGCTGGTCTTTTAAACTGCACCAAATTAAACTGCGGGACAGGGAAGGGGGGGGGGCATGAGTGGATATTGAAGTAATCACCAGGGATCATCTATTCAGGGGCCAGATAAAGATGTATGCTTGAGATAATACGCACGGTCATATTTGATGTTTTAGATCAAATACCATATACGGCGTGTTTTGTAACGCGTTCAAAAATACATTTGTATCATTTACACTTACACTTTCAATTACATGATACCTCAGTTATTGCAGTAGCAAAATAAATCATTTAAAAATCATTAAATATATAACAAAATATATATCATGAATTAATCATGAAATTAATCATGAAATTAATCATGAAATTAATCATGAAATTAATCATGAAATTAATCATGAAATTAATCATGAAAACTATCATGGAATAAAGGACATTTTTTTAATGATACAGAAGTAAAACACAAACAAAAATAAGAGTACAGTCCCCTTGGCTAAAGCTGTTTTAAAAATACATTGTAGTTGCTTTTGTGCAATTTTATAACATTGCCATGGAAGGTGGATGCCACGCCAGTAGTCACAACAAGATGTCACTCGAGTAGTCACAATAAGATGTCACTCGAGTAGTCACAATAAGATGTCACTCGAGTAGTCACAACAAGATGTCACAATTTAGTCTGGATTTTACACTACTATGTGTTTATTGGGGGGGGGGGGTGATTGTACAAAATGTGTATACTTGTGTACATATTATCTCCATTAAATTGAGTACGTTATGGACCACTGAAAGTAGACAGCAAATTACGGTAGGGAAAATATGAAGGTGTGTGTGGGGGTGGTATGGTTTTTTTGGAAGTCTGACGTCAACATGACTGTTTTTGTGTTGATGGCACACATACGTTTCGTCTCAAGTGACCATTATGGAACACTTGTTTGTTACATCAATCTACCGTTTACTGTGAGATGTCACCTTTATGGCACACTTGTTTTTTACAACAATCTACCGTTTACTGTGAGATGTTACCTTTATGGAACACTTGTTTGTTACAACAATCTACCGTTTACTGTGAGATGTTACCTTTATGGAACACTTGTTTGTTACAACAATCTACCGTTTACTGTGAGATGTTACCTTTATGGAACACTTGTTTGTTACAACAATCTACCGTTTACAGTGAGATGTTACCTTTATGGAACACTTGTTTGTTACAACAATCATAGTACCAGAGTGTCCTATATTTTAAACTTGCAATCCAGTTTGCTTGACAGACATTCTAACCAGTGGGACAGACATTCTAACCAGTTGGACGGTCATTCTAACCATTTGGACGGTCATTCTAAGCAACTGGACAGGCATTCTAACCAATTGGACAGGCATTCTAACCAGTTGGACAAGCATTCTAACCAGTTGGACAGGCACTATAACCAGTTGGACAAACCAAGTGACTTGTTTTTTGGCTATGTACTTGCTGACTTGGTTGGCACCAAACATTTACACAGGTTAGTAAAGGTTTGACACAGCTAACTAAAGGTTTGACACAGGTAAGTAAAGGTTTGACACAGGTAAGTAAAGGTTTGACACGGGAAAGTAAAGGTTTTACACATGTAAGTAAACGTTTGACACAGATAAGTATTGGTTTGACTCAGGTAAGTAAAGTTTGACACAGGTAAGTAAAGGTTTGACACAGTAAAGTAAAGGTTTGACACAGGTAAGTAAAGGTTTGACACACGTAAGTAAAGATTTGACACAGGTAAGTAAAGGTTTGACACAGGTAAGTAAAGGTGTGACACGGCTTAAGAAGCCTGGTTTGGACGAAAATAACTTGAAAAACTACAGACCTGTATCTAACTTATTATTTTATCTAAAGTCATTGAAAAACTACAGACCTGTATCTAACTTATCATTTTTATCTAAAGTCATTGAAAAACTACAGACCTGTATCTAACTTATCATTTTTATCTAAAGTCATTGAAAAACTAGTTCTAAAACAACTTTTTGCTTACTTAAACGACCACTCTCTTCTCAGTCCTAATCAGTCAGCCTATAGACCTTTCCACGGCACAGAGACAGCTCTCTTGAGAGTCACCAATGACCTCTTGCTCGCAATGGACAGCGGTAATGTCTCCGTCCTGATCCTCTTAGATCTCGGTGCGGCCTTTGACACTGTTGACCATGGAACACTTACCCGTATCAAACCCTATACCATTATTTAGTGAGATGTTGCGTGCACGCCCGCAAAGGTTTTTGAATTATATTAATCATTTTAAAATATTGCGTTTTGAACCAGGAACCTTATGTTCTTTTTGTCTAATATGAACAATATAAATACAATTTCAAACAGAGCTAATGCATGGGGGGATAGAACTTTAATCAAATACAAAGAGCGACATAATAGGTAGGTTTATGAATTAGTATAACGATTTGACAATCTTCCGTTTTGAGTCGGGGACCCTATATTTTTTTTATTATATGAGCTATAAAAATATAATTTTGAACAGACCTAATGCATGGGCGGATGGAATTTAATCAATTACAAACAACGATTTTTTTCGTTTGTGTGTGACATAATTTAGTAGGTTCTGAATAAGTACAACAATTTTACAATATTCCGTTTTGGGGCTGCGGGCCCTATTTTCGTTTTATTTCTTGTATGAGCTATATAAATATAATTTCCAACAGAGCTATTGGATGGGTGGATGGCATTGAATCAAATACAAGCTGCGACATTTCATTTTGTATGTGACATAAATATGTTTCTGAATTAGTACATCTATTTTCCATTATTTTGTTTGGGGCCGGGGGCCCTAATTTTGTTTATATGTACTAAATGGGCTATATAAAATAAATTCAAACATAGCTATGGCATGGGTGGATCAATCGCTACAAGTGTGTGGACTACATTTATTATACAATTTATTCGAGTACGCACCAGACGGTAAAAACAAAGAAAAAAAATGTCTATAAAAAAAGTACTTTTAAAAAACAGAATTAAACACAAACACTTTATTTCTTTGAGTGTCATTGCAACGCATGCCGGGTTCTCGCTAGTATAGATATAAAGAATAGTGAGATAACCATATAGATACGTATAAAGCTGACTATTTATATGCATAAATCAAGAAACAAAGCTTCTCAACACCTAACTAACCTTAAATACTGACACCCTAAGTCATTGAATACTGACACCCTAAGTCATTGAATACTGACACCCAAGTCATTGAACACTGACACCCTTGGCCTTGAATAATGACACTAAAGTCTTTGAATACTGACACACTAAGTCCTTGAATACTGACACCCTAAGTCTTTGAATACTGACACCCTAAGTACTTGAATACTGACACCCTAAGTCCTTGAATACTGACACCCTAGGTCCTTGAATACTGACACCCTAAGTCCTTGAATACTGACACCTTAAGTCCTTGAATACTGACACCCCAAGTCCTTGAATACTGACACCCCATGTCAATAAATACTGACACTCTAAGTCCTTGAATACTGACACCCCATGTCAATGAATACTGACGCCCTAAGTTTTTGAATACTGACACCCAATTCCTTGAATACTGACACCCTAAGTCCTTGAATACTGACACCCTAAGTCCTTGAATACTGACACATTAAGTCCTTGAATACGGACACCCCATGTCAATGAATACTGACGCCCCAAATCCTTGAATATTGACACCCAAAAACCTTAAGTACAGACACCCCACTTGTGGGACGTTGTCACAGACACGCTAATGTTCTACTCTCCAATCACACTGTTTCTGGCCAACACGCTACTCTCCCATCCATATTGCTGTAACAGAGGTTAAGGTAACTGAGGTCACGTCATCCACGAGATTTTGAGGCTTTCAGCGAACGAGATGCCGCATTCTTTTCTCGTCTTGGTCATCAAGCATTAAGTCCCGGCGACCATCCGCTCCGCCATGAAATAGATCCCTCTGAACCCCTACTTCCGTCGGGTCACTGACCGGTCAGCCCCTGTCCAGCTGTGAGTAGTGGTGGGCGTGAGACCGGACAGTTTGGTGTGGTCGTGTGTGGTCGATTGCGAGTCAGTTATGGCTTTTGATAGATCAATCATGGCCTTGAGTTCGTTGATAAACTTGATTATTTTTGGACCCAAGACGTTGAGGAAAAACAAAACAAGAACATTAAACAGGGGCTGCCGTGGGAACATAACTCTTGTTCATATATGAGTGGCCGAGTTGTGTGCCCTGGCTGCTTTGGGTTGCTAGTTTCCATCACTAATGACTTAGTTTGCTGGGAGTTATTGATCTTTTCTTCATCACCAGGGTCGACCACCGGCTAACCGATATCGCTGTTTTTTTGGTTTCCAATGTATAAAATCAGTAGTCACTTGATCCACTGCCCAATTCTATTGGTTTTCAAATTAAAAATGTGATTTTCATAATCTTTTTAACACTCACTTATTCCCGGTCAGAAATATAGCTTTTGGTGCCCAATCAAATCTGTAACCTAGCAGCCTCAGATTGAAGCTTTGGAGGCCTCATCACATCAATAACCTGGCAGCCTCAGATTGAAGCTTTGGAGGCCTCATCAGATCTGTAACCTGGCAGCCTCACATTGTAGCTTTGGGTGCCTCATCAGATATGTAACCTAGCAGCCTCAGATTGAAGCTTTGGAGGCCTCATCACATCAGTAACCTGGCAGCCTCAGATTGAAGCTTTGGAGGCCTCATCAGATCTGTAACCTAGCAGCCTCACATTGTAGCTTTGGGAGCCTCATCAGATCTGTAACATAGCAGTCTCACATTGTAGCTTTGGAGGCCTCATCATATCTGTAACCTAGCAGCCTCAGATTGAAGCTTTGGAGGCCTCATCACATCAGTAACCTGGCAGCCTCAATTATCCTCAAGCCTCGTGACATATGAGGCATCATCAGTCTAATGTAGATATGGTATCGGTGGATGGGACACATTAATCCTGGATGGCAGCTCCTCTAAGAGAAGGCAAACTCTGAAATCAAAACCGGTTATGGAGTCCCGTAGGCGGTATGATATTGACACGATGAAAATGTTCGACAACTTCTGCGAAGTGTAACGCATAAAGAGCACTGATACACACAAACACACACATACTGCTGGTCATGTACTGCATCCTGGTCTTTTTGCAGTCATCTTGACCAAGTCTTGGCATTGGATCAATTAGGCAATGACCAGAGTGTGAGGCTGACGAAATGAGCAAATCTCGCGCATTTAAAACAAAATACAGCTCAAGTCAAGGCTACTATTCAAGGCAAAGTCACTTTTCAAGTCAAGGCTACTATTCAAGTCAAGGCTACTATTCAAGTCAAGGCTACTATTCAAGTCAAGGTCACTATTCAAGTCAAGGCTACTATTCAAGTCAAGGTCACTATTCAAGTCAAGGTCACTATTCAATTCAAGGTCACTATTCAATTCAAGGTCACTATTCAAGTCAATATCACTATTCAAGTCAAGGTCACTATTCAAGTCAAGGTCACTATTCAAGTCAAGGCTACTATTCAAGTCAAGGTCACTATTCAAGTCAAGGCTACTATTCAAGTCAAGGTCACTATTCAAGTCAAGGCTACTATTCAAGTCAAGGTCACTATTCAAGTCAAGGCTACTATTCAAGTCAAGGCTACTATTCAAGTCAAGGTCACTATTCAAGTCAAGGTCTTGGTCATTTTCGCGTGCGAAGGGCAAACTAAATATAGATATGTTAATAAAAAAAATTCCTCTTTGATGGGGTTGGGAGATGGTCGGTCAGCCCCTGGCGCCCATTTTTTCTTTATAGCTGTTAGAAATGTTATTTGGAGGAGGGCGTCAGAAATCTTGATGCGCCCTGGGCGTCACTAACCCTAGTTACGCCCCTGTTTCGGCTAACAGGTTAACAGTTTTAGACATCTTGGTTTAAACCGTTTTTTGTTGTTTTTTTTTTGCTTTTTACAATTAGGGCTCGTGTCTCGCAGGCACGCATTGGGAACAGCGTTCCTGTACCTTTAGTTTGAAGAAGAATAAATACATATTACTTCGATTGGGACAGGGGCTGGAACAGGAGGGGGTCGGGGTACACGTAGAGGGTCGTTCGCCCAGGTGGGCGTGATATGAGCGAGTAGCCCACTAATTGTATGCGTTATGAAGTATTCTATTTATTAAATAGTAATAGAAAGACATTTTCTAATGGTTTTTATATCTCGATTTTTTTTTTACTACGATGATAAAACTTATCCGAAAACCCGTTTGTGAAAATCGAAAATTGGTTTGTGAAAATCGAAAATTGGTTTGTGAAAATCGATAAAACAGTTTGCGAAAATCGAAAACCGGTTTGCAAAGATCGAAAACCGGTTTGCGAAGATCGAAAAACGATTATCTGTTTAAAAACTCAAAACCGGAAATACGATTTTCCTAACCGGTTTAACTTCAACATTCTCATAAACAAAGTAATAATTTTGTAACATTCAAGTTTAACTGGAGTATTTTTAACGCTAGCTATAATCATTGTAATGTTAGCCGTAATAATCCAACTATCGCTAAATGTGACCTCAACTATGGTTAACCATTGTAGACAACAAGTGTTAGACCTGTTTGAGTCCAAGGTCTAAACCTTCTGTCTCCAATAATGTCTGCGGCAATGAGTCAGTCTTATGAGATATGTTCTATTTATAGAATGTACCGTGATAGCGCGGACCCAAAAAATTGAAGATTTATTACTTCCGGTCTGTTGTTTGAAACTTCAAGAATCTTTTTGTGGCGTAGTGGAACAATAAAAACAAATTCTCTTTGTTGTGGTCTTCATTAACATAATGCATCATTGGAAACCCAGGAAGGGGAATGAGGGTGGGGTGGGGGTTCCTTTTAATTGTAGCTCAAGTAATTATATAATGTGCAGCTGAAATGCTGAGATCTAAATGTAGAATAATCTGATTGGACATTGAAAACATAACTTTTTTTCTCTTAAAATGAGCCGCCTGGTTTGAAATTTTGGAATACAATGGTTCTTAACCCTTAGTGTGGAAGGACAATTTCTTGAAAATATTATCAAAATAGTATTTTTAATTAATGTTTCAAAAATAATAATTGGTTCTCATCCTATGGTGTGCAAGTGGACCCCTTGATCACGATGATGTGGATAAAATTACAAAAATAATGTGTTTCAGTTTGATGTTAATAAAATTCCATGTTTTAAAACATGATGACCCCAAAAATGTATTAATTGGCCCCTAAAATGTACTAAACGGCCCCTAAAATGTATTCATTGATCACAAAAAATGTATTCATTGACAGAAAAATTGATCCATGAAACCCTAAACTGTATCGATTGACCGCTAGTGTTTATCTGACCCTATTGTCCAGAACTCGATGAATTTATTTTATAGCATGCAGGTGCCAGTCACAAATTTAAAAAAATGAAAATAATGATACAAATGCTTTGTTTCACTAAGGGATTAATGATACATCACTTTTGTAAAGTTTCTCCTAAGAGAACTACAAATACAAAGACACATTTGACCTGTAAAGTAGAATGTTATGCTGTACAAAGACACACTTGACAAATGAAGCACAATGTTATGTTGTAGAATGCGTTACTTAGCGATGATCTTGGTTCAAACTTTGTTGGGCGTATGACAATTTCTCTTACTGTAAAACTCGTGTTAGCACGAATTGTGGGTAATAGATGACGAATTAACTTTAATCATAATGCACCTGGCAAGTTTCATGGGTGCTATGTTTCATAATGCACCTGGCAAGTTTCATGGGTGCTATGTTTCATAATGCACCTGGCAAGTTTCATGGGTGCTATGTTTCATAATGCACCTGGCAAGTTTCATGGGTGCTATGTTTCATAATGCACCTGGCAAGTTTCATGGGTGCTATGTTTCATAATGCACCTGGCAAGTTTCATGGGTGCTATGTTTCATAATGCACCTGGCAAGTTTCATTGGTGCTATGCATATTATTATGGGCAGTTATTAATGGAGAATTTAATCTCTTACTAAAGTCTATGGCTCGTTCCAAAACAGTCCATAAAAAAGACGATACCA
The DNA here is from genome assembly GCA_964017045.1 of Omphiscola glabra. Lineage (NCBI taxonomy): Eukaryota > Metazoa > Mollusca > Gastropoda > Lymnaeidae > Omphiscola > Omphiscola glabra. The sequence continues at coordinate 1,360,058 of OZ024794.1, read as the reverse complement.
AAGTTTAAATACAATAACAAATAATACGATACTCAAAAACCAGGGCTAATTACAATTAATAATTTTTAATGTGTTAATTTCAATGAATTACAAAAGCAAGAGAATATGATTAAAACTATCGACTTACAGTTTGGCTGGTACCGGTACTGTGATAATAAAAATACAATGATCAAAATGTGTACAATGAATGAGAATCAACACACAACAAAGCATTGTCTAGTAGTACAATAATAACACACGCTCCCAGTCTCGTGATAAAGGATCTCTCTCGCTCTTTCAATCTTCAGCCTTTTTATATATATAGTCAGTTCCTGTCAGATCATTCCAGAAAACTGAATACGCATTGTAACTGCTTCCAGCGTACTCCAGATCATTCGACAATATTCGACTGCAACTGACTGTACTAAGCTTGTTGTAAACAAGGTTAAACGGGAGACTATTGTTTCGCTAGCCACACCCCAAAACGGTCTCGAGTGTGTTGACTACAAGAGGTCATGCACGGGGAAAGCGTGCATCAAAACACGTCTACTACATAAAAAAATCCTCAAGTTGACAAGTAGTTGGACAATGAATAAATCCGTGTCCGACCTAAACTTGACCTCCAAGTCTATCCTTGAAAAAAACATAACCTGTCATATATCTAGTTTATTAGAGTAGTCTCTCTTTAAATGTTTGTATATTTGACAACGTCAATCCACCCTCTCCTCCAATCTCCCCTTCGACTTCCACCTTCCCTACACCCTCCCCTTCTACCTTCCGTTATCTTCAACCTCCTTCCCTCCCCTTCGATCCTCCCTTCCACCCGTCCTCCAACCTCCCATCCTTATGCTCTTCCCATCTACTCTCTTCCACAATTTCCCCCATTCCCCTTCTCAACACACTTCTCCTTCGTTTCCTGAGAATATCCCATATTTATTTGAAAAGAGATTTTAAAAAACTAAAAATATTTGAAAACATTTTTAATTTTTTTTTTTAAAATTGCACTTGATTTAGAATGCATTAGATTCTTCGAATACCAGGGAGGAAGTTACGCTACAAGTAACAATGGCGAGGAATAAGGATTAACTCTTTGTGATTAGTTTTTGATTGAATGCGATAGAGAGATTTTAATGCTCAACTCCTTTTAATAGTTATAGAGCTGTGCAGGAAGGTTCCAATAATTTTAATGGACATCATGCACAGAGATGTTGTTGCACAGGGATGTTGTTGCACAGAGACGTTGTTGCACAGAGACGTTCATGCACAGAGACGTTGTTGCACAGAGACGTTCATGCACAGAGATGTTTATGCACAGAGACGTTCATGTACAGAGAAGTTTATGCACAGAGATGTCCATGCACAGAGATGTTCATGCACAGAGACGTCCATGCACAGAGACGTTGTTGCACAGAGACGTTCATGCACAGAGATGTTCATGCACAGAGACGTTCATGCACAGAGACGTCCATGCACAGAGACGTTGTTGCACAGAGATGTCCATGCACAGATACGTTCATGCACAGAGACGTTCATGCACAGAGACGTTGTTGCACAGAGACGTTCATGCACAGAGACGTTGTTGCACAGAGACGTCCATGCACAGAGACGTTCATGCACAGAGATGTCCATGCACAGAGACGTTCATGCACAGAGACGTTCATGCACAGAGACGTTGTTGCACAGAGACGTTCATGCACAGAGACTTTGTTGCACAGAGACGTTCATGTACAGAGACGTTTATGCACAGAGACGTTCATGTACAGAGAAGTTTATGCACAGAGATGTCCATGCACAGAGATGTCCATGCACAGAGATGTCCATGCACAGAGATGTTCATGCACAGAGATGTTGATGGCAAACAAAAAGTTCAAACAATATTTCACCACACACCATACTCTCTATCTTTATTACTTCATTACACCATCCTGCCTATCTTTATTACTTCATTACACCATCCTCTCTATTCATCCAGACCCTGTGCTCTTCAACACACTCCTAACTGAGAGTTCCCAGTGTGGATGGTACGGAGTGCGCTCTTTTGAAGCTTTTGCGCCTAAATTATGGAACAGTTTGCCTCAATTTTAGAGAGAAATTAAAACTGATAAAAAGTCATTTAATCACAATTTAAAGATTTTTTTCTTTAAATAGAATTTAGGAGATGAGAACGTTGTGAGCATTTTAAAATAGCATGGAGACAAGCGCTATAAAAGTACTCTATCATCATAATCTTTAATGCACACTATCCTCACTATCTTCACTATGTCCTCATCACTGTCTTCACTATACAATATCCTCAATATCCTCTCTATTTTTCTACAAAACATCCGTTATATCTTCACTACAAAAATTACACACCAACCACATTATTTCAATACGCACCGATCACACTATGTCACTACACACCATCCTCACAATTTCACTACACACCATCCACGCTATTTCACTACACACCATCCTCGCTATTTCACTACACACCATCCTCGCTATTTCACTACACACCATCCTCACTATGTCACTACACACCATCCTCGCTATTTCACTACACACCATCCTAGCTATTTCACTACACAATCCTTAACCATTTCCACATTTCATCGATCTCAAAGACACCCAAAATACCTTACAATTATAAAATAGTTGAATCCTTTTAATTTAATCAGCTTTAGCTTTACCTACGAATGTTCCTATGTTGGGCTGACAACGCTATGTCATTACAATTTAGGAAAGTAAGCTTTTTTTTTTTATTTTTTTTTTTTATGTTGTATTTTATTTTTTTTAAAAACAAATTCATTATTAAATGTATTTCTCCTCCCCCCCCCCCCTTTTTCTCAGTTATTTTAACAACTAGAAATGTTAATTTCAAAATGTGAATCTTTGTTTTTTGGCATAATGCTCCCAGTGTCTGACAGTCAACTGGACAGAATGAATACTCGGTCAGCAGAGCAAAGTCAGAAGATGGAACTGATAGCGAACGACGAGTCCAGTCACTGGCCAAACATCACCAATAGTCAATCAATCAATAATATTATTGGACACATTAGATTAATGTAAAGCTCTACCAGGCAAATCTGGGCCACGTCTGGTCGCTGACTCGGAAGTAATATTTAAACGGAAATAGGCTGTCCATACGATCCCAGTTTCAGCTGTTGGCAGACGCCATGTTCATTTTAGTTGTTTCGCTTTTGAGGTTACTTCCGGCGAGTGGTGAGCAGGGAAAGAGTGGTTTGGATATTAAAATGATGATCACTTTCATCTGTTAGCAGACGGGAAGATAAGATTTCGATTTGGACCAGATTTTTAGGCAGTATCGACCATTGCAGGACAAAAGGGGGAACATTTTATTTCCGAGGAGCAGAATTGTCTTCAAAGTCGTCATTGATAGTTTACTCTTCTTATCTGTGACATTTTTTTTGGCATGTGCCCTTGACCTTCACGCGTATGTTTATATATATCAAGACTCATATATCAAGACTCGGTAGAACGGAAATATTTCTCAAGGTCACATGCCCCTTCCCTACCCCCCTCCCCGTCCTCTACCCCGGCCCTCCTTCAATGTCCTCTTTTCCGATCCTCCTCGCCGGTCCTCGTTTCCCACACTCCTTCACCATCCTCCTAACTTCTCTCCATCGCCACCCTCCTAACGTCCCTCCATCCCCACCCTCCTAACATCCCTCCATCGCTATTATCCTAACTTCCCTCCACCCCCACCCTCCTAACTTCCCTCCATCGCCACCCTCCTAACCTCCCTCCATCCCCCATCCTCCTAACTTCCCTCCATCGCCATCCTCCTAACTTCCCTCCATCGCCATCCTCCTAACATCCATCCATCCCCCATCCTCCTAACCTCCCTTCATTTTCCTAACCTCCCTCTATCCCCACCCTCCTAACCTCCCTCCATCCACCATCCTGCTGACCTCATATCCTCCCCCATCCTCCTAACCTCTCTCCATCCCCATACTCCTAACCTCCTTTCGTCCCCATTCCCCTAACTTCCCTCAATCCCCATCCTCCTAACCTCGCTCCATCACCATCCTCCTAACATCCCTCCATCCCCCATCCTCCTAACCTCCCTCCATCCCCCATCCTCCTAACCTCCCTCCATCCCTATCCTCCTAACCTCCCTCCATCCCCACCCTATTAATCTCCCTCCATCCCCATCCTCCTAATCTCCCTCCATCCCCCATCCTCCTGACCTCCCTCCATCCCCATCCTCCTAACCTCCCTCCATCCCTATCCTCCTAACCTCCCTTCATCCCCATCCTACTAATCTCCCTCCATCCCCCATCCTCCTAACCTCCTTCCATCCCCATCCTACTAACCTCCCTCCATCCCCCATCCTCCTAAACTCCCTCCATCCTCCATCCTCCTATCCTCCCTCCATCCCCATCCTCCTAACCTCCCTCCATCCCCATCCTCCTAACCTCCCTCCATCCCCCATCCTCCTAACCTCCCTCCATCCCCCATCCTCCTAACCTCCCTCCATCCCCCATCCTCCTAACCTCCCTCCATCCCCCATCCTCCTAACCTCCCTCCATCCCCCATCCTCATAACCTCCCTCCATCCCCCATCCTCCTAACCTCCCTCCATCCCTATCCTCCTAACCTCCCTCCATCCCTATCCTCCAACTCCGCTATTAATATATTTAAGTGACTTGTGAAATTGTTCTGTAAATTTTTTAAACACATATTTTTAAATTGTTAATTAATTGAACGTTGTAATTCATTTCATAGACTTTTGCATGCTGTCCAAACCAATGTTGAAATGCTGGTGACACAGATGACAGCAGCTTTTTGTTCCAAATCTAAAGATTATTTTACTGGGCATTCAGTAATCATACATTGGTAATCATGTCTTGCGGTAATGAGTTTGTTATTTGTCATTCAGTGACCATACATTGGTAATCATGTCTTGAGGTCATGTTTCTTGGCATTCAGTACATTTAGAATAAATATGTCATAGAAGAAGAAATTTAGAATGTTGTTACACCTCTCAGAGATTTTGGAATCACCAATTGAGATAAACATCCTTGTCTAGGTTATACAACTGTTAACTTAGCCAGAATTTGTGTAGTTTTATAAAAGTTAAATTTAATTTTGATTGAATCTCTGTCATCAAATTAATGTCCAAGTTTTCGATTTTTAAATTCTTGACACATTGGTTTAAAACACTTGACACATTGGTTTAAAACACTTGACATATTGGTTTAAAACACTTGACACATTGGTTTAAACACTTGACACATTGGTTTAAACACTTGACACATTGGCTTAAACACTTGACACAAAGCAAGAAATGTAACCCCGACAGCGAGGCAAAAACTTATTGCAAGGGAAATAATTGAGTATAATGATTAGACTAAATAGTTCCATTTATCGACCCTTGTAGCCATTTTATCGTAACAGATCACTTTTATGTACATAATTTGAGCTAGAAAAATTCATAGTGTTGCAACTCAAAAGTCTGTTGGTGTGTTCTGTTGATGTGTTCTGTTGATGTGTTCTGTTGATGTGTTCTGTTGATGTGTTCTGTTGGTGTGTTCTTTTGGTGCGTTCTGTTGGTGTGTTCTGTTGATGTGTTCTGTTGGTGTGTTCTTTTGGTGCGTTCTGTTGGTGTGTTCTGTTGGTGTTATTAGTTATTGTGTAGTTTTGTAAACATATATACATAATGACCACCTTTTTCAATTTGTACATTTATACCATACAAGTTAAAACAAGTTCCAAGAGTTTTACTTTGTTGTATTTGACAAATGTTTGATGTTTGCTATACTTGGATCTGGGCTATCAAGAAACAATGACCATTTGGAACATTTGTATGTAGAAATCGTATCGAACAAGGAAGCCATCGATTATAAAGTTCCTATTGGAAAAGAAGAAAAATTTGCCAACTCGCGCGATTTACTTTTTTTGGTTGCAGATTTTATAATAAAGAATTAATGTACGTAATGTCTTAACTAAACGATCCGTAAGAAAAGATGCCATTTTAACTGCGCCTTAAGACCTTAATGATTTACGACAAAGTCTACCAGTCGTAGTGGAAGACACCAAGAGACAAAATCATCACATTTAATTTAGCCGAGAAACTGCTAGAGGGATCGAGAGACCCTTTTAACGAATTGGGAGGATGACCACATAACTCTTCAGAATGTCACAAATAGTGGAAGAAAGCTGAAAATAGAAAGCACTCTTCTCAGTGGCGCAGAAAAGAGGGGCTTGCGGAGGGCGGCATTTTGTATATAAGTGTGGCATTTTCGGCCAACTGCAGAGTAATTTCATGGTAGAGGGTAACAAAAGGCTTTGCCGGCCCAGTGTGGCACCAACCCTAGCTACGCCTTTGGCTCTTAAAACACAGGAGCAAGCCAAAAATGGCGTATGAATTCACACCGCAAGAAATTTTTTGGCATTACATTAAATCAACAAAAACAACCCAGGTAAAATTTAGAATTATTTTTTCAAGATTTTCACGTCATAGCTACCAAAGATTGTTACGTCTTGAGTCTGAAGTCGGCCAATTCTAGCCTACCAGGTTGTCGTATTGCCCCAGTGCAAGAAATCACTGCACCCTAGCAGCTGGATTGAGGATCATTTCTCTGCGGGCGGAATTCAAAGAACTCCGCCAAGTACTGTCCGAAAACAAGGTCGTCAGCCTGCATCGATAGGACCGCGTGCTGAAAGGACTTTACACCCACGACAGACACATCGCGGGGAATTTCACACATATACACATGACAAGGTACAAGGGAAGAGCTATTCCACAACGTACCCCTGTGACGTCCACTTTCGTTCCCGCCCTGAGACGCCACTAAGGAAAGGCCCGGACAACTCACTTCCAGCACTGAAGTGACATCCTAAATTAGTTGACCTAGCCAGGTCATCAAAACCATTTTACGATTATATAGTTAAGTCTTAACGGTCTGATCACGCAGAATTCTGTTACAATGCAATCGGCTATTATGCTGAATGCAAGGCACGAAGGGAGACCTAGAGCATAGAATCTAGAAATAAATCATATGCAAAGTTTCTCACATCTTTAACTGTTATAACTTCTGTGTAACTCCATGTAAATAAATGAGTTCTTATAATTTATGAAAATTTGTTCTGGATTCTTTTGATTTTCAGGTGTAACTGTATTTGATTAGGTTATGTCCCTTAGTGGGTGAATTTGGTCGAACATAAAACCCATAGACACGAGCAGGTGAAAAAGGTCATGCGAGAGTTATCCCACTTACACCTCTTAATATGCGAGAGTTATCCCACTTACACCTACCAATATGCGAGAGTTATCCCACTTAAACCTACCAATAGAAGTCATTTCACCACATGTGCAATCATCAGTCTGGTGTCATTGTGTCACTACAGATTAGTTCACAGGGGCAAAACCTGAACAGTGTTGTGCTAATTCAGGGATGAACATTTGTTCAGACCCAATCCCATTTTGTTTTGCAGTCCCCGCCATTGTGACGTGGTCACACTGTGTCATGATGTGGTCACACTGTGGCATGATGTGGTCACACTGTGGCATGATGTGGTCACACTGTGGCATGATGTGGTCACACTGTGGCATGATTTGAAGGACTGTGGAGTACTGTGAGGGACTATGTCTACTTTGTGTTGTATTTCATTTCAACGGTAGATATGTCAGGAATGTGTGTCGTGTTGATTACTACTCGATTTGTTCACTTGAGACATGACCCACTAGAGTTCTAATAGGTCGTGCTTGAGCAGACGTGTTAGTGGACCAAAGAAGAGCACACTCACGATTAGGAAACACAGCAACACAGCGACACATTCCATGTGTTCTAATAAACCAACGGACACGTCTGTGCTAGAGACAACTGGTGCTTGACACACAGCCTCAATGTGAACAGAGACAGCCGCGATGTAAACAGAGACTGCCTAGATGAAAACACAGGTGTAGTGATAATATACTTATAGGCAGTATACTCCAGGTAAATATTAAATAGAAATTATGTGACAAAGGAAAAGACTTGCACAAAAATATGTCTGAACTGGAAGAGATCGATTGTTCAATTCAGTTGGGATTATTTTGTTATAACTTTGGTTAAAATGTGAAAAATATATTAGCTTGTTAGGTTTCTTATAATATAGACAAGACAACGGAGTGCACGCCGTACTGCCATGGGGCGCCACCAAGCTGGGGTGCACGCCGCACTGCCATGGGCCGCCACCAACCTGGCGTGCACGCCGCACTGCCATGGGGCCGCCACCAACCTGGGGTGCACGCCGCACTGCCATGGGGCCGCCACCAACCTGGGGTGCACGCCATGGGGCTGGGACAGAAAGTGATCATTATGACAGAAGTTCTACATTTGTATTCTATCTCACCTTAAATCATGATGTCCGTGTAGTAGAAATCCAGATGTCCAGACCGCACCCCAACCTGTTGCCCTCCCCCCCCCCTTTAACCTGTTGCCCACCCACAACATGTAGCCCACCCCCAACCTGTTGCCCACCCCCCAACCTGTTGCCCTCCCGTTATCCATACATTCTCGACACATCATTTACCAAGGGGAGACTATCCATGCATAGAAATGTACACTGGTTATCACACGTCAAAAATAATGGTTCTCACTTTTTCACTTTCCCCAGCCTTCTCACCATTCACAGAAACACCTCCCTCCATAACCTCCCCCTCTCACTTCCTACCCCTCATCCCGTGACCAACCCGCCTCACAGTTCTCATCCCGTGACCAACCCGCCTCACAATTCCCACCCCGTGACCAACCCGCCTCACAGTTCTCACCCGTGACCAACCCGCCTCACAGTTCACACCCCGTGACCAACCCGCCTCATAGTTCTCACCCCGTGACCAACCCGCCTCACAGTTCTCACCATTTAACTCCTCAACCCTGTAACACCGATCCTCATCTGTCGTATCAACCCTGCCGCATCAACCCTGACATCCTCTCCTAGAGTTCACCCCCCCCCCCTTCCTAACATTTAACCCATCAGCGCTGCAGTGAGAGACATAGATTAGAATAGATGTAAGCAGTTCAGATCTAATGTTCTATGTGTTCTATGTCAGTCTTTATCCCACCCCATCTCTCCACAGAGATTATCGTGTAAGGACGGCCAAGATGGCCGCCTCTGACAGAGTTGTCCTATGGCAACAGCATTGGGACTCCGGATCAATGGCACAATTTTATGTCAACAAACCGCACCCGTAAGATCAACTTTAGGCAATTAGACCAAAATATTGTAGTGAACCCTCGTCGTCTCTGCACTCTAATTAGTTTGCAACCTTATTCACTCTGTCTCTCGTCTGCACCAATATGACAACTCAATGATCGTTATAGTCTTTGAACATTTATTTGTCTTATCCTTTGTTTTCACTTTCTCTCACTCTCTTTGTCGTACTCCGCTCCGACTGTCACGGTCCCTCTCTAACTCCCGTCCGTCCACCTGCCTGCCCGGCTGAGTTCTCCCCGGCTGAGTTCCCTTAGTCCCGTCCTACTGTCCCTTTTATAGGTCCCAAGTTCACAGGGCCCCAATCCCCTTCTTATGTAACACACCGCGTAATAGGTCATAAACCAACGCTGCCATTCCGTCGCGGGCAATCTGACAAGCTTGACACTTTGTTTGGTCAGTTGGTCTTAGGTCATAAAACCAACGCCATCATCCCTTACGGGTTGACTATTGTCTGGACACTACCTACACAGACTACAGGTCTGGACACGCCACAATACCCCCATCTTACAAAAAAATGTCGTCCCGACATTACGTAACATCCTCACTACAATTACGGGTGACTGATCTCTAAATGGCTTTAAGTGACTTAGACCTTCAGCGTTCAATTAGAAACAGTACAAAGTAATGCACGCTACGTCATCCCATTTACGGTCTCCTAACTCCTGGTCAAGGTCAGAGTCAGCTTGGGTCACAGTCGGAGCATTTTTACATTCACACAATCAGACAATTATGGTAGAACAAGGAATAAGACAAAACTTCGAGAATCAACGGAAAGTAAAACATTTAGAAAATACATTAACAGGCAGTAGCACATTACATAAAGTTGAAAACTAAATTATCCAGCTAATCAAAAATCATAATGAAAACATGTCAAGTATAATGTCAGAACCGACTAAAGTTCCAAATGCAGGAAAAATAAATGTTGGTTACAAAAACACTTTAAACTAACTCAAACCCTTCATTCTTAAAGTTCATACGAGGTCACCAAGAAAAACATGTTATAAAATTAAACAATCTTTCGACCGCAAATTAAAATTAATCATTACATGATTAGAACATTATCCATGTATCCATTTATCCAACCGTCACCATCTGGTGCCACGAGAAATAACCATCAACATTAATTCACTATAAATCTATTTATACAATAAATGTCATGCTATAAGATGAATCTAAGTGTCCCAGAACACACTACGCTTCCTGCAGAACTCGTGGAAGCTCAGGAGTGGTTTCCATCAAATTGTCTCTTAGGCAAGCTGTTTGTAACTTTAAAATCCAGTCTGGTGGATCATTGTCATAATGCTTCATCCTATAGTGGCCTTCATGATGAATAATTTTGCATGTCATTCTTCCCTCTCCTTGAATCTCGAATAAATTATTACGTAGCTTTCGACTGATGACACGAGGACCACACCACTTATTAATTGTGCTCAACTTCTGGTTTGGACTCACTTTGTTCGTTGAGTCTGAACACTGGACTACGTCACCCACGTTAAAAGGGCGCACTACTGCTCGAGCATCAGGGTCACTTTTCTGTCGCTTCACCGGTCTATCTGGAATTGCCTCCATTTTCTCCCACTTAGAATTTACCTCACCACACAACTTGATTGATTTATTACCCACATTCCTGAGCTTCATGGATGGCATCTCAGGACGGGGTAACACGTTATCCTGGACAGGAGCCATGCTTGTCCACTGGCTTTTACCTGGACGCTGTCTTTTGTTGTGTGTAGTGACCGTGTTCACTCTCACACTGAATGGTGCTGAGAACTGGGGACGTTTGGAGATACTAAAATACCTTTGATCTGGCGTATTCTTTGCACTCGGATATTTAGCCACAATCGGCACATTGTGAGAATCCAAGCTCAGACCTTTGCTGACTGAGAAAGAAAAATTGTAATGACTCAAAAAGTCAAAACCCAGGTAACCGTCTTCTGCTATATCTGCCACATACACTGTCCAGGGATACACTTCATCTCCAATCAATAATTTAACGTCACTCACCCCACAAAGATTCACTGGTGCTCCAGTTGCTGTCTGTAGATTCACGGGTGAGAAATGGTGATGAATCTTAGGTCGCTGATGTCGTGGAATTTCAAAAAATCGTTTTCTCGAAATAACGGTCACCGCCGCACCCGTGTCCATTAGAAATTCTGTCCTAACACCACACACTTTCACAGGCACGAACACAGCACTAGGACGAATGTTTTGACCATTTGATGAAATGTGGTTTAGTTTCAGCCGATCAGTAATTTCTCCTCCTTTCTTCCTGTTTGGACAAGTAAGGCCAATATGACCGATTCGGTCACACACGAAACACCTGGGTTCCGCCCTCCGAACACCTCCCGTTTCTCTTGCCGACTGGTTGACTGACTCCCTCTGCCATGTGATGAATGCTCTAAAGTCCTGTCTCAGGCCACTTATTTCTCTTGTCAAGTGGTCTGTACCCATTGACGCCACTTGCTGTCCAGGTACACACACATTGTCCCTGAGATTTATTATCTGGTCAAGGGCAGCTCTCGCCTTGTCTACTGTGGGAGGAACTGACATAGTGCCAACTTGTGTCACCATAGACTGGTCAGGCAGTCCACGAAGAAACTGTTTGAACCCAATGGCATCTCGTGTAGCCTGGTCTGCCGTTGGAAAACTTTTCGCTACCAATTTCTTGATGTCAGTAGCATACTCTGTACTAGTCTCGGATTTCAGAAATGTGCGTTTTTCCAAAACATTTTGGAAAAATGCTGGCGTTCTGTGGTCTCTGAATCGATTCGCCAGGGCATCTTTAAATTCGACGTACGTCTCTCTCTCTCAGCTTCACCTAACTCACTGAAAGCAAATTCAGCCGCAGCGTCTTTCAATGCAAAGCTGAGATAAAAGAGTTTCTCTTCCTCACTCCACTTGAAAAAATTCGCAGACATTTCGAACTGGATGATGAACGTGTGCCATGTTGAAGTGCCACTGTATGTCGGGAGGTTGTTTAAGTACTGTGAATTCATTGTTCTTGATGTAGTTGTTCCGCTCCTTGTACTTTTCATCTCAGGCTAAAAATTGTGTCTCTTCAGAGTCGTTGCAAGGTTACAATCCCACCGCTGCCACCATTGTAGTGAACCCTCGTCGTCTCTGCACTCTAATTAGTTTGCAACCTTATTCACTCTGTCTCTCGTCTGCACCAATATGACAACTCAATGATCGTTATAGTCTTTGAACATTTATTTGTCTTATCCTTTGTTTTCACTTTCTCTCACTCTCTTTGTCGTACTCCGCTCCGACTGTCACGGTCCCTCTCTAACTCCCGTCCGTCCACCTGCCTGCCCGGCTGAGTTCTCCCCGGCTGAGTTCCCTTAGTCCCGTCCTACTGTCCCTTTTATAGGTCCCAAGTTCACAGGGCCCCAATCCCCTTCTTATGTAACACACCGCGTAATAGGTCATAAACCAACGCCGCCATTCCGTCGCGGGCAATCTGACAAGCTTGACACTTTGTTTGGTCAGTTGGTCTTAGGTCATAAAACCAACGCCATCATCCCTTACGGGTTGACTATTGTCTGGACACTACCTACACAGACTACAGGTCTGGACACGCCACAATATCAACTTCAGAAAATTAGGCAAAATATTAACTTTAGGAAATTAGAAAAATATCAAATTTAGACAATTAGACAAAATGTCAACTTTAGTCTGAACTAGTCTATTCTAGTCTGTACTAATCTATTCTAGTTTTTACTAGTCTATTCTAGTATGTAATAGTCTATTCTAGTATGTACTAGTCTATTCCAATTGTACTAGTCTATTCTAGACTGTACTAGTCTATTCTAGTATGTACTAGTCTATTCTAGTCTATACTACTCTATTCTAGTATGTACTAGTCTATTCTAGTATGTACTAGTCTATTCTAGTATGTACTAGTCTATTCTAGTATGTACTAGTCTATTCTAGCATGTACTTGTCTATTCTAGTCTGTCCTAATCTATTCTAGTCTGTCATGGTCTATAATAGTCTATTCTAGTCTTTTAGTCTGTCGTAGTCTATCATAGTCTATTCTGATCCTTCTGATCTATTCTATTCTGTCTTAGTCTATTCTAGTCTGTCCTATTCTATTCTAGTCTTTCGTGGTCTATCCTAGTCTATTCTAGTCGATATTAGTCTATTTTAGGCTATTCTAGTCTGTCCTAGAATATTCTAGTCTGTCGTAGTCTATCATAATCTATTCCATTATATCCTAGTCTGTCCTAGTCTATCATAGTATATTCTAGTCTTCTAGTCTAGTCCGATCTATTCTAGTCTATCCTAGTCTTTCTATTCTGCCGTCGTCTATTTGAGTCTGTCGTAGCCAGTAATAATGTTAATTTAGAATCTTTGCTAGAAAGACCGACATGTTGATTCATTGACCATGTTGATTCATTGACGTGTTGATTCATTGACCATGTTATTTCATTGACGTGTTGATTCATTGACCATGTTGTTTAATTGACATGTTGATTCATTGACCATGTTGTTTCAGCAAACTCCAAGAACATTTAGACAAGTACATCCAAGGCAAGACGAGGGCGAAGATTCTTTTACCGATGTGTGGAAACTCATTTGACATTTACACGTAATTTTGGTGTTCTACCCTTTCACTGGTCCTCCCCAAAGGACGTCATTGCTATCATTTCATTGATCGTCTCTAAAGGACGTTTTTTACATCCGTTCTATTTACGCCTCTTAATGATTGTATTTACACGAAACTAATTTACGTTTCAAATGACGTCATTTCTACTCTTTTATTGGTCGTCTCTAAATGACGTCATTTACACGCTTCCGTTGGTCGTCTCTAAAGGACGTCATTTATACCCTTCCACTGTCGATTCTAAATGACGTCAATTCCACCCTTTCAACAGATTGTATATATGTGCAGCGTCCCAGCCATTTTAATCCAAAGACGCCTCCGCTGGCTTGGGCACGTCAAGCGAATGCAACCTGGTCGCATACCTAAGGACGTGCTGTACAACGAGCTGGCGACAGGGAAAAGGTCAGTTGGACGGCCTCGTCTCAGATAGTTAGACATATGCAAAAGAGACATGAAGGCGGCCAACATCAACAACTCAAATTGGGAGGACCTGGCGGAGGATCGCTCCACATGGCGGGGCATCGTGAAGGAAGGACCGCTACGTGCCGAGGAGCTCTACAGGGCGGAAGCAGCTGTAAAGAGAGCGCAGAGAAAGGCAAGAAGACACTGCTCCACCGCATTCGTGTGTGGGACATGCAAAAGAGACTGCCACACGAGGATCGGTCTCACTAGCCACACCAAGAGCTGCAATCAGAAAAGATAAATCTATCGTCTCTCGTAGACGGAAAGATGACATACATACATACATACATATATACATACACACATACATACACACATACATACATACATACATACATACATACATACATACATACATACATACATACATACATACATACATACATACATACATACATACATACATACATACATACATACATACATACATACATACATACATACATACATACATACATACATACATACATACATACATACATACATACATACATACATACATACATACATACATACATACATACATACATACATACATACATACATACATACATACATACATACATACATACATACATACATACATACATACATACATACATACATACATACATACATACATACATACATACATATAAAGTCATTGTTGTAAAGCATGTTTGAATTTTGTTCGGTCCATGACTTTTAAAAAAGATGTATGTGAATTTTTTAAATAATCAAGTTTCTAGTGTCAGTTGTGTTTTGATTCAAGTTTCTAGTGTCAGTGGTGTTTTGATTCAATTTGCTAGAGTCAGTGGTGTTTTGAATCAATGAAAGGATTCTTTAGAGCAGGGGTCCGCAAACGTTATGCCCTCACGGCACACCAAGATCATTCCAGACTTTTGTGGCATACCACGATTAAAACGCTAAACCAAGAAAGAAATAATGGTTTACTGTTGATTACACGTACCTACATTATTACTGTGTTCTTTTTTTAGGGGGGGGGGTGGCGGGTGGAAATGGGTGTGGGGGGAGCAAAAAATGATTTTAAAATGTTGCAAGGTCAACCAATATGTTGGACGCTGTTAACAAAGCAGATGAAATAGTTTGTGTCCCTCTGCCTTGAAAGGATGGGTCCTACTTTGTGCTGGGTTTGTGTCCCTCTATTTTGACAGGATGGGTCCTAGTTTGTGTTGGGTTTGTGTCCATCTATTTTGACAGGATGGGTCCTAGTTTGTTTTGGGTTTTTGTCCCTCTATTTTGACAGGATGTGTCCTAGTTTGTGTTTGGTTTGTGTCCCTCTATTTTGACAGGATGTGTCTTAGTTGGCTTGGGTTCGACGACAGACTAGACAAATAATTTTGAACCAGCAAACAATCAACACTTGGTCCAAGTATTAAAAAATACAGTCATGAAAAGCATGCGGTCAAAGACCAAAGCAAATGAGACATATTTTCTTCTTGGCTTCACAAGATGATGACTTTGTCACTTGACTCACCAAATGTAAACATCCGAATGTGCTCAGCTAATTGACAGCTTGTTATTAACCATTCATTTACCATTCATTGACCACCTTGCTTTAACCAATTTAAATAGTCTCCACGAGTTTGTACCCCCCTTCCTATTCTTCTTTGGGGGGATTCGGCCGCTGCACACCTAACAGCCTGTCACAACACACCTAACATCGTGTATCAACAAACATAACATCACAACACACCTAACATCGTATCACAGCACACCTAACATCGTGTCACAATGCACCTAACATCTTTTCACAACACACCTAACATCATGTCACAACACACCCAACAGGGTGTCACAATACACCTAACATCGTCTCACAGCACACCTGTCATCGTGTCACAGCGCACCTAACATCTTCTCACAGCACACCTAACATCGTGTCACAGCACACCTAACATCGTGTCACAGCACATCTAACATCGTGTCGCAGCACATCGGTTGAGGAGCTCTGCTTTCGAGAGACAGCACCATACAACACATGTGCTATGAATTTATGTTCTGTATGTGTTGAATTTATCCATATTTAAGATTGTCTTTTGTTTACAGTGTATCATCAATCTTAAATATTAAAAAAAACAACTAGAAGCAATCCACGTTGTGCTCGTTGTTTTGTAAGTTTGTGTCTTCTCTAACAGCTTCGGTGATATGGGGCATGAAGTCGTAGGAATTGAGTGCTCAGCTTTGGCAGTTAGATCCTTCTACGGAAAACACAATATTTCTTTTACTAAAGAATCGTGCCCGGATGTAAAAGGGACTTTATATCAAGTACGTGTGTCCTTGCAATTTATGACACAATGTGTGACGCAATTCATGACACAATTCCCCACCCAATTAACGACACAATTATTCAATTAATTTTTTAAAATAAGCACATGTAAAGCCTCAAACTTTTTACATATATCTCTTAAAATTAATTCTTTTATTCATCATACTTACAATATCAATAAATGTTTCTCATAAATTAGTCCTACGAACTCTTATATTAAATAATATAATGTCTAAATTAGATTCAATAATTTGTTTGCTTTTTTGTAACCATCAGTTCTTTTATAAAGCTATAAATTAATCAAATCAAAGACAGAGATCTTTAAATGAATTTTTTTTTTTTAATTTGAACATACATTTTATAGTTTGACTCAAGAAGATATTTAATGATACAATTATTGTTTGCTTTCTGAGCACGGAGATATTTGATGATATAATTGTTGTCTGTTCTCAGAGCAAGGACAAGACCTACAAGATCTATTGCTGTGATTTCTTTGACTTCAAGACGTAAGAGTTTTACATTGATTTCTTTAAGTGGGAAAGCAACTCTTTAGTATTCCTGACGGTGAAAGAATAATTGGTAGGCAGTCTTTATGTCCAGGGTGGTGCAACTCTTAAACATGTTTGGGCAGTTCTTACCTGGGTGGGGAAGTTTGTAAACATTGTGGGCAGATTTTAACCGGGATGTAGCAGTGTTTAACCATAGACAGTATTTAACCATTGTAGACCGTGTTTAACCTGGGTGGGGTAGTGTTTAACAAATTTGTAGGCAGTGCTTAACCTGGGTGGGACATTCTTTAACCTGGGTGGATAGTGTTCAACCTGGGTGGGGCAGTGTTTAACCTGGGTGGGCGGTGTTTTACCTGGGTGGAGCAGTGTTTAACCTGGGTGGAGCAGTGTTTTACCTGGGTGGGCGGTGTTTAACCAGTGTCATCATCATCATCAGGTCCCGTATTCCTTCGACCGTTGGGGCGCCACAGATGACATGTACACTATTCTTCTCCATTCCTCTCGGTCTTCTGCCCTACGCATAGCATCGCCTAGTTAATCCAGTCCATTCTTTGAAATTATCTTCCCATCTTTTTCTTTGTCTTCCTCTTCTTCTCCCTCCTCTAGTAGTGCCCTGCAAGATCTCTTTGGCGAGCCCTTGTTTTCTGGTCACGTGGCCATACCACTCAAGTTTGCGCTTTTTAACAGACGTCAGGAGGTCATCGTATTGCCCAATTGCCTGCCGTATCCTTTCTTTTATTTGCTCATTGCTGATGTGGTCTCTATAGCAGATGCCAAGAATGCCTCTGTAACATCTCATCTCCATCGCCTCTATTTTCCTTTCAAGTTCTGCTGTTAATGTCCAGGACTCACAGGCATATAAGAAAATGGAGAGGATTAATGAGCGCATCAGCCTGATTTTGGTGCTGGGGGCTATATTTTTGTCGCTCCATATTTTCTTGAGCCTCTTTAGTGCTGTCGTGGTCTGCGCAATCCTGGCCATTAATTCGGGCCTGGAGCCTTGTTCCGATACTATTGCTCCGAGGTACTTGAAGCTGCCAACTGTCTCTAATCTTTCCTCTCCGACCTTAATTTCAGTGGTGATGCCATTAGTGCTATTCGTCATCATTTTTGTCTTTTCTGCACTGATTTGCATGCCAAAGGTCGATGAAGTCTTGTCGAGACTCTTTACTAGGTTGGCTAGCTCTTCCTCGCTTCCCGCCAGTCCGTCTATGTCATCCGCAAAACGTAGATTGGTGATCGTTCTGCCACCAATGCTGACTGTCCCTACATGCGTTTCTAGTGCATATGACATAATTCTCTCTAAGAAGATGTTGAACAGGGTGGGGGAGAGCAAGCAGCCTTGTCGTACTCCAACTGTGGTCTTGAACCATTCTCCGATGTTATTGTTGAAGAAGACTGCACTGGTTGCCTTATCATAAAGGCTTCTTATCATTCTTGTTAAGTTTGTGTTGATGTTGTAGTGCCTCATGGTGGCCCATAAAGCAGCATGCCAAACCCTGTCGAATGCCTTCTTGAAATCCACAAAGACGTGGTATAGGTTTTGTTGGTGTTGAGCATATTTCTCACATAGTATCCGGAGGTTTAGGATCTGCTCAGTAGTGCCACGGCCTTGCCTAAAGCCCGCCTGTTCTTCAGCAATGATTCTGTCGGCATACGGTCTTAGTCGGTTCAGTATGACCTTGAGCATGACCTTGCTTGGGTGGCTTATTAGGCTAATGGTGCGATAGTTTTGGCATAGCTGTAGGTTACCTTTCTTGGGGAGGGTGATGATGAGAGATTGGGTCCATGTTTTGGGCCATTCCCCTGTTAGCCATATTTTGTTACAAATATTGGTTAGGGCATTTATCATTGTTTCTCCTCCCTGTTTCATTAACTCGGCAGGGATATTATCTACTGCTGCGGCCTTTCCTATTTGGAGTGCTTGGACTGCTGCTTCTACTTCTGCACGGAGAATGGGGAAGCTTTCATTGCCCGTTGCTGGGGGGACATTAAGGATCTCTGAGTCTATCTTTATATTTTCATTATACAGCTCTGAGCAGTATTCAGTCCATCTTTTTAGGATATCATTTTCCTCGATCAAACATTTGCCATTTTTATCTTGTATGGTAGTACTACGCCCTTGTTTTGCAGTGGTTAGTTCTTTCACCAACTGGTATGCCTTTTTGCTATTGTTTTTCTTCAAGCAATTTTCAATGTCGTAGCATTGCTCTTCAATCCAGTTCTTCTTTGCCCTTCTCATACCCTTTTTGATGGTTTGGTTAATTTTTCTATATTTATTGGCCAGTGTAGGAAGGGTTTAACCTGGGTGGGACAGTGTTTAACCATTGTACACAGTGTTTAACCTGGGCGGAGCAGTGTTTAATCTGGGTGGGCAGTGTTTTACCTGGGTGGGCGGTGTTTAACCAGTGTAGGAAGGGTTTAACCTGGGTGGGACAGTGTTTAACCATTGTACACAGTGCTTAACCTGGGTGGGGCAGTGTTTAACGTGGGTGGATAGTGTTTAACCTGGGTGGGCAGTGTTTAACCAGCGTGGGCAGTGTTTAACCAGGTCGGGCAGTGTTTAGCCATTGTGGGTAGTGTTTATCCGAGATGGGGCATCTTGATCGAGTTATGAAGTATATAATATAATATTTAAATTAAAACTAGCAGTTTCCCCAACTGTGCAAGCAACATAATTCAGCTGCTAAGGTGTCAAAAGTTTGGCAATTAAATGTAGTGTTACAAATAACTGTAGTGTTACAAATAACTGTAGTGTTACAAATAACTGTAGTGTTACAAATAACTGTAGTGTTACAAATAACTGTAGTGTTACAAATAACTGTAGTGTTAAAAATAACTGTAGTGTTACAAATAACTGTAGTGTTACAAATAACTGTAGTGTTACAAATAAATGTCGTGTTACAAATAACTGTAGTGTTACAAATAACTGTAGTGTTACAAATAACTGTAGTGTTACAAATAACTGTAGTGTTACAAATAAGTATTTCATATTGCTGCATAGATTTCAACACTCTGCTCACTACTGATCAAATTTAAGATTAGAATTTTATGTCTGTCCTCTATCTGTTATGTTTTGTCTCCGCCCACATAGCTCTGTAGAGGGAAACTTTGATGTTATCGTTGACTTCGGAGCCATGGGCGCCCTAACCAGGGGGGAGCTCCAGAGTTACGCTGATATGATGAAGCAGTTAATGGCCCCTGATTGTAGACATATTTTAGAATCCTTTGTTTATGACGTCCACAAATATCCAGGTGAGAAATGTGTTAATAAACAGGTGAGAAATATATAAATATCCAGATGAGAAATATGTAAATATTCAGATAAATATACAAGGTGTAAAATGTGTTAATAAACAGGTGAGAAATATATAAATATCCAGATGAGAAATATGTAAATATTCAGGTAAATATACAAGGTGTAAAATGTGTAAATGTCCAGGTGAGAAATGTGTAAATGTTCAGCTGAATGTGTAAATATTCAAGTAAGAAATATCTAATGTCTCAATATCTCATGGCTCTATATCTCGTGTCTCTCTATCTCATATCCTTATGTCATGTCTCAATATACCATGTCTCTATATGTAGTGTCTCTTGTCTCTATATCTCATTTTTCTGTGTCTCACTATCTGATGTCTCATGTCTCAATATATCTCATGTCTACAGAATCACAGCCCATCTGTTTAACACTGGAACTTCTCCAACAATTGTTCGGTAAACAAGATTTTTATTATTATTTCTCACAGAATTTAATGAACTAGAAACTTTTCATCCTTTATAGCAGCGTTTCTCAAACTATTAAGTTTGGCATACTAATCAATAAGTTTCTCTTTGCGCAAGGGATCGGTCAAAAAATTTCCCTTTTTTTTTAATGGGCTGGTGCCAGATTTTTTATAATTATTTTTCTTTTTATTTGATCTCAAATTTGTTATCAAATTATTGTTTTTAAACTGTCATCCACCTTTTGGATATGACTCGGTTAATTATTATTATTTAATGAAAGCTGTTAATATATAACTTTTTGTGTTGTTCTTTATTAGTTGTCTTTACATGAGGAAAATCTTTTTATTCTCGAATGATGCATTGCATATTTAATTTAATTCTATTCATATACAAATCACAACTTTAATTAATTTTTTTATTCCCATACCAGAATTTGTTAGTCTCGTACCAGGATTTGTTAATCTCGTACCAGAATTGTTAATCTTATACCAGAATTTGTTAATCTCATACCAGAATTTGGTAATCTCGTACCAGAATTTGTTAATCTCGTACCAGAATTTGTTAATCTCGTACCAGGATTTGTTAATCTCATACCAGAATTTGTTAATCTCATACCAGAATTTGTTAATCTCGTACCAGGATTTGTTAATCTCGTACCAGAATTTTTAATCTCATACCAGAATTTGTTAATCTCGTACCAGGGTTTTAAGCAAAACATTCTGTGTCTCTTTTCTAGATTTTTCATGAACTTTAACTAGAATAGCATGAAGCATGTTTTGTTAATTTGATCTCCAGTTACTTCCCTTGTTTGATTGGGCCATAATTTTTTAATACCACACATCTCCATATTTTCATTACTTCTATTAACTTTTCCTTTTTTAATTACAATTTATGAAAACAATAAAAATAATTTTAACACACTGAGACCATGTGCAGAGAGACTCTTCAACAGGAAGTAATTAATAGAGATATCATCCTTACATCTCTTCATCAAAATGAATTTAGTTGAAAATCTTCACTATTCAATAATTTCCAACTCATTCATTTCTAATACAGAATTATTATGTAACGTTGTATCAGTAAGCACCACAACAAAATTATTAAATCACTTTGTATCAATAACCAAAAAATTATTTGATTTTCAAAAAATTTCTGCAATTCTAGGGAATGACTGTAAAGTGGAAAAGATTGATGAGGGTCCAGATCCATATGCTGACGATATACCACATGAACTGACCAATGGCCAGAGATGTGAAGAAATGTCCAGCAGTGGTGAGGTTTATCCCGAGATCACGGGAACTACTTATTTCTTAATTCAGCCTAAACTTGACATTTTATTCTTATAAACTTGTATAAACGTGTTGTATAAACGTGTTGTATAAACTTGTTGTATACACTTTGTATAAACTTGTTGTATAAACTTGTTATAGATATCAAAGCTGCCATCTTTATTTATTTATTTTTCATGTGATTTGGCAGCAAACTCACACGATCTTTTGCACTTTATAAATGATAAAATTTATTTAAAAATACTCTGGTCTGTTTTTATGTTTAATTCAGTCTTATAAGAATAAAATTCCAGTTATAACATAATTTACAATTGATCCAATGTGTCACCTACATATAACATAAGTATAGCAGTTCAACACTAAATAAATTGCACATAATATTAAAATAAATCTTCATAAATACAATATTTACATTGCATAGTTGATTATCAAAATAACATTGACACAATATTTAAAACAACAAAATTGATAAGATAAATGACAGCAGTACAGCATGTTTAGAGTACAGCAGTACAGCATGTTTAGAGTACAGCAGTACAGCATGTTTAGAGTACAGCAGTATAACATGTTTATAATGCAACAGTACAACATGTTTACAGTACAGCAGTACAACATGTTTTGAAAACAGCAGTACAACATGTTAAGAGTACACTTAATATCACAGTACAAATCAGCAGTGCATAATTGCCAGTTAGGATTATCAGTCTTTCAAGAAACATTTCTTGTAACAAAAACAGAAATGATATAAAACTCTTAAAATCCACAAAGAAATGAAAATGCTCCAAGGAAAACTCTTCATAAAATGATTCTCATGTAAAATAATTTAGTTGTTTTTTTTTTTACTTAAAAAAATTGTGTTGAGTAATGTAAGAAAATTTGTGACTAGAGTCAAATCAGTTGAGATATTGTTATAGGGAAAACAATACCCTGGCAGTAGCAGTGCCCTGGCAGTAGCAGTGCCCTGGCAGTAGCAGTGCCCTGGCAGTAGCAATGTCCTGGCAGTAGCAGTGCCCTGGCAGTAGCAATGCCCTGACAGTAGCAGTGCCCTGGCAGTAGCAGTGCCCTGGCAGTAGCAATGCCCTGACAGTAGCAGTGCCCTGGCAGTAGCAGTGCCCTGGCAGTAGCAGTGCCCTGGCAGTAGCAGTGCCCTGGCAGTAGCAATGCCCTGACAGTAGCAGTGCCCTGGCAGTAGTAAGGCCCTAACATTAGGTTAAGTTTAATGTGGTTTTTTTTTTGTTTTTTTTTTTTTTTTAAGCTGTTGAGGTTGCAATGACAAATAAAGTTTTAATATAAATTGTTCAGCTATGTTTAAAACTGTATTGTAGCCACTTTCAGAAGATAGAGAAGAAATTTTAATTTAAAACACATGACATATCCTCATAAAACTCACTGCCTTGAAGCAGGATATGTTTTGATCATTTTAAGTTTAATTACAAAGCTTCAAGGACCTTCAGACCTGTCTTCAAATCATTAAATAAAATCAAGTTAATATGTGGAGCAACATTGTTTGATACCTTCTCTTATAAGGTAAATTTTTTTGAGTTTTGGCTGACAGTAAGATGCACTTCTGTATGTTAGCTTGTCACCAAAGTTGATCTTTTCTTTCAACTTGACAACAATGCATGTAATGTTGTTGCTGATGAGGCTGCAGATACAACTGGACTCACAACTATTGTTGCATATTCGTTCATGGCCTGAAAACATATTAAAACATTTTAACGGGCAAAAAAGACTACTAAATG
Source organism: Omphiscola glabra (assembly GCA_964017045.1). NCBI lineage: Eukaryota > Metazoa > Mollusca > Gastropoda > Lymnaeidae > Omphiscola > Omphiscola glabra. The sequence continues at coordinate 1,336,273 of OZ024794.1, read as the reverse complement.
CTGCAGATAGTGGCATCACTGGTGTTGCTATCATCCAGAGTGACTCTACCACCGAGTGACATTACTACCTGCATCCCCATCACATTTGTGACATGACGTTTGTGTTTTTAAATTACAAATGAAGACCTTAAAGCTAAAATACGTAAGTCACATTTTTGTCAAAATCTAAACTGTGACCTTTTCTTATATGGTTGAGCCAAGTGCACTGCAAAAATTTGAACACATTAAAATGTGCCTAAGTACCATATTAAAATGATCACATTTTATAGACGAAAAAAATATTTGAACTTGATTATCTCAAAATGTGTATTTTGTGACTTTTAGCACTAAGGTCTTCAAATATTACATTAGATAGGTTTATAGATTATTAAATAAAATGACAGAACCAATGTCTTAAGCGTTAAATTGTGTATTTAAAATATTATTAGGTGTAAATATATGTATGTATACAGTAAAAACCCAAATACACTTCATCAGGTAAACTTGCTGAATAATTTAAACCAGTGGTTTTAAGCCATTTTTCATCTGCTGAGTGGATAGCCGAAGTAAAATGTGAGGACCACTATTTCCTGTGTGGTTGGGCGAAGGGGGTGGGGGGATTAAATATAGTTCATAGAATGCCTTGAACTTTTGAGAAAGCAACACTCAAGTCAGTTAAGGAAGCAGCTTTGGGATGAGGGAACCATGTTTTTATTTGAAATAACTCATTGTGCACTGGTTGCATCCTGTGAGAACCACTTATTTACACAAAAATGATGAAACCCTATTTCACTTCTAATATTATCACATTTTTATAATCCGAGACTTCCAAAGATTGCACTTCCTGTTTGGGCTTAGTTCGATTTCTATAGAACCTTCTTCATACTCTCTTAACTTAACACCAGCTAGTTATATTAATTAACCTACTTACATGGCCTAGTTATATTACTTTACCTACTTACACTGCCTATTTATATTACTTAACCTACTTACATGGCCTAGTTATATTACTTAAATTACTTACATGGTCTAGTTATATTACTTTACCTACTTACATGGCCTAGTTATATTACTTTACCTACTTACATGGCCTAGTTATATTACTTAACCTACGTACACGGCCTAGTTATATTACTTAACCTACTTACATGGCCTAGTTATATTACTTAACCTACTTACAGGGCCTAGTTATATTACTTAACCTACTTACATGACCTAGTTATATTACTTTACCTACTTACATGGCCTAGTTATATTACTTAACCTACTTACATGGCCTATTTATATTACTTAACCTACTTACATGGCCTAGTTATATTACTTAACCTACTTACATGGCCTAGTTATATTACTTAACCTACTTACATGGCCTAGTTATATTACTTAACCTACTTACGTTATAAAGAAGGGAATATTGTTCTTTGCTCTGAATGACACCAGCTCTTTCCTGCCGCATTAAATACACTGTCTTGAGGACATCAACAATTCTGCGTTCTTCAAACTGCCTCATGCAAAGGTCAAGGGCAATAAATGTGCCTGTTCTTCCAGTTCCAGGACTGAGAAAATAAGAAGGAAAAAAAACAGAATTTTGTTTAATAAAAAGTACTTGTATTATAACACAGGTGTCAATGATACACAGTTGTCAGCGTGACTTTAACACAGGTGTTATGTAGCTAGCTAGATAATTATTATCTGAACCATAAGTTTAGTACCAACATCTTAAGATAATAATCATTCCAACCACAAATTTTAGAATGAACAGCTCAAGATTATAAAAACATATAATCTCTAATTGTGTTTAAAATTCATTCCAAGCTTATTTTGTTAACTGTCAAAACTTTTTATGTTATATAATTATTTGTAAAAATCCTTACACAATTCTTAGAAAGAATAAGAGTCATATTTTTAGTGTATGAAGGTGTTTCATCAAGCCTACCCTCAGAAGGTGTTTCATCAAGCCTACCTGCAGAAGGTGTTTCATCAAGCCTACCCTCAGAAGGTGTTTCATCAAGCCTACCTGCAGAAGGTGTTTCATCAAGCCTACCTGCAGAAGGTGTTTCATCAAGCCTACCTGCAGAAGGTGTTTATCAAGCCTACCTGCAAAAGGTGTTTATCAAGCCTACCTGCAAAAGGTGTTTCATCAAGCCTACCTGCAGAAGGTGTTTATCAAGCCTACCTGCAAAAGGTGTTTCATCAAGCCTACCTGCAGAAGGTGTTTCATCAAGCCTACCTGCAAAAGGTGTTTCATCAAGCCTACCTGCAAAAGGTGTTTCATCAAGCCTACCTGCAGAAGGTGTTTCATCAAGCCTACCTGCAGAAGGTGTTTCATCAAGCCTTCCCTCAGAAGGTGTTTCATCAAGCATACCTGCAGAAGGTGTTTCATCAAGCCTACCTGCAGAAGGTGTTTCATCAAGCCTACCTGCAGAAGGTGTTTCATCAAGCCTACTTGCAGAAGGTGTTTATCAAGCCTACCTGCAAAAGGTGTTTATCAAGCCTACCTGCAAAAGGTGTTTCATCAAGCCTACCTGCAGAAGGTGTTTATCAAGCCTACCTGCAAAAGGTGTTTCATCAAGCCTACCTGCAAAAGGTGTTTCATCAAGCCTACCTGAAGAAGGTGTTTCATCAAGCCTACCTGCAGAAGGTGTTTCATCATGCCTACCTGCAGTGCACAATTAAAGGTGTTCCACTGCCTTCATACTTGGGCCTTGTATCCAAAACTAATTTGACCAATGAGATTGGCTCTGGCAGACCGTGAGCAGGCCAACATGTATACCAGAAATGATACACTTCTCTTTTTTCGATTTTCTGAAGATAATGAGATTTGATGAGTAGTATTATACTTTTATAATCTAATAAAGTGGGATTTATATTTGGAAAAAAAGTAGATTATTTATATAAGAAAAGGAGATTTTTAAACAAGGAAAAAGTAGATATATTTGCTAAATGTTTGCCATCTTTGAATCAGTGACATCTGTATTTTAATTCATATAATTGCCAAATGACACCTGTAGTTTAATTCATATAATTGCCTGAAGACACCTGTATTTTAATGCATATTATTGCCAAATGACATCTGTAGTTTAATTCATATGATTGCCAGATGACATCTGTAGTTTAATTCGTATGATTGCCTTAACTTTAAGTGAACTGCTTTTTAAATAAAGTGTCATTTGATGCCACATGACATTTTAGTGAGCTGCTTCATAAGTACGCACCTCTTGATTATGAAATGAAAGTATTACTTACCAAAATATAAACAAACATGAAATGGAATGTGGAAAGGATGATAAACACAACCAAAGGATGATAAACACAACCAAAGGATGATAAACACAGCTAAATAGAAGCCTTGTATCTGACTTACTCTCAGATGGTGGATTTCAAGTTGTGAGGTGATGTACTCTTGTTGCACATCTTTCTGCTTCAGTTCTATCAAAAAGTCACCAAACTTTTGTGCTGCACTTTTCCCCACAAGTTCTGGCCAGTAGCTGGCACATTTGGACTTAATAGAGGTAAAATAGAAGGTCACAGGTTAAACTGGCCAGGAAACAACAAGTGGAAGGGGGCCTCCACATTTATCGCTTAACTTATCTGGAATAGTATCTTTCAGTCAAAATTAAATTTGAAGTCAGGAGAGAGCACTCTGTTAAAAAAGTACAACCTAATCTTTCAATCAAATGAACTGAACAAATTTCTTGCATAAGAGGAACTGAACAAATTTCTTGCAAAAAATGAAATGAACAACTTTCTTGCAATAAATTTATTAAATCTCATTGGGATCACATAGATCCCTGTGTTTCAATATTTTACAAATTTTATTTTCAAAGAATTCCCTCAGTTTCAATATTACTATAAAATGTTAATGATTACCTGGCCATCTTCCTCCATCTGTGTCAACATGATGATGGCCCTTGAGTTCTGTTGCCACACCATGGTCCAGAAATCATGAATGGTTGTTTGCGTTGGTGCTTGGGTAGCTATGTAATACTGACCCTTGTTGTTCGGACCCTGTTCAACAAATTTGGGAGTTAGTTCATACTGAGATTTTAATCAATTGCTAGTGGTCGACGGGTCATTTCAGTGGTCAATTTAGTGGTCATTTCAAGGTTACAACTTTGACCAAAAAATAATTTTATAGGTAAATGAAAGTAAGATGTAAAATATTTTATGTCAAGTATTGGTATAATTCAGGAAAATTTACAAATGTAATTCAGTAAAAATTATTGGTTTAGCTCAGTAAAACTTACTGGTATAATTCAATACAACTGATTAGTATGATTAAGTTGCAACATGAATGAATGTCTTGTCCACATTGTAAAGTTAAGATAGTGAGAAAACTTCAATGAAATTGTGTTAGACTTTTAAATGTGCCAGGATGTTAAATAAATACATAAAATAGTTTATGTGTCTAACACACTGACTGTGATGTAATTGACACTTATAACATACTCACTGTGATGTAATTGGCACTTATAACATACTCACTGTGATGTAATTGACACTTATAACATACTCACTGTGATGTAATTGGCATTTATAACATACTCACTGTGATGTAATTGGCATTTATAACATACTCACTGTGATGTAATTGGCATTTATAACATACTCACTGTGATGTAATTGGCATTTATAACATACTCACTGTGATGTAATTGGCATTTATAACATACTCACTGTGATGTAATTGGCATTTATAACATACTCACTGTGATGTAATTGGCATTTATAACATACTCACTGTGATGTAATTGGCATTTATGTAAGTGGGTCTTGGCTCAGGTCCATCTTGTAATAGTGTAACTCTTGTCTGGGCCACTGTATGAGGGACAGAAACAGATTTAATGACTGGACAAAGAATGCATTGTCCTATAGTTACTGGACAAAGAATGCATTGTCATATAGTTACTAGACAAAGAATGCATTGTCCTATACTTACTGGACAAAGAATACATTGTCCTATAGTTACTGGACAAAGAATGCATTTTCCTATAGTTACTGGACAAATTAATGCATTTTCCTATAGTTACTGGACAAAGAATGCATTGTCCTATAGTTACTGGACAAAGAATATATTGTCCTATAGTTACTGGACAAAGAATGTATTGTCCGATAGTCACTGGTCAAAGAATGTATTGTCCTATAGTTACTGGACAAAGAATGCATTTTCCTATAGTTACTGGACAAATAATGCATTGTCCTATAGTTACTGGACAAAGAATGCATTGTCCTATAGTTACTGGACAAAGAATATATTGTCCTATAGTTACTGGACAAAGAATGTATTGTCCGATAGTCACTGGACAAAGAATGAATTTTCCTATAGTTATTGGACAAAGAATGTATTGTCCTATAGTTACTGGACAAAGAATGTATTGTCCTATTGTTACTGGACAAAGAATGTATTGTCAGATAGTCACTGGACAAAGAATGTATTGTACTATAGTTACTGGACAAAGAATGTATTGTCCTATAGTTACTGGACAAAGAATGTATTGTCCTATATTTAATGGACAAAGAATATATTGTCCTATAGTTACTGGACAAAGAATGTATTGTCCTATAGTTACTGGACAAAGAATGTATTGTCATATAGTTACTGGACAAAGAATGTATTGTCCTATAGTTACTGTACAAAGAATGTATTGTCCTATTGTTACTGGACAAAGAATGTATTGTCAGATAGTCACTGGACAAAGAATGTATTGTACTATAGTTACTGGACAAAGAATGTATTGTCCTATAGTTACTGGACAAAGAATGTATTGTCCTATATTTAATGGACAAAGAATATATTGTCCTATAGTTACTGGACAAAGAATGTATTGTCCTATAGTTACTGGACAAAGAATGTATTGTCCTATAGTCACTGGACAAAGAATGTATTGTCCGATAGTCACTGGACAAAGAATGTATTGTCCTATAGTTACTGGACAAAGAATGTATTGTCCTATATTTAATGGACAAAGAATATATTGTCCTATAGTTACTGGACAAAGAATGTATAGTCCTATAGTTACTGGACAAAGAATGTATTGTCCTATAGTCACTGGACAAAGAATGTATTGTCCTATAGCTACTGGACAAAGAATGTATTGTCCTATAGTTACTGGACAAAGAATGTATTGTCCTATAGCTACTGGACAAAGAATGTATTGTCCAATAGTTACTGGACAAAGAATTTATTGTCCTATAGTTACTGGACAAAGAATGTATTGTCCTATAGTTACTGGACAAACAATGTATTGTCCTATAGTTACTGGACAAACAATGTATTGTCCAATAGTTACTGGACAAACAATGTATTGTCCTATAGTTACTGGACAAAGAATGTATTGTCCTATAGTTACTGGACAAACAATGTATTGTCCTATGGTTACTGGACAAACAATGTATTGTCCTATAGTTACTGGACAAATAATGTATTGTCCTATAGTTACTGGACAAACAATGTATTGTCCTATAGTTACTGGACAAATAATGTATTGTCCTATAGTTACTGGACAAATAATGTATTGTCCTATAGTTACTGGACAAACAATGTATTGTCCTATAGTTACTGGACAAACAATGTATTGTCCTATAGTTACTGGACAAACAATGTATTGTCCTATAGTTACTGGACAAACAATGTATTGTCCTATAGTTGCTGGACAATGTATTGTCCTATAGTTACTGGACAAACAATGTATTGTCCTATAGTTACTGGACAAACAATGTATTGTCCTATAGTTACTGGACAAACAATGTATTGTCCTATATTTACTGTATATTCTTTCTAGCCTATTTTTAAAGACATCTATTACTGGTACTCTTTTTTAAATTTTATTTAACTAACTACATTTCCTCATTCATTAGAAATTCTAGAAAAAAATCTGTTGGCCTTACGCGGCAATATGTTAGCGTATCTGTTTTTATCTTCCTCTCCTGTCGGTACAACAGATAGACGTGGCATTCGACTTGGCAGTTGCTGATGGATGAAATGCAAGATTAATTAAAACATCTAAAATCTAGAAACAGATTAAATGAAACATCTTAAATCTAGAAACAGATTAAATGGAACATCTTAAATCTAGAAACAGATTAAATGGAACATCTTAAATCTAGAAACAGATTAAATGGAACATCTTAAATCTAGAAACAGATTAAATGGAACATCTTAAATGTAGAAACAGATTAAATGGAACATCTTAAATCTAGAAACAGATTAAATGGAACATCTTAAATCTAGAAACAGATTAAATGGAACATCTTAAATCTAGAAACAGATTAAATGGAACATCTTAAATGTAGAAACAGATTAATTGGAACATCTTAAATCTAGAAACAGATTAAATGGAACATCTTAAATCTAGAAACAGATTAAATGGAACATTACTGATCTATTTACATATCAATTTATAGATATTTTTATAGATCTCTTTTAAGACCTATTTATAGGTATATTTACAGATCTATTTTCAGATCTATTTACATATCTATTTACAGACCTATTTAAAGATCTATTTACAGATCTATTTACAGATCTATATACTTATATTTATATATCTATTTTGTTACCTGGAATTCTTCACTGATACGTTTTTCATTAGCACAAAAGTTGGACAACTGCATGAAATTAAGTGGATGGCTTGGTTGGAGCTAGGGAAAGGTAAGTAAAAACACATTTATTACAAGTTCATAAATAATTACAGGCACAATATTACAGGTAATATATAAATAATATCATAGTACAATATACAGGTACAATATTAATATTATGGTACAACATGACAGGTACAATATTATAGGTAATTGTTCCTTCTTCCAGAAACTAAATCTCTACAAATTTGGGATCAATCCGTTTGAAAATTGTTACAGTTATTGCTCATTAAAATTATTTGTATTTACACTAATTGGTCTTAACAGATATTGGTGACTACAGGCATTTGTCAATACAGTTATTGGTTGTTACAGGTATATGTCATTACAGTTATTAGTCATTATATTTACTGGTCAGTATAGGTATTGGTCACTAGAGATTAATACTCTGAAGCTAGGGAATTAATTGTATTCAAAGACTTACAGAGTCAGTCAGGTCAAGACCTGGGTTAAACAATCCACTGTTGGGTCTCGATTTGGTGACAGATGACAACTGAATAGAGTCAAGGCTAGAGGCACTGTGCGAACGGTTAAATGTTGGATTAAAATTGTGACGTTCTCTGTTCCGGCGCCGGAATATCACCTGTAAAAAAAGTTAATTCATCTTTTTAATACATGTATTTACATTTTTCCTTTGTCTAAAATGGGACAAATCCTCATTAGTTCATTTCCTGTGTAATAACTTAAAATAAATTTGAAAAATTTGAAAAAAATGAATCCATATTCAAAATGTATTCATCAATGTATTCTGATGACCATCACCTGCATTATGTTAATTAGGTCATAGTATGACCATCACCTGCATTATGTCAATTAGGTCATAGTATGACCATCATGTGCATTATGTTATTTAGTTCATAGTATGACATCATCTGCAATAAGTTAATTAGGTCAAGGTATGACAACAGCTGCATTATGTTCATTAGGTCAAGGTATAACTATGAACTTCATTATGTTAATTAGGGTCAAGGTAGGATAATGACCTGCATTATGTTAATTCGGTCAAGTAATGGCCATCACCTGTAAGGTAATAAGTCCAGCACAGCAGCAACCGCCTACCAGGGAGAGAACCAGTGCCACGGTTACACCCGGATCTGAGAACAAGCTTTGGTCTGTCGCTATAGCTGGAGGCTCATCGTCAGAAGGGGGCGTGGTCTCTGGTCTCATGGGAGGGTCTCGGATGCGCACATTCTTTAACTGAAAATTTCGTGATGAAATGGTCTTTTTCCTTTGTCAAGCAAATTATAGTTAGGGTAAGGATGTTGCATTAAATTGATCGTGTTTTGTTGTTTGATAATTAACATTGTGTTTGGGTATCTTTTTGGCTGTGTGAGTTCTTGGCATCTTGGTGGGTTGGTGTATCTGGCCAGGTGGGTTGGTGTGTGGCTTGGTGGGTTGGTGTATCTGGCCAGGTGGGTTGGTGTATCTGGCTGGGTGGGTTAGTGTGTGGCTGGATGGGTTGGTGTGTGGAATGGTGGGTTGGTGTATCTGGCCAGGTGGGTTGGTGTATCTGGCTGGGTGGGTTGGTGTGTGGCTGGATGGGTTGGTGTGTGGAATGGTGGGTTGGTGTATCTGGCCAGGTGGGTTGGTGTATCTGGTTGGGTGGGTTGGTGTGTGGCTGTATGGGTCGGTGTGTGGCTGGATGGGTTGCTGTGTGGCTTGGTGGGTTGGTGTATCTGGCCAGGTGGGTTGGTGTGTGGCTTGGTGGGTTGGTGTATCTGGCTAGGTGGGTTGGTGTGTCTGGCTGGGTGGTTTGGTGTGTGGCTTGGTGGGTTGGTGTGTGGCTGGATGGGTTGGTGTGTGGCTTGGTGGGTTGGTGTATCTGGCCAGGTGGGTTGGTGTGTGGCTTGGTGGATTGGTGTATCTGGCCAAATGGGTTGGTGTGTGGCTTGGTGGGTTGGTGTATCTGGCCAGGTGGGTTGGTGTGTGGCTGGATGGGTTGGTGTGTGGCTGGATGGGTTGGTGTGTGGCTTGGTGGGTCGGCTTGTGTAGCTATGTGGATTGATGTTTGGTTGGGTGTGCTGTTGTGTGTGGTGGTGTGTGAAAAATGTTACATTAATTATCCTCTAATTAAAATGTTTATTTCAAACTGAGAAACAAGGACATCCCAAAAACAAGGACATCAGAATCCCACAAACAAGGACATCACAAGCCCACAAACAAGGACATCCCAATCCCGCAAACAAGGACATCACAGTCCCACAAACAAGGACATCACAAGCCCACAAACAAGGACATCCCAATCCCGCAAACAAGGACATCACAGTCCCACAAACAAGGACATCACAAGCCCACAAACAAGGACATCCCAATCCCCTAAACAATGACATCCCAATCCCACACAAAAAATTGTAACTAACAAGAGGATATCAACATACACTGGACAAGACATGCTGATAATTATTACCACCATTTGCTTTGATTTGTTTTCATCAGATTTCATTTGAATTTATTGTTTTGCCTTTCTTATCAGGCTTTGTACAGCAATAACAGTTTCTTGGTTAATAATAATAATCTCCTTACATCGGACCTAATAATTAGGTCAACTAACCGTACTCCTTATAATGGACCTAATTATTAGGTCAATTAACCATACTCCTTATAAAGGACATAATAATTAGGTCAACTAACTATACTCCTTATAATGGCCATAATAATTATGTCAACTAACCATACTCCTTACAATCGACCTAATCATTAGGTCAACTAACCAAACTCCTTACATTGGACATAATAATTAGGGCAACTAACCGTACTCCTTATATTGGACATAGTAATTAGGTCAATTAACCATACTCCTTATAAAGGACATACTAATTAGGTCAACTAACCATAGTCCTTATAATGGACATAATAATTAGGTCAACTAACCATACTTCTTACAATGGACCTAATCATTAGGTCAACTAATCATACTCCTTACATTGGACATAATAATTAGGGCAACTAACCGTACTCCTTATATTGGACATAGTAATTAGGTCAATTGACCATACTCGTTATAAAGGACATACTAATTAGGTCAACTAACCATACTCCTTATAATGGACATAATAATTAGGTTAACTAACCATACTCCTTACATTGGACATAATAATTAGGTCAACTAACCGTACTCCTTATGATAGATTCTTCAGCCAGGCCGTTGGACTCATTCAAAAGAAGGTAGCAAGTCTGTGTTAGTTTTTTGTCGTAATGGTTGTATCTGTCCATCAAATACACATGTACTTGGATCTCTTGTGTACGCTCTGAACATTGCCCTTCTTTGTTGAGGATCTTGATCTGAGAGAGACATTAGTCACAAATGTTGTTCATTAAATAGTCACAAAGATTGTTCATTCATTAGTCACAAAGATTGTTCATTCAATAGTCAGAAAGATTGTTCATTCAATAGTCACAAAGATTGTTCATTCAATAGTCACAAAGATTGTTCATTCAAAAGTCACATATATATGATAAATACAATAGTTACAAATATTGTAAATTAGTGATCCCTAATATGGTTTATACAATAGACATATAGGTTGAGTTTGAGTAAAATAGTCACTAATTTGGTAAATATTTAAAATAGTCAAATAGATAGTAAAAATAATCATCCCATTTATGGTATATAAAATAGTCACAAATATTGTTTAAAAAATTGTTACAAGAATGGTAAATATTTACAATAGTCACAAATATGTTGAATAGAATAGTCACAAATGTGTTTAATGCAATAGTCACAAATGTGTTTAATGCAATAGTCACAAATGTGTTTAATGCAATAGTCACAAATGTGTTTAATGCAATAGTCACAAATATGGTAAATACAATTCAGCAATCATTGCAAGCAATCTACAACTTATAATTTGCATGATATTAATATGCCTGGATGACTTTAATATGCCTGGATGACTTTAATATGCCTGGATGACTTTAATATGCCTAGATGACTTTAATATGCCTGGATGACTTTAATATGCCTGGATGACTTTAATATGCCTAGATGACTTTAATATGCCCATATGACATTAATATGCTCAGATGACTTTAATATTCCTAGATGATTTAATATGCCTAGATGACTTTAATATGCCCAGATGAAGTTAATATGCTCAGATGACTTTAATATTCCTAGATGATTTAATATGCCTAGATGACTTTAATATGCTCAGATGACTTTAATATGCTCAGATGACTTTAATATTCCCAGATGATTTAATATGCCCAGATGACTTTAATATGCCCAGATGACATTAATATACCAAGATGACTTGTATATGCCAAGAGGACATTAATATGCCCAGATGACATTAATATGTCCATATGACTTTAATATGCACAGATGACTTAGAATTTCTCTTATTCCTCCTCTAAATCAGGGCTTTCCATCCTTTTTATATTGGCCCCCACCCCCTAATTGTTTGACTAACTTTTCCAAACTTTCTCAATGTATGACTAATCTGACTAAGCCTTGCAACCCCTACTCAAAATAATGGGATCAAATGTTTCGTGAGTTTGAGACAAATTATACTTTAAACAAACGTTGCAAAATGCGCTCTTCTTGATCTTTGTGTTTTTCACTCAATGATCTTTGAAAAACTTCAGCTTCCTAGACAAAAGAGAATCGATACTTAATACGGTCAGATCACTGGCTCTCTCTTTGGAAGACCTGGTAAATAGGTCAGATCACTGCATCTCTTTTTGGTTTATCTCATAAATAGGTCAGATCATTGGCAATCTCTTTGGTTGACCTAAAAATATGTCAGATCACTGGCACTCTCTTTGGTTGAACTCATAAATATGTCAGGTCACTGGCTCTCTCTTTGGTTGACCTCATAAATAGGTCAGATAACTAGCTCTCTCTTTGGTTGACCTCATAAATAGGTCAGATAACTAGCTCTCTCTTTGGTTGACCTCATAAATATGTCAGGTCACTGGCTCTCTCTTTGGTTGACCTCATAAATAGGTCAGATAACTAGCTCTCTCATTGGTTGTCCTCATAAATAGGTCAGATAACTAGCTCTCTCTTTGGTTGACCTCATAAATATGTCATATAACTGGCTCTCTCTTTGGTTGTCCTCATAAATATGTCAGGTCACTGGCTCTCTCTTTGGTTGACCTCATAAATAGGTCAGATAACTAGCTCTCTCTTTGGTTGACCTCATAAATAGGTCAGATCACTAGCTCTCTCTTTGGTTGACCTCAAAAATATGTCAGGTCACTGGCTCTCTCTTTGGTTGACCTCATAAATAGGTCAGATAACTAGCTCTCTCTTTTGTTGTCCTCATAAATAGGTCAGATAACTAGCTCTCTCTTTGGTTGACCTCATAATTAGGTCAGATAACTAGCTCTCTCTTTGGTTGACCTCATAAATATGTCAGATAACTAGCTCTCTCTTTGGTTGTCCTCATAAATATGTCAGATAACTAGCTCTCTCTTTGGTTGACCTCATAAATAGGTCAGATAACTAGCTCTCTCTTTGGTTGTACTCATATATAGGTCAGATAACTAGCTCTCTCTTTGGTTGACCTCATAAATATGTCAGGTCACTGGATCTCTCTTTGGTTGACCTCATAAATATGTCAGGTCACTTGCTCTCTCTTTGGTTGACCTCATAAATAGGTCAGATAACTAGCTCTCTCTTTGGTTGACCTCATAAATAGGTCAGATAACTGGCTCTCTCTTTGGTTGACCTCATAAATATGTCAGATAACTGGCTCTCTCTTTGGTTGACCTCATAAATAGGTCAGATAACTAGCTCTCTCTTTGGTTTTCCTCATAAATACGTCAGATAACTAGCTCTCTCTTTGGTTGACCTCATAAATATGTCAGGTCACTGGCTCTCTCTTTGGTTGACCTCATAAATATGTCAGGTCACTGGCTCTCTCTTTGGTTGACCTCATAAATATGTCAGATAACTAGCTCTCTCTTTGGTTGACCTCATCACATTTTTTATCAATTTGATCACTCTGCTGTTGCGATAACATCTGAAGCTGAAAGAAATATCCGCTAGACCAGGAGTCACCAAACTACGGCCAGCGAGCAGGATCCGGCCCGCCGATGGTACTTGCATTTGCTTGATAAAATGTGTGGAACACTAGACGTTGTGATGCAATTTAAATTTTATGTTTAGAATACTAGAAGATCTACACAGTTTCGGAGACCTCCTGGCTGCTATCCACTTTAAATTATATATGATGAATACAATAACTACTCGCATCGCAGTGCCCAGTAGGATCGAGTTAAGCTGGTGTCAAAAATGTTAACCTCTAAAAGTAGATGACCGACGTTTATGTTGCATTCTACTATCAATTTGTTTTGCGAAGTTTAATTTGCTATAGATATTAATTTATATTGAGTGGACATACAGATCACATTCTGTCACTGGTAAAAATAAATTAACTGGTGAAATTTAATGTGGTTCAAATTCGAAGTCAGATCAGCATAAAACAAGTTATATTAAAATATGAATTAGTTAACGAATGATGACATTATTTAAAAACCTACCAAGTAATTTGAGGTCGTTTTTTTTTAAAGGAAAAGCTGGTTTAAAGAGTAATAAAATAGGAATCAATAACCATGAATCCTATTCCCCCTAATATATTATTGTCTGATAACAACCACAAACTGTAAATGGGTGAAAGAAAGAGGAGTGTCGGAAACATACGGGGGTATTAAAAGTGTACTCGCCGCGGTTGAAATTATCAGCCTTTCGGCAAGTTCATTTGTGCGGAAAAAAAGAACTTGGAGAAAACATAGCGCTACAGATACGTGAGAAAGCTAAAGGAACTTGCAGTGGTAATCTCTGCCGCTGGATGAGTCTACTGACCTCTCGAGTACGTTACAGCTTCTCGTGTTTACTTATAGTGTTCATTCGGACTTTCAGATAACGGAAGAGTTGGCATCCGTTTGCAGCATGCATGGAACAACAACTGGAAAAGACATTTTCATGTAGGTTCAAAAATGTAATGAACACAATAACTCTCAGTGGAATCAGCTTCGATGGGTTACAGGAAATGGAGAAAAAAACATGTCACACACTTCGTACACTGTGTGGGGCAGACTTCGATGTTTCTTGTGTACTGACACCAGTCGTTTCTGCTATGAACTTCAGTCGGGGACATGCAGTCAATCACCGTGAGTTCCAGGCTTTTCTTGGAGACAATTGATTCTGAATTCTGTGACTTGCCTCATCACACAGCAGTGAGGTGGTCCTGACTTGCCTTGTCACACAGCAGTGAGGTGGCTCTGACATGCCTCATCACACAGCAGTGAGGTGGCCCTGACTTGCCTTGTCACACAGCTGTGAGGTGACTCTGACTTGCCTTGTCACACAGCAGTGACATGGCGCTGACTTGCCTTGTCACACAGCAGTGAGGTGACTCTGACTTGCCTTGTCACACAGCAGTGACATGGCGCTGACTTGCCTTGTCACACAGCAGTGAGGTGACTCTGACTTGCCTCAACACACAGCAGTGAGGTGACTCTGACTTGCCTCATCACACAGCAGTGAGGTGGCTCTGACTTGCCTTATCACACAGCTGTGAGGTGACTCTGATTTGCCTTGTCACACAGCAGTGACATGGCGCTGACTTGCCTTGTCACACAGCAGTGAGGTGACTCTGACTTGCCTCAACACACAGCAGTGAGGTGACTCTGACTTGCCTCATCACACAGCAGTGAGGTGACTCTGACTTGCCTCATCACACAGCAGTGAGGTGGCTCTGACTTGCCTCATCACACAGCAGTGAGGTGACTCTGACTTGCCTCAACACACAGCAGTGAGGTGGCTCTGACTTGCCTCAACACAAAGCAGTGAGGTGGCTCTGACTTGCCTTGTCA
Source organism: Omphiscola glabra (assembly GCA_964017045.1). Taxonomy (NCBI): domain Eukaryota; kingdom Metazoa; phylum Mollusca; class Gastropoda; family Lymnaeidae; genus Omphiscola; species Omphiscola glabra. The sequence goes on along the minus strand of OZ024794.1, from coordinate 1,320,829 downwards.
CACAGCAGTGAGGTGGCTCGGCTGCGGTCAAGTCCTGTTTTATTTTTACAAGCTCTTACCATATAGATACAGCTGATCCACATCTTTCAGTTCCTACCTGGCTGTCAGATCCTACCTGTCTGTCAAAGTTGTCTTTTTTGGTCGACATCACATCCCACATTAATGAAAAGAACTTGAAACTTTAGGGAAAGGATGACCTTATCTGTGATCTCTAAGGATGACCTTATCTGTGATCTCTAAGGATGACCTTATCTGTGATCTCTAAGGATGACCTTATCTGTGATCTCTAAGGATGACCTTATCTGTGATCTCTAAGGATGACCTTATCTGTGATCTCTAAGGATGACCTTATCTGTGATCTCTAAGGATGACCTTATCTGTGATCTCTAAGGATGACCTTATCTGTGATCTCTAAGGATGACCTTATCTGTGATCTCTAAGGATGACCTTATCTGTGATCTCTAAGGATGACCTTATCTGTGATCTCTAAGGATGACCTTATCTGTGATCTATACAGAATCAACAAAGGATTTAGGAGAAATCTGTCATGTTTTACTTTCACTCCAAGAGAAAGGCTGAACGCTATCAAGTCCTTCACTCCAGAGAGTCCCAGAGAGTCCGAGAAGAAAACACCACCAATCTATTTCTTTAGTAAATAGCAATCTAACACTTCAGATGTTGAGTGCAAGACGACTTCGTCCCAACATATAATGTGTGAACAGTTTAATTTTTGTTTATAGGTGTTGCTATGTGTACCTAAATGTCAGTATGAACACTGTATCACTACATGTCACTTTAAACATTGTATCTACATGTCCCTATGAACACTGTAAAATTACCTGTCACTATGAACACAGTTCCACTACCTGTCACTATGAACTCTGTACCACTACCTGTCACCATGAACACTGTACCACTATCTGTCAATATTAACACTTTACCACTACCTGTCACTATGAACACTGTACCACTACCTGTCACTATGAACACTGTACCACCACCTGCCACTATGGACACTGTAACATTGCCTGTACTCACCTGATCTACTGTAATGATGGTTTGCCTACGGCTCATGATTTCAACAAGTTCGCATTTAATTGGGTCCTCAGAGTGACAGAACATCTTCCAGGTCATCGCCAGATCCAGTTCCACAAAAGAATGGACACTGGTAGTAAGGTTTAAGCTGTCCGTCTCTGTTTCCCCTAGAGAGTGGTCAGATAATGACGTCATGGAATATACTTAATGACATTTATAATACTTTCCTAGAATCCCTAATATTCTCTCTCTCCCATTATCTCTCTTTTTCTCTGTCTTTCTCTCTCTCTCTCTCTCGCTTTTATTTTACACCCCCCCCCCCCCCAAAAATCTGTCTCTCTCTGGTCATTACATTTAAATGTTAAATATAAATTATATTCTTCACTCTCACTTCCTCCAATCAACATTAGACTTTTCTATTCCCCCCTCGCCCCCCACCCCCAGGACTATTTCGTCCAATCAGCATTAAGACTGTTCTACCCCCCCCCCCAGCTCACAATCCATGTTCCCGTCACAACACGTCAACACAGAGAGTGGTTCTCATACCCTGAGTAGACCGATCGTAACTATATCACGACTTCTACAATGAGACAAACTGTTATTGTATCCTCTGTCATATCACACATATTCTGATTGGACAAACCTGGCAATATATTCTCAGGTTGCAGCGTCAACTCTGACCTTTGATCTTGTAATGTAGTGACATCATGAGTGACGACATCACCACTGGGTGTCGCAAAGGAAAATTCAGTTGAGACAAACTCAGAGCTGGACATCGAAGGACTGTTTGACGTCATCAAGTTGACGTCATCTTCTGTATCGTGAGATGACATTGTTGGCGACCTAGATGTTGCCCTAGTCTGGGCTGGAGTAGATCCAGATGTCGTATGTGAGGATGTTCCAATGATAATGACGTCACGTCCTGTGACTGAAGGAAGTGTCAACATGGTCAGTTCCGTTAGTGTTCGAGTAGAGGGTGTTTGAGTAGATGGTGTTTGAGTATATAGTGTTCGAGTAGATGGCGTTCGTCTCCTTTGAGTAGTAGATGTTCTCTCCAAATATTTTTCTTCTAGCGTCGTTGCTGTGATGGACGAACTTCTTGGTGTCAGTGGTGTGTCAGGCTGCCCGGTGGTCACTGACACATCTGAACTCAACGTGAACAGTGGTGTGTTTGGGCGTGCACCCATGGACGTGCTGGTTGGTTGTGAGTTGAGGATGCGCGTACCCAAGGGCGTGGTGGTTGTTTGTGAGTCGAAGATGCGTGTACCCACGGGCATGGTGGTTGTTTGTGTGGTGTCACTGAGAAGCGTTGGGGTTGAGAAATGAGGGTGAGACAAGGTGCTGGAGGCACTGATTGTATCAGGATATAGATCACTTTCACTCTTAACTTCTTTATGGGTGTTTGCCCACTCATGTGTTGGGGGGTCAGACACTGTGACATTGTTAGAAGCATGCAGCGTGGTTTGACCACTGGCATCTCCAGACGAATCCAAATTATTCAATGTGCTATCTGTCACAACCTGCCCAGGTGTCAAAACCTGCCCCGGTGTCACAACTTGCCCAGGTGTCACAGAAGAAAGAACCTGTGAAGTCGATGCAAAGTGTGTTGGTGAACTAAACCTTTCCGGTCCACTGGTGTGGATCAATGGGTCGACTCTGGTCGTATGAATACCATCCAAACCTCGTGAATGGATTTGTGTTTGCTGGTGCCGTTGAATGTCAGTGGCAGTGGCAGTGGAATGCACACGTGAGGGTGTGCTAGGCTGTCTTATCCAAGGGGTGGTCGGGTGGCCGTTATAAGACAGAGTCGGGTCAAGGTCAGCTTGAACGTTGGAATCGGCATCTACTGGAAGTGTCTGGTCACTGTCCTCTTTATTGATATGGATGTCCTTCCTAGTTACAGGCATGTGGTGCTCGTCCACGTCAGAGACATTGTGGTCAAGCAGTGATCTGTCATCTCCAGCTTCCTGGACGATGTTCACATTCACGTGACTGGGAGGTGCGGTAGATGATGGCTCGTTGTTGAGGTCATCGCCTCTCACTGCATCCACCCCACGGGTTGAGGTTACATCCATTCCATGGATTGAGACTGCATCCATTACATGGGTTGCGGTTACATCCATTCCATGGGGTGAGGCTGCATCCATTCCATGGGTTGAGACTGCATCCATTACATGGGTTGAGACTGCATCCATTTCATGGGTTGAGACTGCATCCATTACATGGGTTGCTGTTACATCCATTCCATGGGGTGAGGCTGCATCCATTCCATGGATTGAGACTGCATCCATCCCAAGGGTTGAGACTAAGTTTTCGGTACTGTTGGTCTCTAACGGAAAGTGGGTACTCAAAACATGAGAACTCACAGTGCGAGAATCTTCTATAACACGTGAAATGAAATTGGTAGTGCTAGTATCATCCACAGCGTGTGACAGTGTCATTTCATCTATTTCATCTTGATCTTGGACCACATGACTTGGATGACTTTCAGTTTCTGTGTGGGTGTTGACTTCATTTCCAACGATTTGTGTGGACTGAACGATGACAGTCACGTGATCAACGTGATCAACGGCCGGTCGGAGAGAACTCTCAGACGGAACATCGAGGTCAATCTTAAGGTCATCTTCCTCCCCAACATTGGCAGGACTGGCCAGTAAGATATCAGAGTCTGGAGCGCTGGTCAGTGTGTGTCCAGGAGTAAGCGTGCCGATCGTTGCACGATGATCATCACCATCCCTTGTTGTGATTGTTGAGTCATCCTCTGCTTGGTGAGCACCCCCGACCAGTCCCCGCTTGTTCACCGATAAGTCTTCTGCCAACTGCCTGGCTGCTACTGTGACGTCATCCCATTCTTCCAGTGTGTCATCGTAAGCGTCATGTTCATCGCTGAACGCCGGCGTTGTGTTCAGATTGACGTCATCGTGGTTCGAGACGTCTGACGATCTATTGTCATAGGGCATCCCAGACACCCCTTCCTTCATACAAAGTAAATAAATAGCTGAAATAGATCAATGTGTGTTACTGAGGTATGTATTAATAGTCGAATTAGAAGACGAATTAGAGGTCCTACATTTCGTAAAAAATGGGGATCGCTAATATACACATGAAGTTGTTGTGTTGCTAATTTATGTATAAAGTTGTTGTCTTGCTAATTTATGTATAAAGTTGCTGTCTTGCTAATTTATATATAAAGTTGTTGTCTTGCTAATTTATATATAGTTGATGTCCTGTTAATTTATATATAAAGTTGTTGTCTTGCTAATATTAACATAATTCGCGTTGCTAATTTAAACATTAAATTATGCTGCTAAGTAATAGTGTAGGGTGTAATGGTAGCAATAGTTCTGGTTAAAGGGGGTAATATAATTTAGTCTCTTTCAGAGTTATGTCATGGGCATATGCGTTATCTAATATTTTGACAGATTCATTCCATTGACATCTCATGTCTTGGTGTCATCTAAAGTTGTAACAACATGCCAATGTATTAATTTAAACTTAGTTCTGACCTAGTTTTACTCACCATAAAACAGTGTCAAGTGCTCAGGTCGACGCATGGCCTTGTCAGTTGTTAGCCTGTCACTAGAAAACACATGGTTCATGTTAGAGACTGCCACTTGACACAGTTTATAAGATCACTGCAATAAGCATTCTCCAACTTAAAAGGTTTATTGAACGTACCATTTCAAGTCACTTTAATATTAAACCAAGTACACGTTCATTGTAAAATCACATAATGTAATATGATGCATACTTTTTAATTTAAAAAAATTAAAAGTGTGTAAATTAGACCATATTTAAAATCATAGGGAAATGTAATTAGACGAACACTGCATCAACACTTGCATTTTTAAACCCGACAATTAAAAATAATCTCCCAATCATCTTATAATCATCAAATAATCATAGTGTGAACATAAATTATAAATTAATGTCAACGAAGATCGTTCGCCACCAGTATCCATCTACACACATCTACACACATATGCACAAATCTAAACACATCTACACACATCTACACACATCTGCACGAATCTAAATACATCTGCACACAATTACACACATGAACACACATCTACACAAATATACATAAATCTACACACATCTAGACACATCTACACACATCTAAACACATCTACACACATCTACACACATCTAGGCACATATATACAAATTTACACACATCTTAACATTACTACACAGATCTTAATATATCTACACACATCTACAAACATTTATACATCTGCAAACATCTATACAAATTTACACACATCTTAATACATCTTACCACATCCACATACATCTACTTTTTTAGTGGTACGTTTAGCGTGTCGGGAAACTTAAAAAACGGTACATCTCTTACGTACATTTAGCGAATGGTGTGTCCTGCTTCCTCTTCAAACCACCTCCACACCCAACTCCGCATGTTTTATATGTTACTAGCCGATATACCCGGCGTGGCCCGGGAATGCATTAGGACCCCGATCCCGGTGACCTAAAGATCCCGTTAGTATACTGTTCTCTATGGGATCCCGTTCCATCTAGGCCTATATCGATCTATTCACATATAAACTATAGTGTTGTCCAAGCCTATTGATATTTATATAGCTTAAATAAGGAAAAATGAAATGGGGCCCCCGGCCCCAGAGAAATGGATGTTATAAGTTCAGTACCCTTCGATATTTGAATATGGATAATCACGTGTATGTGTACTAAGTTTGTTCAATATCCATCTATTCATGAAGGATTATTTGTTGTTATTTTTATTTATATAGCTCATATAGGAAAAAACGACAGTTTGGGCCCCCGGCCCCAAACGGAGTGTCATAAAAAGTTCATAACCCCTTCAGGGTTTTTTCCGAATAATGATGGATATATGTGCCAAGTTTGGTCAAGATCTATCCATCCATGTAGGAGTATTAAGCCTATTGATTTATAGAACTTTCTGGAACATTCTAGATTAAAATTAATGTTTTATCCTCCTCGAACTGTGTAAAAACTGTCTTTTCTTAGTAATTATTCTTCGAATACGAAAAATTGTACAGCTAAATGCATTTTTACAACTATAGTACATTTAAGTTAAAAGATGGGCCCCGGGGGCCCATTCCAGTATTGTACCGACTTATTTTTTGCCTGAGATGGGGCCCTATAAAAATCATTCAGGTAAGTTATGAAGTTAAAATTTTTAATTTGTCCCATTAAAATCTATTGAATAATCCCATAGATATAGCATTTTAAAGTTATTGAACTTTCTGGAAAATTCTAGATTGGATATTATTAGTTTTAAATCCACCGATGTTTCATTACGGACAGTGAAGTGCATTGCTACCACTCTAGGCCTATATCCATCAAATCACATAGAACCTAAAGTGTTTTCAGAGCCTATTAATATTTATATAGCTTATATAAGGAAAAATGAAATGGGGCCCCCGGCCCCCCAGGAATGGATATTATGAGTTCGGTACCCTTTCGTATTTGAGTATGGATAATCAAGTGTATGTGAACTAATTTCGGTCAAGATCCATCAACTCATGTAGTAAGTATTAAGCCTATCGATATTTATATAGCTTATATAAGGAAAAATGAAATGGGGCCCCCGGCCCCAGAAGAATGGATATTATGAGTTCAGTACCCTTCGGTATTTGAATATGGATAATCAAGTGTACGTGTACTAAGTTTGATCGATATCCATCCATTCACGTAAGAGTATTTGTTTGAACATTTTTTATATAGCTCATATAAGAAAAAAACGAATTCGGTACCCCCGGCCCCACACGAAAAGTTATTAAAAGTTCTCAACCCCTTAAGAGTTCCTTCTGGATAATGATGGATACATGTGCCAAGTTTGGTCAAGATCCATCAATCCGTTTAAAAGCCTTTGTGGAACAGACAAACCCACAAACCCACAAACAAATTTTCACTTTTATATATATATATGATTGAGTGAAAAAAATGTTGTGACGCAACGAGCATCATGCATGACAGTTGAAGTCAGGGGAGGCGACTATTTTATTAATAAATAAAGAGCCAAGGATTATCCGTTGGCCCATTGTTTAATGGCCGGAATATATTATAGAAAATGAGGAGTTAAATCTCACTTGGACCAACCGGGTATTTTCTTAAAATACCCGGAGCCGGTGTTAAAAAAACTGCACCTATTTAAGCCCTGGAATTATATCATTTGTTTCGGGTTAAATATTGTGTCATTGTCACCAAGTACAAGACACACCACAGCCATTGTGACCAAATACAAGACATATCACAGCCAGTGTGACCAAGTACAAGACACACCACAGCCAGTGTCACCAAGTACAAGACACACCACAGCCAGTGTGACCAAGTACAAGACACACCACAGTCAGAGTCACCAAGTACAAGACACACCACAGCCAGTGAGACCCAATGCAAAACACACCACAGCTAGTGTCACCAAGTACAAGACACACCACAGCCAGTGTCACTAAGTGTTAGAAGCCCTACCCAATTGAACACAGAAACAAAGAGAATGTATTCCAATGTACACAGATCACACAATGTATTCCCATGTGCACAGATCACACAATGTATTCCAATGTACACAGATCACACAATGTATTCCCATGTACACAGATTACACAATATATTCCCATGTACACAGATCACACAATGTATTCCCATGTACACAGATCACACAATGTATTCCCATGTACACAGATCACACAATGTATTCACACGCATCACCGCAAACAAAGGACGCAAGACTTACCACGAACAAAGTACACGACAACTAGCACTGACCACGAGTCTGTGACTCCCTAAGCCTGATGCCAACAATGAGTCACCCTATCGTCCATGACGTTGTCATGTTTTAAAACAGACCCGTCGCAGAATGACACTGTGCCGTCCGTAAGGAAACTTAACACTAGACTTATCATCGACTGCTACACTATTCATTCCCACACACAAGTGAACTCATTATTCTATCATTAAGGTCAACTGGTCAACAATTTTGTTGACTAAATATCAGCACAGTTTTAAATGAGGACGGGGGAAAAAAGGGGGGGGGGGGGAATTATCCAACTACTTAATTGTATAACTTTAATCTTTCAACTAGCCGTAGGAGATCAAAAGTAGGAGACCAAAAGTAGGAGACCAAAGTAGGAGACCAAAAGTAGGAGACCAAAAGTAGGAGATCAAGAGTAGGAGACCAAAAGTAGGAGACCAATTGTAGGTAGGTGACGTAGGAGACTAAATGCAGTTGACCAAAAGCAGGAGACCACAATTAGAAGACCAAAAGTATGCGACCAGGAGTAGAAGACCAAAAGTTGGAGACCAAAAGTAGAAGACCAAAAGTTGGAGACCAGAAGTAGGAGACTATAAGAAGTATGAGACCGAAGGTAGGAGACCACAAGAAGTAGGAGACCAAAAGTAGAAGACCAAAAGTAGCTGACCAAAAAGGTTATGAAATGATTTGCCAACAGTAGACCTACATAAGTGTACACATCATGAAAGTGGTGCTACCACGCCACAACGAGATGGTATCAAGCATAAATTTCCTTGCTCCAACAGTCCAAGCATGAACTCAGGGATTCCCAAACTGTGGTATGAAAAACTTCTTGTAGGGGAAAGTGTGGGAACAGGAAAATTTTTGTTGTACTCTGCTCTCCCTTCTATAACCACGGCAGCAATAATTTTGTCGAGATTTGAAGTTACTTGTTACGGGTCAGAAGCATGTGCAAACATGACCCCTTCCTAAGATGACCACCTCCATATTTATAGAATCCCTGGCTTAACCAAAATAGCACTAAGAGCGCTTTCCTAGTGGCTGACCTTGACCTTGCATAAACCTTTGTTATGATTTTCTAATTTATAAAACTATCGTATAATGTTATGTCTTGGAAGTATTGGACGTCATGGAGAGTCTATGAACGTCATGGAGAGGCTTTGAACGTCATTGAAAGTCTATGAACGTCATGGAGAGTCTATGAACGTCATGGAGAGTCTATGAACGTCATGGAGAGTCTATGAACGTCATGGAGAATCTATGAACATCATGGAGAGTCTTTGAACGTCATGGGGAGTCTATGAACGTCATGGAGAGTCTATGAACGTCATGGAGAATCTATGAACATCATGGAGAGTCTTTGAACGTCATGGGGAGTCTATGAACGTCAGGGAGTGTCTATGAACGTCATGGAGAGTCTATGAACTTCATGGAGAGTCTATGAACGTCATGGAGAGTCTATGAACGTCATGAAGAGGCTTTGAACGTCATGGAGAGTCTATTAACGTCATGGATAGTCTATGAACATAATGGAGAATCTATGAACCTCAAGGAGAGTCTATGAACGTCATGGAGAGTCTATGAACGTCATGGAGAGTCTATGAACGTCATGGGGAGTCTATGAACGTCATGGAGAGACTATGAACGTCAAGGAGAGTCTATGAACGTCATCGAGAGTCTATGAACGTCATGGAGAGTCTATGAACATAATGGAGAGTCTATAAACGTCATGGAGAGTCTATGAACGTCTCTAAGATTCTAGGAACTTCGTGGAACATCACGGGAAGACATTGATGTCATGAGAGAATCATGAAACATAACGGGGAGACATTGATGTCATAGGAGAGTCATGAAACATAACGAGGAGAAATGGATGTCATAGGAGAATCATGAAATATAAAGGGGAGAAATTGATGTCATTGTCATAGGAGAGTCATGAAACATAACGGGGAGAAATTGATGTCATAGGAGAGTCATGAAACATAACGGGGAGACATTGATGTCATAGAAGAGTCATGAAACATAACGTGGAGACATTGATGTCATAGGAGAGTCATGAAACATAACAGGGAGAAATATATGTCATACGAGAGTCATGAAAGATAAAGGGGAGAAAATGATGTCATTGTCATAGGAGAGTCATGAAACATAAAGGGGAGAAATTGATGTCATAGGAGAGTCATGAAACATAACGGGGAGACATTGATGTCATTGTCATAGGAGAGTCATGAAACATAACGGGGAGAAATATATGTCATAGGAGAGTCATGAAAGATAAAGGGGAGAAATTGATGTCATAGGAGAGTCATAAAACATAACGGGGAGAAATTGATGTCATAGGGGAGTCATGAAACATAACGGGGAGAAATTGATGTCATAGGGGAGTCATGAAACATAACGGGGAGAAATTGATGTCATAGGGGAGTATTGAAACATAACGGGGAGAAATTGATGTCATAGGAGAGTCATAAAACATAACGGGGAGAAATTGATGTCATTGTCATAGGGGAGTCATAAAACATAACGGGGAGAAATTGATGTCATAGGAGAGTCATAAAACATAACGGGGAGAAATTGATGTCATAGGGGAGTCATAAAACATAACGGGGAGAAATTGATGTCATAGGGAAGTCATGAAACATAATGGGGGGACATTGATGTCATTGTCATAGGAGAGTCATTAAACATAACGGGGAGAAATTGATATCATAGGAGAGTCATAAAACATAACGGGGAGAAATTGATGTCACAGGGGAGTCATGAAACATAACGGGGAGAAATTGATGTCATAGGAGAGTCATAAAACATAACGGGGAGAAATTGATGTCATAGGGGAGTCACGAAACATAACGGGGAGATATTGATATCACAGGAGAGTCATGAAACATAACGGGGAGATATTGATGTCATAGGAGAGTCATGAAACATAACGGGGAGATATTGATGTCATAGGAGAGTCATGAAACATAACGGGGAGATATTTGCAGGTGGGTCAGAGTTTACTTTGTCATTTTATTGCTAAACATTCCATTTAATGAGTGGCTTTCTAAACATTCTGTCACCTTAAGGGTTGCTAACTTTTTAGTTGACTTAGTGGTTGCTAAATTTTTATTTAACTTATTGGTTGCTAATTTTTTAGTTGACTTAGTGGTTGCTAAATTTTTATTTAACTTATTGGTTGCTAATTTTTTAGTTAACTTAGTGGTTGCTAATTTTTTAGTTAACTTAGTGGTTGTTAAATCTTTAGTTAATTTAGTGGTTGTTAAACGTTCAGCTAACTTAGTGGTTGCTAAATTGTCCGTTAACTTGGTTGTTTGCAAAACTATCAGTTAACTAAGTTGTAGTTGAATTTTCAGTTCAATTAGTGATTGTTCAACTTGAAGTGTTTCCATATTTCACGTCCTTTGAGTTGGGGAGGGTTGGGGGTGAAACGTTTCCCACGACAATTCAGTAGACAACAGTTGATTCAGAATTGTGCATTGAAAGTTGATACAGTTTGGAGCAGGGTTTCTTTCAGGCATCTCTCCGGGGGGGCACAGCCGCCCCCCACCCCCCCCCCCACCCCGGTAAAGTAAGATCCCCCCCTCCCTTGCAGCAAAATGGGTAAAAACAATAGAACGATTATATATTTTTTTTATTAAAAACGACAAAATTGTCATTTTAAACAGTTTAAAAAGAATGTAATCTGGCGCCTTTAACCGATTACAGTTAGTGGAATCTATGAAATATCGCTGCGCTCTATATATTTGATGATCCTTATATTTTCGAAAATTTGCCCGGCCCGATTATGAGCCGAAGTGTTACTTCCCATTCGCATTTATCTATATTTTGTGTTTAATTATTTTGTGCAACAAGTTTAAAGACTTTAATAGCACTGTATTAAACTACATTTGCTTCAATTTTAAGTTCTGTACTTTTAATAGACTCCCACTTAGTATCAAGCGTGAGCAATCTTTTTATGTTTGCAAATTATATTTGATAATAACAGCATGGGAACAGTAGTGAACGATGTTAATTAAAATAGATTCTTTGGATTGAGATAAAAATATTTTTAAGTATGGCGAAGAGGCAATTTAAGAAAGTTATAGTAGTTTGAAATTCCAAATAAAAATTTCAATCTACTGAATATTGGGAAATGTGTAATTTATTTGCATAAGAATTTCCCTAAGATAAAATCACACATTAGTAAATATGTCTTCTGTAAACAACTCATGTCTTCTTAAAATAGTTATGCCATTCATATGCAATTTATAAAAATGACCAGTTTTCAGAGCCCATAAAAATGTATAGACCTTTCTAATAAACCTGTTTTTCTTTCTTTTTGACTCTGGTAACATTATGAAATATTTAGATAAGGTAGTCTAAGCATTATAATTATAAGTAAATTTTTTTTTCCATCTGCGTACAGCATATAAAATAAGATTTGAAGTGCTTTTTAGTGATGGAATCTTTTTCAATTGAATTTTGTTTTTTGAAAATTAATTTATTAATTTGAGTGATATCTCTAATAATAATGTAAATAAAAAATTAAAACCACATAACTATTTTCAGTTATATAATTATTTTTTTAATTATTATTTTTTTTTGCAAACACAAGCAGGTCTAACAGTTTACATTTGCCTAACCTGCATAGAAAGATGATAATTAAGAAAATATCCTAATCACATCTTTAAGCCCCTAAAATATCCGAGACACCCTGCAGTCGTAGGGGTTGCTGGGCGCACACCATAGTTCTAAAGTTAAGTGACAACTACATTTTTTAAGACTAGGATCGCTTCCGTTGCTCTCCAATTAAGTGTAGAATATTGCACTACTAATTTCAGATATGTGATAAAATGCATTCTTGTATTTTGAATTTATCAAAAAATTTCTGGGGACTATAATGATTTATGGGGCGAGAATGATCTAGTGCAAAAGGGTGACACAACTAGCATGAATATAGTTTACGTCCCGCTGGTGCGAAATTTTAGATGTCTTTGGTCATTATTATGGATAATTATGGCACTTTCCACCCGAATATTTGAAATGCCAGCTCAAAGTTGTCTGAAAGAAACAACAAATTCAAGTATGCGACAAAATAATACATCACTACAATTTAAGTTTGTACGACTGTCTTTAGCGTCCTAAATTATGCATCACTTTCCTCACTCTGATCAATGGTGCAGTATGGGGTTGATTATAAGCTAGTGCCTAATGGAGTGAATTCAGTTTATATATGGCACTGGGCTAAATAATGCCTCCCCCAAAAACTTTAAAATGTTCTACCGTTGAAAAGTTAACATCGAATTCAAGTATACTCAAAAATAAAACTCTTGATTTTTAAATAATCACAAATTTTCTGGGCAGCCCCCCCCCCCCCCCCACAAACCTCTCCACGAATCAAGAGTTATCTGCGCCCACGATTTCAGCCCTAGTTCTCGATGAAAATGATCGCTGATTTTGGTATCGATAGTTACACTGCCTAGTAGCGTAGCTACTATTAGTACTGCCACGAGCGGCCACATATTTTCCGTCCCCCATTTCACCAAACAAACTCTGCAGTTGTCCGAAAATGACTCATCTGCACATAAAGAAAAAGTGACACTAGCAGGGGCGTATCTACAGAGTTTGGCGGCAGTGGGCAAGATTCATTTTTACGGACCCCTTCCATTATTTTCAACCAATTAATATCATCTAAGCCCACCCACCCCCCGATAGTCTGGCACCCAGGGACGTATGTCCCATCTGCCACACCTTAGCTACGCCTCTGGCCACTGACAACTGGCACCGCTTCCCCCCCCCCCAAATCTGAAATGCCCCCCCCCCCCCCCCGGTGCAAAATTTCTGAAAGAAACACTGGTTTGGAGAGGTTACAACGGTTGATAAAATACAGTTTAAATACATTATTTTCCGGCCAATCTATGTCAATACATTTCGTGGTCAACTGAAACGGTCGGCCATGTTATCGTAAGCATCGACCATGTTATCGTAGCACATTGTGTTCCATTGTTATCTACACAAGTATTTGGGTGATAAACGCGAACTGTCACAGCTTGGAGCTGTTGGTCGCCGATCTAAGAGGAAAGTTTCTGATGTTTACAAACATTGACCCACAAACCAAACCTTGTCAGATAAAGCCAAACAAAAGGAATCTTCGGCCATGTCGTTTGCAGTAAATATTGTTACAAACAACCCATCAGAGATTATCATATTGTTACAAACAACCCATCAGAGATTATCATATTGTTACAAACAACCCATCAGAGATTATCACATTGTTACAAACGACCCATCAGTGATGGTCATATTGTTACAAACGACCCATCAGAGATTATCATATTGTTACAAGCGACCCATTAGAGATTGTCATATTGTTACAAACGACTAATCAGTGATTGTCACATTGTTACAAGCGACCCATTAGAGATTGTCATATTGTTACAAACGACTAATCAGTGATTGTCACATTGTTACAAATGACCCTTAAGTGATGATCATATTGTTACAAACAACCCATCGGTGATGGTCATGTTGTTACAAACGACCCATCAGTGAAGGTCATATTGTTACAAACGACCCATCAGTGATTGTCACATTGTTACAAACGACCCATCAGTGATTGTCACATTGTTACAAACAACCCATCAAAGATTATCATATTGTTACAAGCGACCCATCAGAGATTATTATATTGTTACAACAACCCATCAGAGATTGTCATATTGTTACAAACAACCCATCATAGATTATCATATTGTTACAAACAACCCATCAGAGATTATCATATTGTTACAAACAACCCATCATAGATTATCATATTGTTACAAACAACCCATCAGTGATTGTCACATTGTTACAAACAACCCATCAGAGATTATCATATTGTTACAACAACCCATCATAGATTATCATATTGTTACAAACAACCCATCAGAGATTGTCATGTTGTTACAAACAACCCATCAGAGATTATCATATTGTTACAAACAACCCATCAGAGATTATCACATTGTTACAAACGACCCATCAGTGATGGTCATATTGTTACAAACGACCCATCAGAGATTATCATATTGTTACAAGCGACCCATTAGAGATTGTCATATTGTTACAAACGACTAATCAGTGATTGTCACATTGTTACAAGCGACCCATTAGAGATTTTCATATTGTTACAAACGACTAATCAGTGATTGTCACATTGTTACAAATGACCCTTAAGTGATGATCATATTGTTACAAACAACCCATCGGTGATGGTCATGTTGTTACAAACGACCCATCAGTGATTGCAATATTGCTACAAACGACCATCAGTGATTGTCACATTGTTACTTTTATATCAAGAAATATATGTTACAGTTTTAGAGTGTTGTAAGGGGGGGGGGGGTTGGGGAGTCAAGCAAATATTTATTATATTACCGTATTTTTAAAAAAATCACTCAAAATCTTTATAGCATTTTAAACTTTTTAATTAAGGAAATTAAATACAGTAATCAATATGGTGTGAGTGTGCTCTGTTGACAGTGTGTGCTCTGTTGAAAGTGTGTGCTCTGTTGACAGTGTGTGCTCTGATGACAGTGTGTGCTTTGTTGACAGTGTGTGCTCTGATGACAGTGTGTGCTCTTTTGAAAGTGTGTGCTCTGTTGACATTGTGTGCTCTGATGACAGTGTGTGTTATGTTGACAGTGTGTGCTCTGATGACAGTGTGTGCTCTGATGACAGTATGTGCTCTGTTGACAGTGTGTGCTCAGATGACAGTGCGTGCTCTGATGACAGTGTGTGGTCTTTTGACAGTGCGTGCTCTGATGACAGTGTGTGCTCTGATGACAGTGTGTGCTCTGTTGACAGTGTGTGCTCTGATGACTGTGTGTGCTCTTTTGAAAGTGTGTACTCTGTTGACAGTGTGTGCTCTGTTGACAGTGTGTGCTCTGTTGACAGTGTGTGCTCTGATGACAGAGTGTGCTCTGATGGCAGTGTGTGCTCTGTTGAAAGTGTGTGCTCTGATGACAGTGTGTGCTCTGTTGACAGTGTGTGCTCTGTTGACAGTTATTGCTCTGATGACAGTGTGTGCTCTGTTGACAGTGTGTGCTCTGTTGACAGTGTGTGTTCTGATGACAGTGTGTGCTCTGATTACAGTGTGTGCTCTGATGGCAGTGTGTGCTCTGATGACAGTGTGTGCTTTGTTGACCGTGTGTGCTCTGATGACAGTGTGTGCTCTGATGACAGTGTGTGCTCTGATGACAGTGTGTGCTCTGTTGACAGTGTGTGCTCTGATGACAGTGTGTGCTCTGATGACCTTAATTCTAGGATTTTATCTTAAACAAAAATATGAATAAAATAATTAATTGCTCTACTTTTGTTTGGGTAATGGTATATTGGACATTTGGATGGTGAAGTGTTGGACATTTAGGTGGTGGAGTGTTGGACATTTGAGTAGAGGAGTGTTGGAAATTTGAGTAGTGGAGTGTTGGACATTTGGGTGGTGGAGTGTTAGACATTGGGGTGGTAGAGTGTTGGACATTTGGGTGGTAGAGTGTTGGACATTTGGGTGGTGGAGTGTTGGACATTTGGGTGGTAGAGTGTTGGACATTTGGGTGGTGGAGTGTTGGACATTTGGGTGGTAGTATATTGGACATTTGGATGGTAGTATATTGGACATTTGGGTGGTGGAGTGTTGGACATTTAGGTGGTAGAAAATTTGACATTTGGGTGGTGGAGTGTTGGACATTGGGGTGGTAGAGTGTTGGACATTTGGGTGGTGGAGTGTTGGACATTCGGGTGGTTGAGTGTTGGACATTCGGGTGGTAGTGTATAGGACATTTGGGTGGTAGAGTGTTGGACATTTGGGTGGTGGTATATTGGACATTTGAGTGGTGGATTGTTTGACATTTGGGTGATGGAGTGTTGGACATTTGAGTGATGGAGTGTTGGACATTTGGGTGATGGAGTGTTGGACATTTGGGTGGTGGAGTGTTGGACATTTGGGTGGTATAGTGTTGGACATTTGGGTGGTAGAGTGTTGGACATTTGGGTGGTAGAGTGTTGAACATTTGGGTGGTGGATTATTGGACATTTGGGTGATGGAATGTTGGACATTTGGGTGGTGGAGTGTTGGACATTTGGGTGGTGGTCTATTGGACATTTGGGTGGTGATATATTGGACATTTGAGTGATGGAGTGTAGGACAATTGGGTGGTGCTATATTGGAAATTTTGGTGGTGGTATATTGGACATTTGATTGGTGGAGTGTATGACATTTGGGTGGTGCTATATTGGACATTTGGGTGGTGGTTTATTGGACATTTGGGTGGTAAAGTGTTGGCCATGTGGGTGGTGGTAAATTGGACATTTGGGTAGTGCTATATTGGACATTTTGGTGATGGAGTGTGTGACATTTTGGTGGTGGAGTGTTGAACATTCGGGTGGTAGAGTGTTGGACATTTTGGTGGTGGTATTTTGGACATTTGAGTGGTGGAGTGTATGACATTTGGGTGGTGTTAAATTGGACATTTGGGTGGTGGAGTGTTGGACATTTGGGTGGTAAAGTGTTGGACATTTGGTTGGGGGTAAATTGGACATTTGGGTCGTGGTATATTGGACATTTGGGTGATGTAGTGTGTGACATTTTGGTGGTGGAGTGTTGGACATTCGGGTGGTAGATTGTTGGACATTTGGGTGGTGGTATATTGGACATTTGGGTGATGGAGTGTTGGACATTTGGGTGTTGGTTTATTGGACATTTGGGTGGTGGTATATTGGACGTTTAGGTGGTGGTATATTGGACATTTGAGTGGTGGTTTATTGGACATTTGAGTGGTGCTATATTTGACATTTAGGTGGTGGTATATTGGACATTTGAGTGGTGCTATATTTGACATTTAGGTGGTGGTATATTGGACATTTAGGTGGTGGTTTATTGGACATTTGGGTGGTGGTATATTGGACATTTAGGTTGTGGTATATTGGACATTTGGGTGGTGGTTTATTGGACATTTGAGTGGTGCTATATTTGACATTTAGGTGGTGGTATATTGGACATTTGAGTGGTGGTATATTGGACATTTAGGTGGTAAAGTGTTGGACATTTGGGTGGTGGTATATTGGACATTTTGGTGGTGAAGTGTGGGATATTTGGGTGATGGTGTATTAGACTGTTGACTATATCAGGGGTGGGCAAACTAAGGCTCGCGGGCCACATGCGGCCCGGTAACTGATATTATGCCGCCCTCGAAGGAATTCTCTTCCACTACACATCAGAAATATATCTTCCATCACAGCCTTCAAAACTACACTCAAAACACATCTCTTTAAACTCTTCTATCCTGACTGATGCTGCCTCTGACCGCTAAACGATGCTGCTGAGTGCCGCCCATGCTTCACGTGTAAATTGTTTTGGAATGTTTGGGCGAATATGCATTTGTTTTGTTTTGTTTTCTTAAATTAATGTAAGTTCATTTTTAAGTTCATGATTATGTTTGTTAAATTGTATTTACAGTGATGTGAGCCCAGCCCTAGGCTGGGGTACCATGCTGTAGAAAACTACCAATTATAATAATAATTTAAAATTTTTAAAAATTGCTTTGTTTTAAGTTGTATTGTTGAATTTTACAGAATTGCATGTACCGTTATTATTGTTTTAACATTTTAGATCAAATTTCTTTCTTATTTTCAATTTTTTTAACAGTCCTTGACTTTTGTCATGTAATGCTGAAATGCGAGTTTACTGATTTTAATAAAGAGAATTGTTTATCAACATGTAAAAATTGGACATAATATACATGCGGCCCCCCCAATAGCTTTACAGTTGTCAATGTGGTCCTCCGCACAACAAATTTGCCCACCCATGGACTATATTTATATATATATATATTCACTTCTGTTATATATATATTTGTATATAAAACAAGTAATGACTATATACCGTATTTTTTTAATATTTATGAAATATTATATACATAAATGTGTTCAAGTTAAAAAATGTTTGAAAAGTAATAGAGTTATAATAATTTTAATATGTTAACATATACTATATGTAAGTATTTCTTCTGTTATGTGTATCAATTCCAGCTTGAAAGATTGATAACAAGACCACAATGCATACGAAATATCTTGACCTAAATAATACTTAGCACACAACAAACATCACACAATTCAAACACCACACAATTCAAACATTTAAAAATGATTTTCTATGAAAGAGGAACACGAATAATTTCTAAACCAATCCAGCTTGACAGATGCAACTTGACAGACACAAATTGATAGACACAACTTGACAGACACAACTTGACAGACACAGCTTGACAGACAACTTTACAGACAGACAAGTTTGTTGACATACCTACTGCTAGGTCAACTCAGGCCTCACTTTGTTGACGGGTCCATCAATTCAACAAACCTAAAGTCAACCAATCAGCCCTTCTTATCCAGATGTCGGCCAGACACCAAGGAACACAAGCACGGGCGTTAATCTAGTGTTCACAGTAACTTCACTTGGCTAATGAAATGAAATACAAGTGTCTGATAAGTGCCAGCGAGAGTGTGTTATATCTCCAAATGTAGACGCGAAAATTCAATCACACAAAGCCAATAGTCCCTATAAATATCGCATGTGCTTACGATGGGCCAGGATTGGTGATAAAGTAACATAGATAAAAATTGAGCTGTACTGTAGTCCACCACACACAATCTCTTGTAGTCCACCACACACAATCTCTTGTAGTCCACCACACACAACCTCTTGTAGTCCACCACACACAAGTTCTTAATGCAGAGATCCAAATATCTCGGTCGGTGCATCCAACCTTAAAGCGTTAATCGCTGTCCGTTCGAATGAGTGGAATACCAAGTAGTGTGTTCTGTTTCCTTTCTTGGACCCGCTACTCTTGTGAGTGACCGTCACAGAAATAGTTCTCGCCTTCTGTCTCATGTTCTGAGTGTCACACATATTCCCCAGTCAAACACTGAGCTTCTCGAAAGTCGCTCTGGCGTGTTGAATGTTGGTATAGCCTCCAACCTGCTCTGTTTATTCCCGCCCCTTTTGGTGTGGCCGAAATAGCTGACCGGGGGGAGGGGGGGCGTGACTTGTGCATCACGAGTTGACTTTGTTGGGGTTTTTTCTTCCCTTTTAGACGCTCTTTGGGTTTTTTTAGGGTTTACTGTCAAATCAAATGTATGGCTGCTGTCAAATTAAATGTATGGCTGCTGTCAAATCAAATGTATGGCTGCTGTCAAATCAAATGTATGGCTGCTGTCAAATTAAATGTATGGCTGCTGTCAAATCAAATGTATGGCTGCTGTCAAATCAAATGTATGGCTGCTGTCAAATCAAATGTAAGGCTGCTGTCAAATCAAATGTATGGCTGCTGTCAAATCAAATGTATGGCTGCTGTCAAATCAAATGTATGGCTGCTGTCAAATCAAATGTATGGCTGCTGTGAAATCAAATGTATGGCTGCTGTCAAATCAAATGTATGGTTGCTGTCAAATCAAATTTATGGTTGCTGTCAAATCAAATGTATGGCTGCTGTGAAATCAAATGTGTGGCTGCTGTAAAATCAAATGTATGGCTGCTGTCAAATCAAATGTATGGCTGCTGTGAAATCAAATGTATGGCTGCTGTGAAATCAAATGTATGGCTGCTGTCAAATTAAATGAATGGCTACTGTCAAATTAAATGAATGGCTACTGTCAAATCAAATGTATGGCTACTGTCAAATCAAATGTATGGCTGCTGTCAAATCAAATGTATGGCTGCTGTGAAATCAAATGTATGGCTGCTGTCAAATCAAATGTATGGCTGCTGTGAAATCAAATGTATGGCTGCTGTCAAATCAAATGTATGGCTGCTGTGAAATCAAATGTATGGCTGCTGTCAAATTAAATGTATGGCTGCTGTCAAATTAAATGAATGGCTACTGTCAAATTAAATGAATGGCTACTGTCAAATCAAATGTATGGCTGCTGTCAAATCAAATGTATGGCTGCTGTGAAATCAAATGTATGGCTGCTGTCAAATTAAATGTATGGCTGCTGTCAAATTAAATGAATGGCTACTGTCAAATTAAATGAATGGCTAATGTCAAATTAAATGTATGGCTACTGTCAAATTAAATGTATGGCTGCTGTCAAATCAAATGAATGGCTAATGTCAAATCAAATGTATGGCTGCTGTCAAATCAAATGTATGGCTGCTGTCAAATCAAATGTATGGCTGCTGTCAAATTAAATGTATGGCTGCTGTCAAATCAAATGAATGGCTGCTGTCAAATCAAATGTATGGCTGCTGTCAAATCAAATGAATGGCTGCTGTCAAATCAAATGTATGGCTGCTGTCAAATTAAATGTATGGCTGCTGTCAAATCAAATGAATGGCTGCTGTCAAATCAAATGTATGGCTGCTGTCAAATTAAATGTATGGCTGCTGTCAAATCAAATGAATGGCTGCTGTCAAATCAAATGGATGGCTGCTGTCAAATCAAATGTATGGCTGCTGTCAAATCAAATGAATCTTCTTCTTCTTCTTATGCCTTTTTACCCCGTCTGGGGCATAGGCCGTCCACAAGAATTTTCCACTCATCCCGGTCCTGTGCTTTCCTTTCCAATTGCTTCCAGTTGTATCCCATATTTTGCGTGTCTGTCTCTAGGTCACGTCTCCATGTATTCTTAGGTCTTCCTCTCTTTCTTTTTCCCTGTGGATTCCATGTTAGACATTGTCTGGTGGTGCTATCTGGGGGTTTTCTCAGAGTATGCCCAATCCACCTCCATCTTTTCTTTATGATGTCTTCATCAACGGGCACCTGGTATGTCCTTTCTAATAGATCTTTGTTGGTGATGGTATTTGGCCATTTGATGTTAAGGATCTTTCTAAGGCATGTGTTTATGAATGTCTGCACTTTCTGTGTAATGCTCGCTGATGTTTTCCACGTTTCTGCTCCATAAAGTAGGACTGTTTTGACATTTGTATTAAAGATTCTGACTTTGGTTTGAAGTTTCAGCTGCTTCGACTCCCATATTTTCTTTAATAACACAAATGCTGATCTAGCTTTTCCAATTCTAGACCTCACGTCTGCGTCGGATCCGCCATTTGTGTCTATGGTGCTGCCTAAGTAATTGAAGGACTCCACTTCTTCCAGTGCCTTTCCTTCCAGACAGATATGCTCTTGGTTGGATGAGTTCACCTTCATGATTTTCGTCTTGCTTTTATTTATATTTAAATCAAATGAATGGCTGCTGTTAAATCAAATGTATGGCTGCTGTCAAATCAAATGTATGGCTGCTGTCAAATCAAAGGTATGGCTGCTGTCAAATCAAATGTATGGCTGCTGTCAAATCAAATGTATGGCTGCTGTCAAATCAAATGTATGGCTGCTGTCAAATCAAATGTATGACTGCTGTCAAATCAAATGTATGGCTGCTGTCAAATCAAAGGTATTGCTAATGTTAAATCAGTTTTGGTAGGGCTTTTGGACTCTTACCTTTTCCTGATAAAAATTTAACAAAACAATAATAAATTATGAGATTTATTATAGAGATACTTTGGAGCAAGGTTCTCAAACTCAACTTATCCTGGTGCCGCAGAGTGTGAATGAGACTGGGCCGCATCAAGTATTGCACACACACAAAAACGATTATAACTTATTAAAGTGTAACTGTTACAATCTGCTGAATCCGTATTCAAAACAAATAAAAACATTAAGGGTTCACTTACTTTCTCCTACTCCTTGTTGCCAGAGACCTGGCAGCGATTCTTCGTTGCTCATAAGGAGATTTGGAAGCCAACATAATAAATGAGGTTCCAGTAGTCAGAGAGGGAATTGCCGCGTATTCTTTCCGTTCCAAGAACACGCCCTAAAACATATGGTGAACGATCTTTCTCTTTCTGTCTCCCAAAAAAATGGAATTCGCTCCCATTACACATCCGAAATATACCGACCATCCCAGCCTTGAAAACTGTCTTCAAGATCCATCTCTTCAAACTGTACAATACCGACTCATTCTCATCCCCCCTCTGACCGACAAAACAATGCTCGGTGCTGTTGGGTGCCGCCCATGGCTGGACAGGGGTAAATAGTACTTGGCTTGACAAGGTCGATATTTTTACAAAGATATTTCAAATGAATAATTTTATGTAACTGTTTTTAATGTCATGTATTTTTTAATCTTTGATAATTTTCATTTGAAGCACTATTATCAGACCAAGGGAATTAATTATAATCATAACATATGTATTGTTTCTCGTCAAACTGTTCACTCACCACTGTCTTTGCCAAACAAAGTTTTTATCCTAAAAATAGTTTATACAAAAATTAAAATCCGTTTTTTCTACTTAAACCCTAACCCCATTTAGTCACCTCATTTAGTCACTTCATTCAGTCACATCATTTAGTCACCTCATTTAGTCACCTCATTTAGTCACCTCGTTTAGTCACCTTATTTAGTCACCTCATTTAGTCACCTCATTTAGTCACCTCATTTAGTCACCTCATTTAGTCACCTCATTTAGTCAACTCATTTAGTCAACTCATTTAGTCAACTCATTTAGTCACCTCACTGATTGACCTCAGAAAGAAGTTCGGCTCTAGAGTAACAGTGGCACACACAAATGCTGTGACTTTCAAAATTTGATAATTTCAGTTTGAACTTTCAAATAAATTTGATATCAAAACTCGCCTTTTAGCGAACATGTCAATTTGTGATGCCCAGATTATGATGATTATTTCTGGATTGGATTATTTCCATTGTTACTGTGGCACATGGTGGCAAATCGTGGAGATATCTCCTCTAGATTACAACTGTAGTTTTGTGTACACTTAACGAAGGGAGGTAAGCCACAGGCAGGGGAAGAAACCACAAACTAAGAGATCTCCAATTAAACATATTTATCTGATTTTATTGATACCAAAAAAGGACCTACCATTTACAGATCTTCTGTTCATACAGTGTGTTCATATGTTAAAGCCACTTCCGTGAAGCATATGTTAAACCCACTTCCGTGAAGCATGTCCCATACATTCAGATAGTAAGTACCAGATTACCGCGGTGACGTGACGTCACGACCCACGTGGCCGTGACGTCATGACATGACAGAAATAACATGATAAAAAAGACATAGTCACTCAGATCTCCGTGCAGCAGACGAGTCAAATTAAAACTTTTATAACCGAATTCAACTAAAAAATATGATTAAAAGAAGAACATATGAAGCAATAGATTAGGTGTGATAAGTAATAAAGATATTTATTGTATTAATCGTGCGATCAATATTTCTATCATCCAGAGAGTGGGATGCAATCTTCGTGATTTTTTCAAAATGTTTAACAAACAAAAAAAAACTTTCTCAACTGCAGGCGTTCGCTCAGCCAGGAACACATTCATACGTCACATGACAACAAGGGGGGACAACTCAGTCCAACACACACGAATACAAATTATTCCAGTTATCGCCACTTTGGTGGTCGTACAAAAAAAATTGTGTTAGAGGAAGTGGTCCGCCACTAAGGAAACTAATTTTTTTTTACTGGTCTATGCGGTCACGATGCCTTCAAGGTCATCTGTCTTCATCTCCTTCTCGGTCAGTTCGTATTTCTTGACCTCGTTGACATTGCAGTCGGTGAAGCGAATGGGCCTCTTGGGCTTCTGGTCCTTCTCTTGGGGCCCCATGCGGTTGATGGCCTGGAGGTATTGCTGTTGGACAAGAATAAAGTCAGTTTAACGTGTTATCAAATCTAAGGTGTCGGGCCGGGGGATGGGGGCGCACAAATTCACTCTTCCCCACGAAAAGTTCAGAAAAAAATCCTTCCTGAATATAATTCATTTTTTTTCTTCCTTTTTTTTTTTCAATGTTCCAGTCTCACCATAGTTAGTACTGTAATATTAAAATTTTAGTACTTTGATATTACAATTTTAGTACTTTGATATTACAATTTTTAGTACATTGATCTTACAATTTTTAGTACTTTGATATTACAATTTTTAGTTCTTTGATATTACCATTTTTAGTACTTTGATATTACAATTTTTAGTACTTTGATATTACAATTTTTAGTACTTTGATGTTACAATTTTTAGTACTTTGATATTACAATTTTTAGTACTTTGATATTACAATTTTCTTCGAAGAAAAATTATTTTTTTTTTTGGCCTTTAATGGAAAGAAATAAATTTGTTCAGATTTCGATAAATCGATATAAACAAAAAGATCGATATCTAGACTCATGATTTTTTAAATTTCTTTTTAAAAACAAATTATTTTAACTACATTGACACCGAACAGATCCTTCAATAAAGCGTTTGACAAAATTGAACGCATTTATAATCTTACTTTGTATATACATATGTATTTCAAGTGCCAAGGGTGTCTGAACAAATAAGTTTCTGAACAAGTTATGTGCACAAAAGGAAATCAATTGTGAATGAGATATTCTAGGGAAAGTGTGTGTGTGTGAGTGTGTTTATGTGGTGTGTGTATGGGTTTGTGCATGAGCGTAGGGAAGGGATTGTGAGTGGGATGTTTGTGTGTGTATGTGTGATTGTGTGTGTTGGATGTTTGTGTTTGTGTGGTTGTGTGTGTGGGAGGTTTGTGAGTGTGGTTGTGCGTGAGGGCATTTGGGAATTTTGTGTGTGTATAGTGAGTTAGTGTGTGGGTTTGTGGGAGGTTTCTGTGTATGCGTGGTTGTGTGTGTGTG
Organism: Omphiscola glabra; assembly: GCA_964017045.1. Lineage (NCBI taxonomy): Eukaryota > Metazoa > Mollusca > Gastropoda > Lymnaeidae > Omphiscola > Omphiscola glabra. The sequence goes on along the minus strand of OZ024794.1, from coordinate 1,295,365 downwards.
GAAGGTTTCTGTGTATGTGTGGCTGTGTGTGTGGAAGGTTTCTGTGTATGTGTGGATGTGGGTGTGGAGGTTTGCGTGTGTTTGTGGTTGTTTGTGTGGGCTTGTGGGAGGTTTGTGTGTGTGGTTCTGTGTGTGGGAGGTTTGTGTGTGTTTGTGAGGGTCTCTGTGGGCTAACACTTACGAATCCCTTGACGACTTTGCCGAAAGCGACGTGTTTCTTGTCGAAGAATCTTGATGATCCCAATGTGAAGAAGAATTGAGAACCATTGGTGTCTCGGCCCTTGTTAGCCATAGAGACTATACCCCCGCTGGTGTGGCTGATGACAAAGTTCTCATCATTGAAGTACTCACCGTAGATGCTGGTGCCTGGTCGACACAACATGACATTGTGTTAAACGTGGGTCAAGCCAACATGACATTGTGTTAAACGTGGGTCAAGCCAACATGACATTGTGTTAAACGTGGGTCAAGCCAACATGACATTGTGTTAAACGTGGGTCAAGCCAACATGACATTGTGTTAAACGTGGGTCAAGCCAACATGACATTGTGTTAAACGTGGGTCAAGCCATGGGCGGAGACAGGGTAGGTAATGATATCAATTTAAGAGTAGAATGAAAAAGGGGGGGGGGGGGGTGATTTTATCAAATATCTATACAAAAAGTGTTTTAATAATTAAAACATTGACTAAAACTTCAAAGTCAGTGTTCAAAGTCAGTGTTCAAAGTCAGTGTTCAAAGTCAGTGCTCACAGTCATTTTCTTATTTGACGTCACAAATATGAAATGAAAGCTTGATATGCCATCAATATCTATTGTTCTATTCTGTCACCCATCCTCATCCAACCCCCCCCCCCCCCAATCACACAGCCCACCCATTGATTTCCATATTAAACTGTTTAAGAATTTCTTATTAATATCACTATTTATGTAAGCAAAACATATCAGATGATTGAAATATTGACATGACGTCTCATGGACTAGACGTCTCACTTACAGGACGTCTCACTGACAGGACGTCTCACTGACAGGACGTCTCACTGACAGGGCATATAACTTACAGGACGTCTCAATGTTTCTCCTCATATACTTTAGAACGGTTTCAAAAAGAATACGTCATAAATAACACTGACCATATTTAATTTAAAGACAAATTAACATTGACGACATAGTAGACAAGATTTGCTTACTTCCTCTTCCATCTAGACCAAAGACATCACCACACTGGATGAGCATGTCTTTGACAATACGGTGACAGTAGCTGTTCCTGTAGCTGATCTTGGCTTGCTGGAAAAGATAGAATTGCTTTGAGGTTTACATACTTACATTGGATCTTTTTCATAGAACATTTTGAACAGGTTCAATCAATTATTTTGAATAGCTTTAATCAATAAAATTTTAACCACGCTCAATCAATTGGTTTGAACAGTTCTCCATTGGCGTGACAAGCCCTAACCCTAACTGGCGTGACAACCCCTAACCCTAACTGGCGTGACAAACCCTAACCCTAACTGGCATGACAAGCCCTAGCCCTAACTGGCGTGACAAGCCCTAACCCTAACTAGTGTGACAAGCCCTAGCCCTAACTGGCTTGACAAGCCCACTATTGAGCAGAAATATATCCCTACGTCACCAAAGTCCTAATTCGTGATAACTCGTTTAGACTGGATCTGGTCTCAGTGACATGTTTACAAAACTGAATAAATTTGTTCACTCACCATCATGTAAGTAGATCTTTAGTTATAAAGACAAAAAGAACAATTGATTTTGTTTTGGGTTATTTGTTTAAGCTCTGCATCATTTGTAAAGAATAACTTTTAGCTCATAAGTTAGAACGTGAGCACCAGTGAATGACTTATCAGTTAAATAACAGAACATTTATACATCGCGTGAATGGTATTGACCAATAGCAATCCGAAGACGTGTATTTAAAAATGGTCTACTCACGTTGGGTCTCTTGTAGCCCTCGCACAATGTCTTGAAGTTCAAGGACGCGACTGGAGCTGTTTCGCCGAAGAGCCCGACAACGACTTTGCCGCTAATATCATCGCCGTTGCCGTTGTAGTTCTTCACCTCAACGTCAAACACCACTTCGGATGTGATGGTGAAGTTTTTGTTGCAGTTGCCGAACGCCAGCAGCGTGGCCAGGGCTGAGATAAGTAGGATGAACATGGTATTTGCTGAAACGGTGGAAATATCATATTAGAACATGATGTTTGCTGAAACGGTAGATATATCATATTAGAATGTGGTGTTTGTTGAAACTGTGGGAAAATAATATAAGAACATTTGCAATCACCATTTATGACAAAAATCTGACCATGTTCAACATTGTAGACATCAACTTCCGGGGGATAAGATCAGGAGGTTTGTAACAACATAGAAACACATTTAATACAGTTTTTAAAGTTTAAAAAACTTCTTGCCTTATTTTTCCCAAATGAAATTTTTGACTTTTTTTTTTTTTTTTTTTTTTTTTTTGTAAATTAAGATAATTTTAAAATAATTTTATATGGATGAATTTCACGATTTTAAATATAAGAAACACGTTTACAAGAACTTTTTGAGTTCTTAGGGCTGTAATAATATCACGCTCAAGTTGTAGAACTGTACAAAACATAACTTTAAATAAACTAACTTTCAATGAGGAATAGAGTAAAGATTGTGGCACACACCAGAGCGTCTCCGACACAACGTTGATATGTAGCGGACGGTTTCAAAGAGAAAGAATGTCGGCTACAATTCGAGTATTTAAACCTGGGTCTTCGCCACGAAACCAGACGGCGATCCTGGCCAACCAGAGCAGCGCCACCTGGGCACAAGATGGCGGAGGCTCGGGTACACGTTGAGGATCGATGCCTTGACGACGTATCGATGCATGTGACAACACGTGTTGATTTTAAATAATTTCATTCAACGGGTTGATAACCAAGGGACGCAACGTTTACAACCACACACACACACAAAGTTGATTACGTTTACAACCACACACACAAGATGGGTTTTTATGAAAACGTTTGTAGATTAAATCAAAGACTCAAACGTAGAATTTCAAATCGCCAAAAATCATGATTTCTCTAATTGGTGATACGAAATCTTAACTCTAGCCCGCACCCACCCATCCCGACCTGAACCCACCCACCCCGAAACTAGAATCCCACCCAAATCCAACCATGACAGTTTTTTTTAAAATTAAAATAAATATTTATTTTATATTTCAATTGTAATTGTTTACTTTCTGTCAAAACCAGTTATCCTCAAAAGAAAAACTGGGTGGGTACAATGGTCGCTAGATTAAAAGAAAGGACTTAACTTTATTAACTCATCAATAACAGATGTAAATATGAATTGACAGGCTAAATAAAAGAAATCTTCATTTTGTCTACTCACTTCAAGACAACAATCATGAGTTTTTCTTCTCATTTCAAGACACCACAATTCACTTAGTCTTCTCACTTCAAGACAACAATCATGAGTTTTTATTCTCATTTCAAGGCATCACAATTCACTTTGTCTTTTCATTTCAAGACATAACACTTCGCCTTGTCTTTTCATTTCAAGACATTACACTTCACCTTGTCTTCTCTTTTCAAGACATCACAATTCACTTTGTCTTCTCATTTCAACACATCACACTTCACCTTGTCTTTTCATTTCAAGACATCATACTTCACCTTGTCTTTTCATTTCAAGACATCACACTTCACCTTGTCTTCTCATTTCAAGACATTACACTTCACCTTGTCTTTCCATTTCAAGACACCAAGTAACATGCATGGAAAAAAGCCGGCAGCCGGCTGGTCCCACGTGGCGGGCCACGTACAAGTTTCAAATCAAGTTTTATCTCGAGAGCCAAAGAGTCACGTGGACGGCCATTGTGTGACACGCCCCACCACGTAGTTGAGTTTCAATCCTGGCCTGGTTTGTGTGGCGAGAGTGGTTCACGCGCCAGCCGGCACACGGATTATGAGACATGTGACCTCAAGGAAATTAACAACAGTTTAAAGTGGTCACACTTATGGTACTATAATAAAATAATTCAACTTCCTCCCCAACCACCCCACCCCGGCGACCTTTGATTTCTTCTTACTGTATGAGCATCTACTTTCCATAGACATCTTTACATAGACACCTTAATACAGACATCTTATTACAGACATCTTTACATAGACATCTTACGTAGACATCTTTACATAGACATCTTACATAGACATCTTTACATAGATACACCTTAATACAGACATCTTTACATAGACACCTTAATACAGACATCTTATTACATACATCTTTACATAGACATCTTACGTAGACATCTTTACATAGACATCTTACATAGACATCTTTACATAGACATCTTTACATAGACATCTTAATACAGACATCTTAATACAGAAATCTTAATACAGACATCTTTACATAGACATCTTAATAAAGACATCTTAATACAGACATCTTTACATAGACATCTTAATAAAGACATCTTAATACAGACATCTTTACATAGACATCTTAATAAAGACATCTTAATACAGACATCTTTACATAGACATCTTAATACAGACATCTTAATACAGACATCTTAATACAGACATCTTAATACAGACATCTTTACATAGACATCTTAATACAGAAATCTTAATACAGACATCTTAATACAGACATCTTAATACAGACATCTTAATACAGACATCTTAATACAGACATCTTAATACAGACATCTTAATACAGACATCTTAATACAGACATCTTAATACAGACATCTTAATACAGACATCTTAATACAGACATCTTAATACAGACATCTTAATACAGACATCTTAATACAGACATCTTAATACAGACATCTTTCAATAGACATCTTTACATAGACACCTTAATACAGACATCTTAATACATACATCTTAATAAAGACATCTTTACATAGACATCTTAATAAAGACATCTTTACATAGACATCTTAATAAAGACATCTTTACATAGACATCTTAATAAAGACATATTAATACAGACATCTTAATGCAGACATCTTTACATAGACATCTTAATACAGACATCTTAATACATACATCTTTACATGACATCTTACATAGACATCTTTACATAGACATCTTAATAAAGACATATTAATACAGACATCTTAATGCAGACATCTTTACACAGACATCTTAATACAGACATCTTTACATAGACATCTTACATAGACTTCTTAATACAAACATCATTACACAGACATCGTTATCAAAATATTCAAAGATTAATTTCTTTACCACATTTCCATCGCTTCTTTGTTTGTGTTCCACGATGTTACTAACAGCAAGTAAAACAGAGACACTTCGGAGAACGGGACTTTTAACAAAGTGACAAATCAGGGAATGGGACCCTTTAACAACGCGACAATTCAAGGAATGGGACTTTTAACAAAAAGAAACTTCAGAGAATGGGACTTTTTAGCAATGTGACACTTCAAGGAATGGGACGCTTCGCCGACTAGGCTCTTGAAGTTATTTAAAAACAAAAGTGATACTATAACTTAACTGGGTGCCGCGAGACGATGCTTAGAGTGCCGCGAGACGATGCTTAGAGTGCCGCGAGACGATGCTTAGAGTGCCGTGAGACGATGCTTAGAGTGCCGTGAGACGATGCTTAGAGTGACGTGAGACGATGCTTAGAGTGCCGCGAGACGATGCTTAGAGTGCCGTGAGACGATGCTTAGAGTGCCGCGAGACGATGCTTAGAGTGCCGCGAGACGATGCTTAGAGTGCCGGGAGACGATGCTTAGAGTGCCGCGAGACGATGCTTAGAGTGCCGCGAGAAGATGCTTAGAGTGCCGCGAGACGATGCTTAGAGTGCCGCGAGACGATGCTTAGAGTGCCGCGAGACGATGCTTGGAGTGCCGCGAGACGATGCTTAGAGTGCCGCGAGACGATGCTTAGAGTGCCGCGAGACGATGCTTAGAGTGCCGCGAGAAGATGCTTAGAGTGCCGCGAGACTATGCTTAGAGTGCCGCGAGACGATGCTTAGAGTGCCGTGAGACGATGCTGTGAGTGCCGCGAGACGATGCTTAGAGTGCCGTGAGACGATGCTTAGAGTGCCGTGAGACGATGCTTAGAGTGACGTGAGACGATGCTTAGAGTGCCGCGAGACGATGCTTAGAGTGCCGCGAGACGATGCTTAGAGTGCCGCGAGACGATGCTTAGAGTGCCGCGAGACGATGCTTAGAGTGCCGGGAGACGATGCTTAGAGTGCCGCGAGACGATGCTTGGAGTGCCGCGAGAAGATGCTTAGAGTGCCGCGAGACGATGCTTAGAGTGCCGCGGGACGATGCTTAGAGTGCCGCGAGACGATGCTTGGAGTGCCGCGAGACGATGCTTAGAGTGCCGTGAGACGATGCTTAGAGTGCCGCGAGACGATGCTTAGAGTGCCGCGAGACGATGCTTAGAGTGCCGCGAGAAGATGCTTAGAGTGCCCTGCGAGACTATGCTTAGAGTGCCGCGAGACGATGCTTAGAGTGCCGTGAGACGATGCTGTGAGTGACGCGAGACGATGCTTAGAGTGCCGCGAGACGATGCTTAGAGTGCCGCGAGACGATGCTTAGAGTGCCGCGAGACGATGCTTAGAGTGCCGCGAGAAGATGCTTAGAGTGCCGCGAGACGATGCTTGGAGTGCCGCGAGACGATGCTTGGAGTGCCGCGAGACGATGCTTAGAGTGCCGCGAGACGATGCTAGGTGCGCCGCTGCTTAATGACTTTTTAATGAAAAAAAGCATACAGTGACGGGCACGTAAAAATTTCACCATTGTCACCATTGTCACCATTGTCATCATTGTCATCATTGTCACCATTGTCACCATTGTCACCATTGTCACCATTGTCACCAGATATGTGACAGAATATGTCACAGAATATGACTTTACAAGTTACAAGTTACAAATTACAAATTACAAGTTACAAGTTACAAATTACAAGTTGCAAATTACAAGTTACAAGTTACAAATTACAAGTTACAAGTTACAAGTTACAAATGAAACTTTTAAATCTAAACCATTGCGCCTTCGGCAAGTACAAATCAAATTCTTGGCCGATCTTAAGTAACAATCTTAAACAAATACAAAGATGAGATCGTCTGTCACAATGATGAGATCGTCTGTCACAATGATGAGATCGTCTGTCACAGTTTCGGAAGTTAGTTACCATGTTGTATGGTAAACTGCAGGACAGTAGAACAACACGATTTATTTAATTAGCATGTGGGGAAAATATATGTGGGAATAATATATGTGGGAATAATATAGTGGGAATAATATAATAATAAATGTGGGAATAATATATGTGGGAAAAATATATGTGGGAATAATAAATGTCGGAATAATATAATAATATATGTGGGAATAATATATGTTGGAATAATATATGTGGGAATAATATATGTGGGAATAATATATGTGGGAATAATATATGTGGGAATAATATGTGGGAATAATATATGAGGGAATAATATATGTTCTCAAAATAATTTGCATTCGACTGATAAGTTACCTTTTAAATGTTGGCATATAAATTATTAAGTGTTTAAATGTTGGCATATAAATTATTAAGTGTTTAAATGTTGGCATATAAATTATTAAGTGTTTAAATGTTGGCATTCAAAGAATTAACTGTTTAAATATTGATTTGGAGATGTAGATGATAGATGATAAAAGGTGATTCATTTACTGGGTAAAATAAAAATACAAATTACATGTGGCTGCATTATAACACAAAATGGTTTTTTTTTTAAACTACGTTGGTGAACGATTGATAATTTGTTTATCTGTGGCTTTGTTCGACAATGTTTTTACTTGGATTTATGGATCTTAACCAAACCTGGCATATATATCCATCATTATCCGGAAGTAACTCTTATGGGATTATTAACTTTTTATAGCATTCCATGTGTGGCCGGGGGCCCTGAATTCGTTTATTTCCTTATATGAGCTATATAAATAAAATGACTAGCAAATACTCCTGCATGAATAGATGGATCTTAACCAAACTAAGTACAAATACACCTGATTATTCTATTCAAATAAAAAAATTGTAATGATCTCATAATATCCATTCCTCTGGGGCTGGACCCCATTTCAGTTAAGCTATATAAATGATAATAGGCTTAGTTATACAACACCATAGGTTCTATGTGAATTGGATCTGGGCCTATCTTGGTAGCAATATCCTTCATGATCCACATTGAAGTATCCGTGGATTTAAAGTTAATAATATCCAGTCCATTCAAGGTCAATCTAGAGTTATCCAGAAAGTTCGATAATTAAATAAAAATCTATATCTATGGCATTTTAAAACCGGTTTAAATGGGACAACTTTTAAATTAAAAAATATATTATTTATTTGTCTGATTTTTTAATTTTTTAGGGCCCCACATCTCAGGCATAGCTAAAACGTTAAATTAATGGAAATGCCCCCCCCCCCCCTTTCCCTCAACCGGGTTCTCTCTTTAGTTTAACTGGAAAATGGTTATAGTTATGGCATTAAATTGAATAATTTTTCGTATTCAAAACATAATTAAGTAGAAAAGTCATTTTTTTACAATATATTAAAGTAACAGGTGAAAGAAAGGAATCGTCAAGCTATTGGGCCGATGACCTTTTGGTTTCTTAGAAAAGCGCAAACTTGCGTGGTATGGCCACGTGACCAGAAAACAAGGGCTCGCCAAAGAAATCATGCAAGGCACAACTAGAGGAGGGAGAAGAAGAGTAAGACAGAGAAAAAAGATGGGAAGATAATATCAAAGAGTGGACGGGATTAAAACTAGGCGATGCTGTACTTAGTGCAGAAGACAGAGAGGAATGGAGGAGGGTAGTTTTCCTGTCATCCGTGGCGCCCCAACGGTCTAAGGGACATGACGATGATGATGATGATATTAAATGTAGGATATTAAATTTAATCTAGAATCTTCAAGAAAGCTCTATATTGCTCTACGGTGATATATAATGAGATCTAAAAGCTTATTGAAATGTTATTTTGGTTCGATTCATTTTTATACTTTAATGGGAATTTTCTGTAAACATACCCTTCATAATCCTACCGAGAACAAAATCCCACAAAGAATATGATCCCACTGACAAACAGGATCCTAATGGGGAAGGAGATCCAACCTGGAACCCAACGGTAACGCGATCCCATCTGGTAACGGGATCCAATCGGAGAGCATGATCCAACCGGAAAACGGTATCCCATTGGCAAACGTTTTGATGAATTCAAAATGCAGAGATGCATTTTGGCGCATACTTGAATTTAGATTTTTATCATAAAAAACCTGCTAGGCGTCTTATTAACGACCTTTATTTTCGTTGCTTTAAAAGGGAAAATGCCATTTCCCCCTCCTCACCCCAATTACATTTATTAAAACAAAAATAGTTTAAATAATTATTATTTTATTAAATTCTATTTAGCTACACATTTTTTGTTAATGTATTTGTTATAAAGACAACCAGGTCAAGGTCACATACATTGTCTAATCTTCTCTTCTGTTGATTTCGATTAAATTTGCCCCATCCTGAGACCACTGCCCACTTCCTGTACCCTGCCCCGACCTCGCAAAAAATTTAGAGTACACCTTGTTGTTTAAGCAGCAAACCTGGATGTTAATAAGGTCAAACAATTTCTTAAACAGACACAGACCTGTTTACCCCTGGGTTAGTGTCAGAGTAGTTTCAGTTCTAAAATTGAGATCGAGGCCGCAAAGGCCGATCATTAAACCCAGCAACCCTCCAAAAGCCATAGTCGTAGTGCCGTAGTCGTAGTGCCGTGGTCGTAGTGCCGCAGTCGTAGTGCCGCAGTCGTAGTGCCGTAGTCGTAGTGTCGTAGTCGTAGTGTCGTAGTCGTAGTATCGTAGTCGTAGTGCCTTAGTCGTAGTGCCGTGGTCGTAGTGCCGTGGTCGTAGTGCCGTGGTCATAGTGCCGTGGTCGTAGTGCCGTGGTCGTTGTGCCGTAAGTCGTAGTGCCGTAAGTCATAGTGCCGTAGTCGTAGTACCGTAGTCGTAGTGCCGTAGTTGTAGTGCCGTAGTCGTAGTGCCGTAGTCGTAGTGCCGTAGTCGTAGTGCCGTAGTCGTAGTGGCGTAGTCGTAGTCGTAGTGCCGTAGTCGTAGTGCCGTAGTGCCGTTGTCGTAGGCTTGAAAAGGTAGTTACTACGGTGACAGCGTAGGGGTAAACAGACAAAATCTTGTTTTCCTTTAATTTGGTACATACAGATGACGATTTGTTTACTTCGAATCAAAGGACGAAACTAAGCTGGGACCAAAACATACCCCCAGGGCGCGCCATAACTTGAATGTATTCAGTTTATCTAGAACTTGGGGCGTCGGAATCAGAGCTGGTTGCTGGTTGACATGGGGGATTGGTGGATGGTATGATGGATTTATATTAAGTTTAGTGGATAGTATGATGGATTGATAATCAAATTGGTGGATGGTATGATGGATGGATAATTACGTGTATGGATTCACCGTTAAACGGATTGACAATGTGGCATTGACAGTTGTTTAAATTGAGTTGTGTTGTGTGTTTAAATGTGTTAGGATTGATCCATGTCAACATGAATGGATACAAAAAAGTATAAGAACAAAATCTCAGTCAAGGATTGTGATTATGATTATGATTAAGATACGATCAAGCCCCCATCCAAATCGATTATAATTCTTGAACATGTCTCAGCTAAATAATCAAATAAATTAAACAAGAAGCCCTAGAGGTGCGTATAATGTAAGGGTTCTCAAACAGAAGTAGTTGAGTAACTCAGGTCAGTGAATGCAAATTTTGTTAAAGTCATTAAAACATATTGGAATTTAACATAATTGTTAACCAATAGTTCTCGAATTGTGGTTTTTTGGATTCTAATCATTCGATTGATATTTCAGGGGTCCCCAGTCGTTTTTTAAATACCCTCATACGCTCAAAACATATTTTATTTCGTCATGAACAGAATAAGTCAAGTCAACGTTAGTAGAACTGTAGACCAAGACAAGATTTTTCAACGTGTATTTGACACAAGTCTACGTTAGTAGAATATACTCCAAGACAAGATTTGACAACGTGTATTTGACACAAGTCTTCGTTAGTAGAATATACGCCAACACAAGATTTGACAACGTGTATTTGACACGTGGGACCGCCAGATATTTCCCTTATCAAATTTCAGCCCCAGATTTAAATCCTTTTGAGCGTAAAGTATTTACCCAAGTTTAAGATTATCGACAGATGGTAACACGTGACATTGAACCGTATGATCCATACCTCCATCCCTAAGCCGGTTCACGGTTGGATGTGGCTGCCCCCACGGTCGTGCCTCACAACGTGTCCGATCGATCTGCCATGTTGGCTACTTACAGGTTCCTCGATTCTCATTGGCTCCATGTGTTTTCTGCCTCGTGGCCCTTGCCTGAGTTTTAAAAGTAGATTTCAAATTCGTTCTTTCTCAACAAGTCCCCCGAACCGCAAGCATCTAGGAACCAAGTAAGTGAGATGCCTCCCTTACACAGTTTAAGTTGAGAAACTTCTCTAAGATTTATTGAGTCCATTTTATGCATTGAAACCATGGACTTTAATTATAAAGTTTATATCTTGATTTATAAATTTATTGTTTAAGTGTGCATGCAAAAACTAAACATCCAAGACTGAGATTCTAATTTATCAATGCACATTAAAGAAAAGCTTAAAGAAATGTAACAATATATTTATTTATTTATTTATGTGTTCATTTATTTGTTCATTTATATATTTATTGACAGATCAAATCATGAAATACGCGTGTCTGCTATCGGCCGTTTGCGCCGCCATTCTGTTGTCTGTCATTGAGGCTTCAGATAAGAAAGACGTTGTCCAATGGCAGTCTGTCAAAATTAATGAAACTGTCACAGCAGGTATGTAGCTCAATGAAACAGTCACACTATATATATTCACGTCTTTAAAAATCTCTTATGAAACGATATTTATTATTGGAATCGGTCACTAGAGCTATGACAAGGGTAGCTGTTTTATTGGAATCAGTCACTAGAGCTGTGACAAAGGTAGCTGTTTTATTGGAATCAGTCACTAGAGCTGTGACAAAGGTAGCTGTTTTATTGGAATCAGTCACTAGAGCTGTGACAAAGGTAGCTGTTTTATTGGAATCAGGCATTAGGACTGTCACATTGTAGGTGTTTGACCAATTTATGACCAATATTTGACCAATGTTTGACAGCCCTATCAGTTCACTTTGTTTCTGTGAAAATAAACCTGACATGACACTGTGCATATGTCCTTGACATTGACATTGGTCTAACACGACTAGCCGCTGATTATTTGGTTTGGATGATGTAATCAAATGTAAGTGTAAGCTTCGAAACCAGATGCGATTTCTGCTCTATCAATCATTTCATTCATTCAATCATTTATTCAATCAATCATTCAATCAATTAAACAATGTGTGATGAATCAGACATCCTCGAGCAGACGTTAATGTCATTTTCAAGATGAATTCAATGACAACAAAAGGCAACAGAACCTTTCCATACATGACACATTCCATTTTAGTCTTTGAATTAATTGACAGAACGCCTCCCCCCCCCCCCCCCACACACACCAATAGTTTAGTTTAACACTTGTCTAGAAATATCTGACCATTAACCCCATGATCTGCTTCCCGTCTCAGAGGTGTCGCTGGACATTCTGGTCAAGAACTACGACGCCTCAGGTGACCTCCACGGTACACTCCGCATTGCTCTCTTCGGCGAGACGGTCCCCATGACGGTCCTCAACTTCTTCAGCATCTGTAATGGTGTCAAGCGCCCATCTGTGAGTTTTAGCTGGTATTATAGAGATGGTAGCTAGCTGATATAGAGCTTGTGGCTAGCTGATATTATAGAGCTGATAGCTAGCTTATACTATAGAGAGGGCAGCTAGATGATATAAAGCTGGTAGCTAGCTGATATTATAGAGATGGTAGCTAGATGATATAGAGCTGGTAGCTAGCTGATTTTATAGAGATCGAAGCTAGATGATATTATAGAGCTGATGGCTAGCTGATATTATAGAGGTGGTAGCTAGCTGATATTATACAGATAGAAGCTAGATTTTGGAGCTGGCAGCCAGCAGATATTACAGAGCTAGTAGCTAGCTGATATTATAGAGCTGGTAGCTAGCTGAAACAGTCAACTGGTAGTTATATAGCTGGTAGTTAGCTAATATATAGCTGATAGATAGCTGATATAAAGCTGGTATCTGACTAATACATCTAACAATTCAAACATCTTTGGACGATGACCGATTCTCTGGGTAATTGATGACGTCATCTACGTGGTCATTGTTTCAACTCGCCCTTCAATACTAACTGTAACCTCTAAACAAAAACATCCGGTCGTTGAAAAGTATGTTGTCTTACCAAGTAAAACTCTTCGGTATCAGTAAAATGAGCAATCGCACACACACGAACACAATCACACTAACACACGCACACTAACACAGCTACACATACACAACTGAACAGTTTCGTGCACGTGTTTCAGGGTGAGCTGAAATACGCCAACACTTACTGCCACAGACTGATCAAGGATTTGAACTTCCAGTGCGGTGACACAACAACTGGGGATGGTTCAGGAGGTAAGCATATCGACCAGACTGATATAAACCAGACAATTAGTGATATACTTAGAGATAAACAAGACAATTGGTGATATACTTTGATATTAGCCTGACAATTAGTGGTATACTTTGAGATTAACTTCGTATCAGCTTAACTTTCATTGGGTCAATGTTGAGTACGTCATAATTGACGACTAGTTGTCATGACCAGGCCAACTAACAAGTCATCTATAACTATGAGCCTAACGACGTAGCAACTATGAGGCTAACGACGTAGCAACTATGAGCCTAACGACGTAGCAACTATGAGCCTAACGACGTAGCAACTATGAGCCTAACGACGTAGCAACTATGAGCCTAACGACGTAGCAACTATGAACCTAATGACATAGCAACTATGAACCTAATGACATAGCAACTATGAACCTAATGACATAGCAACTATGAACCTAATGACATAGCAACTATGAACCTAATGACATAGCAACTATGAACCTAATGACATAGCAACTATGAACCTAATGACATAGCAACTATGAACCTAATGACATAGCAACTATGAACCTAATGACATAGCAACTATGAACCTAATGACATAGCAACTATGACCCCCCTAATGACGTAGCATTTCCTACAGGTATCAGCATGTACGGAGACACATTCAACGATGAGAACTTCCAGATTGGGATCAGTGAGAAAGGTACAGTCGCCATGGCCAACAGGGGACCCAACACCAACGGTTCTCAATTCTTCGTGACCTTCAGGAGCTGGCAGTTCCTTGATAACTTACACGTCGCCTTCGGGCAAGTTGTGGGCAAAGATTCATTGGTAAGTGTCTGTGAGTGGGGCGTCAATGCTTTGGAAGGGGGCGTCAATGCCCCGGTAGGGGGGCATTCTTGTCCATGGTAAGATAAGCCAACAATTAATATTTCTGAAATCTGGTTCCAAACTGTACGTATTTTTAGTTGCCCAGTCCGCCCCGGGTGTAATTTTTATCCTATTTGGAGAGCGGCATTTTTGATCCTATACAGAGAGGTGGCATGTTTCATTCTATATGGAGGGCGGCATTTTCAGCCTACTGCAGAGTTTTTTCGTCTAAGGGGGTAGATTAAATTGATGGACAGCTGGTGGCACTTATTATAGTAACATCATTGGTTTAGCTGTAACTTTTCTCTCTGTTGAACAAAATTATATTATCCTGATAAGCTCCTCCGGCCCCCCCCCCCCCGCATCTTCTGCCTATCCCTATAACTACGCCTGGCAATAAAATCAATAGATGACCCCGGAGGAACGGGGGGGGGGCAGAAATGTGGTCTCACTCACCTCACATTTAGTTTATTTTAGAAAAACGTATCACTAACGATGTTCTATAAGATACAACTAATGATATTTGATGTGTCGAATCGTAAGCTATTTTGTTATGTCAATGCTAATCCCCTTTTTGTGCGTCTGTAGGAGTTCCTTGACAAACTGGCTGACATTGATGTTGAAGATAATGGTATTACCCCCAAGAAGAAGATTAAGATTGTCGACTGCGAGGCTAAAGACGTCAAGAAATACAAGATTCAAAGACGTGTGTCCGTCAATGACGACAAATTTTAGACGTTTTATCAATTGTTTTAACATAACTAGACTGTGAAACACATTTTACTACGGTCTGATAACCTTTTTTAACTAAAAGTCAACTTACATGTACTGTCATCTAGATGAGTTCTTTTTTTGTGCGTCTGTGAGTGTCTGTAGTTTTTCTGTTCACGGGGTAAGCAACAAAAAGATGGCGGCGTTGCTCGCTTTATTAAACCACGCCCTTATAGCCCTGTGATTGGATGGTAATGAATTGTACGAATGGAAGAGTTGTGACGTCATGAACATGTCCACCAACCAATGCGAGAGCTTTCATCGGCTCGTGTTTATAATCGTGATCACCAATAAAGATTCACTATCTTTTAGAATTATGTGGGGGTTTTTTTGTTGTTTTTTTGGTCGTTATTCAATTTTCAAAGCTTTAAAAATCCAAGTCAGCAAGAGTGAAAGAAAGAAAGAGGTTCAAAATAAGTGACTGAAAACTACTCGCCTCCTGGAACAAGACACATGTCCAGGAGAATGCTCAGAAATGTACTCGCCTCCCGGAACAAGACACATGTCCAGGAGAATGCTCAGAAATGTACTCGCCTCCTGGAACAAGACACATGTCCAGGAGAATGCTCAGAAATGTACTCGTCACCTTGAACAAGACCGATGTTATTTACTAACATTGGTCAATGGCCGGAACACACTTTCCGATTGAAATAAAAACATTGATCCTTTGAAAAATTGAATGCACTATATTTTTACGTTCTCGAAGAGAATTAACTGCACACACAATTAATATATATATATACAAGAATGAGCTAGGCTGACCATAATGCAAAAGGAACGAATCGTTTGAAATACGTTCGGATTCTTTAAAAAAATGATATTGATTTTCTATTATTTTACGGAAATCGAATAAAATGTGTCCCAGCTTTTATTTTAGTTAATGTTTAAGTATTATTATTATAAATTTAAAAAAAACAATAAATGAACTATTTTAAGCATTTTTTTTCTTCCGAATTTGAAAGTTATGACAAAAATGAAACCAAAAAATATCAAAGAATTACATCATAATCACATGTATCGGAAAAATACAAAAATCTGTAGTTTGATTGCTTGGTTCGTTTTTTGTTTTTTTTGCAAAATGAAGTTAAAATTTGTCTGATCTAAATAAACACGCAAATGATGTCATAACGCAAATTGCCGGTTTTAGGCAAAGCTCTAAGTACCTTTGATTTAATAACGGTGCGTGACACAACTGATATTGTTAGTCATTTAAATCAATGAGTGCAGCTAAACTCCATAGCCAAATAGCATTCACTAATGCACTTATCACTCTAACCAAATAGCATTCACTAATGCACTTATCACTCTAACCAAATAGCATTCACTAATGCACTTATCACTCTAACCAAATAGCATTCACTAATGCACTTATCACTCATCCAAATAAGAACAAACCACATGAAGTGTAAAATTTTATTAATATCTGGGGTGGGGGCGGGCGGGGGGATACGATACTTTCATTTTACCCCAGGCAGCGTAAAATAAGCCTCAGAATAAAGGTATGAATTTGATAAATAATTAACCTTCTTAGGTACATATATATCGGGGGTAGGAAATAGGATGTGTACATTTTTATGTGGATGACAATATCTTTAAATCCAATGATATAACAGTTGTGAAATAGAGATGTTACATTCGCTTTTCTTCTTCTTCTATATATTAAGGGCCCACGATCAATTTATTGATCATTATGGCTCCTATGAATGTAGAGGGGATTTGCAATGTCTCTGTGCCCGGTGTTGATGAGTATATTTCACTGGTTACAAGAGTAACTGCGTGAGGGTATCATGCACTAGGGGTTGGAAGGCCTGAGGCAATAGACGCAAATGTTTAGCAATTAAGAAAATAAATGGCGTTTACAAAACGTGGCTACATTTACATTAAGCATACTCATGCCATAAATATCAAAACCCATTCATTTTACACACGTGAAAATATAAGTTTGAACAATGGAGATGGCTTGAGACTATCTTTCAAGAAATTAAAATATATTTTTGTTTTTACTTTTCGCAAAGTACATTGGTTGCATATTGTTATGAGATTAATAACACTTCTGTATAAAAAAAAAGACACTCGTGGCTGTTACAGACGTGAAAAACGGGAGATTCTTCTTAAGATAAAATTATTCTTTGTTTCACGATTTTCCGATAATATAGTAGAAAGCAAAGGCAAATTGTGATTAATTTTTTAATGAAGACATTCGTATCTCAAACTCCGTTAATATAAAATTTATTTAAAATGGTATAAGAAGTTTTTGTTGTTTAATTTAAGATTAAGTTTTCACAATTTTTAGAGAAAAGAAAATTTAGTTTAGGGGCACGAAAAGCAGAAATCAGCCGTCAATGAACTACTTTAGTGAGATTCATGATTTAAAGAGTGATCATTAAATTCGGTCATTTAAAGTCATGTTTAGAGGCGAAAAAATGTAGCATAAGGGGTGGGGTAGGGCAAAAATATATAGAAGGAAAAAACCTCTTAAAACGTTTAATGGTGTTAGAAACGTAAAGATCATTACATACATACGTCTTTTTAAAACACGGAATTGTGATGAGTTTTCGCAGTAGCAGGTGGAAATGATTGCAGTGTCCGCCATTATAATTGCGATACCTCGGGTGATATTTCCTAGTGTAAACAAATAGTGGAATACGATAGGATACAAATAGTGGAATACGATAGGATACAAATAATGGAATACGATAGGATACAAATAATGGAATACGATAGGATACAAATAATGGATCAAAAAATGTTTGTCACTAATTTTAGCGAGTGTTCAAAAAGCGAACCATGGCAGGAATGTCACAGGGTTGAACTGCGATAGAGCCACAGTGAGTCACAGCTGATTAACGAGACACAGACAATGTGTGTGAATAAAACAATAGAGGATCAGCTTTGATATGAATAATGTTATGGAATTAGAAGACGCATCACCACAAGCAGGAATGGAAGTAAAGAACCACACACACAAATATATGACTGTGTTAAAAGAAGAACAGACAGAAATGAGACATCACACTTTTGAAAAAGTCAATCAATTCAAATAGGATATTTAACACTATTTTTTTAATGAATTACTTACATGTAAAAATAAAATCTGAAAAAATATCGGTCGGAAACAGGACATGTTGTTGTTGTTGTTCGTCCGTCAAATCGAAAAGGACCATACAGTCATCCGGTTAGGGGTTACGGTGGGTTTGTAGGTGGCTTGCCAATCCTATACGTGCACGGAATAGTCTGTGGCACCGCGGGCAGCGGATAGCAGCTGCAGTCGTGGATTTAATAATGTTCTTTCGGGTTGGCTGCGTGTCTCAATGGTGACCATCCTACTGGCTTCATAAGACTTAGCCCCTATCTTGACCACTGATCTCCACCTGACTCTGTCCTGAGCTGTCTGCTCCCATTTAGTAGTGTCGATGCTGAAGGCCTTTAGTGCCACTTTCAGTGAGTCTTTGTAACGTTTTTTTGGACCTCCTTGGGAGCGCTTGCCTGTCGTGAGCTCACCATAGAATATTTGTTTAGGGAGCCGGTGATCTTCCATACGGGCAACGTGTCCCATCCAACGGAGTTGATACTGCATCAGGGTGGTGAAGATACTGGGTAGGTTCGCTCTAGCGAGAACCTCTGTGTCAGGAACTTTGTCTTGCCACCTGATGCCGAGGAGTTTCCTGAGGCTGGTTATGTGAAAATGGTTCAGTTTTTGTCCACGTTTCACATCCGTAGAGCAATGTCGAGAGTACTGCTGCGCTATAGGTTTCCGGTCCGATACCTCTCCTGTCCCAAACAGTGCTGGGGAGCCTGCCAAATATGGCATTAGCTTTTGCAAGTCTGGCATTCATTTCATCATCCATGATGACAGATCTGGATAGGGTGCTGCCCAAGTAAGTAAATTTATCCACCGCGTTAAGACGCTGTCCGCTGATGATGATGTTGGGTTCAGCGTAGGGCCTACTGGGAGCTGGCTGATACAACACCTCAGTCTTCTTCGCGTTGATTGTTAGGCCAAAGTTGTTGCCGGCCTCAGAAAAGATATCAACGCTTTGTTGCTTGGCGGCTTCAGAGTCAGCATTGAGGGCACAATGGTCCACAAACAGAAGCTCGTTGATGGTGCTATGTTTGACCTCGTTGATGGTGCTATGTTTGACCTCGTTGATGGTGCTATGTTTGACCTCGTTGATGGTGCTGTTTGACCTCGTTGATGGTGCTATGTTTGACCTCGTTGATGGTGCTATGTTTGACCTCGTTGATGGTGCTATGTTTGACCTCGTTGATGGTGCTATGTTTGACCTTGTTGATGGTGCTATGTTTGACCTTGTTGATGGTGCTATGTTTGACCTCGTTGATGGTGCTATGTTTGACCTTTGTTTTAGCTTGAAGCCTCTTTAGGTTGAAGACCGATCCATCGGTGCGGAAACGGATTGGCAAGCCCGTGGTGGAGTCCCTGAACGCATCAGACAGCATTGCAGAATACATAATACTGAAGAGCCTGGGAGCCAGGACACAGCCCTGCTTCACACCATTTGTGACAGGGAATGCTTGAGATGACTGACCGTTGTCCTGCACTCTGGCCATCATGCAGCTGACGGATGATGGAGAATTTCACTGGGCATCCGTACTTCTTCATGATTTTCCACAGGCCACCTCTATTGACCCTGTCAGGTCAAGAAATGTGGAATATAGGTCCATATTTTGCTCCTGACATTTCTCTTGGAGCTGCCTGGCAGCAAACATTATACCGATAGTTCCTCGTTCTTTTCGGAAACCACATTGACTTTCGGGTAGGAGACCTAGCTCCATGTGGGCATTCAGGCGGTTCAGAAGGGCTCGGGCCAAGATCTTGCCCGCGATGGACAGCAGTGAAATTCCGCGGTGATTGTGGCAGGCCTGGCGGTTTCCTTTGTGTTTGTACAGGTGGATAATTGAGGCATCTTTGAGGTCCTGTGGTACAGTTTCCATCTGCCAGATGATCTGGAATAGACGCAATAGCTTATTCGTCAACGCTGGTCCACCCTCTTTGTTAATTTCGGCAGTAATCATGTCGGAGCCAGGTACTTTACCATTGGACATTAGACGGATTGCTGTCTGTATCTCGACCGAAGTTGGGACAGCGTCCAGTGACTTGTTCGTTGGGACCTGGGACAGTCTTTCAATGGCCTCATCATTAATGATGGAAGGCGTATTCAACACACTATTAAAGTGTTCCACCCATCTTTCCAAGATGTTCTACTTGTCTGTGATGAGTGTAGAACCGTCTGCACTAAGGAGATGGGAAGAGCCTGAGGTGGTAACTCCATAGATTTCTCTCAGGCCTTTGTAGAAGTTTTTCATGTCTTTTTTGTCTGCAAATCCCTGAATCTCATCAGCTTTCGCACTCAGCCAGGAGTCTTGCATCTGGCGCAGTTGTAGTTGGACCTTGCTGCGGATGCTCCTCAGTGCAGCTGTCTTTGCTGTTGACATTGGGTCATCATGTAGGGCTTTGTACGCCCGACGTTTTTGCTCAAGTAGCATTTGGATTGCTGTGTTGTTTTCATCAAACCAATCCCTGTGTTTTCTGATAGAGGGTCCGAGGCGCTCAGCGGCTGTGTTATACACCGAGTCACGAAGTGTGGTCCACGCTGCTTCCGCGTCCTGGTTGTTTACTGTTATAGAATCAAGGCGTTCATCCAGGGTGTCAACAAAGGTTTGTCTCACATCAGGGATCTTCATCTTACTGATGTTGAGGCGTTTCGGAGCTTTGGTGTCCTGAGTTCGTCTTTTAGGTTGGATGTGACTTTTCAACTTTGAGACGATGAGGCAGTGATCCGTCCAGCATTCTGCGCCACACATGGCCTTAGTCACTCTCACATCCTGCGGTCCCTATTTCTGACGATGACATAATCTATTAGGTGTCAATTTTTAGAACGGGGGTGCATCCAAGAGGTCCTGTTGCGCATAGGCAGGTTAAATGTGGTGTTTGTTATTAGAAGGCCGTGTTCAGCACAGGTCTGTAGTAGCAGTAGGCCGTTGCTGTTGCACTTTCCAATATCATACTTCCCCAACACTCCTCCCCAGGAGGTGTAGTCACTGCCGACACGTGCATTGAAATCTCCAAGAATTATGAGTTTGTCAGCCGTCGGTATGGAGGAGATGACAGTGCTCAGGTCCTCATAAAACTTATCTATGGACTCTTCTGTGTTTGTCATGGTGGGTGCAAAGGTATTGACTAAAGTGGCAGCCTTCTTCTTGCCATGGCAGAGGGGGAGTTTCAACGTCATGAGACGGTCATTAATTCCTTTTGGAGAGCTTGCTCGCAAGAGAGGTTTTGATAGCAAAGCCAACTCCAGCTTCTCGCCTTGCGTCAGGGCCTCGTCCAGCAAGCCTTTCCGTGAGTTCACCTTTGCCAGAGTCTGGTTTCACTGAGGGCGGCGATGTCTATGTTGTATCTCGCAAGTTCATGGATAATGAGTGCCGTGCGTCGTTGAGATCTGTTTGTAGAGTCCCTGTCAAGCAGTGTGTGGATGTTCCACATGACAATTTTAAGTGGAATAGAGTTTATCTTTGATTTTCGACCGCAAAAACTGGGTCCCCATCGACCCTGTTTAGCCGGCCAGGGTGTGAAGGAGCAGGGAATGTTTTGGGCACCTATCCTAGCCCCTTCTTCATGCATTTAGGAGAGCGTGCCCGTCACCACAGGATTTGGGATGATGGGAAGTGGATGACTGATGACTTGCGCGGGTTACTTTGTTTAAAGTGAGGAAGAGTTGCGCAGCGTCAACCTCACTCTATCGTCCGGACCCACCGTGTCCAGTGGCAAGACTAAGTCAACCTCACTCTCTCATCCGGACCCACCTTGTCCAGTGGCAAGACTAAGTCAACCTCACTCTCTCGTCCGGACCCACCTTGTTCAGTGGCAAGACTAAGTCAACTTCACTCTCTCGTCCGGACCCACCTTGTCCAGTGGCAAGACTAAGTCAACCTCACTCTCTCATCCGGACCCACCTTGTCCAGTGGCAAGACTAAGTCAACCTCACTCTCTCGTCCGGACCCAAAGTGTCCAGTGGCAAGACTAAGTCAACCTCACTCTCTCGTCCGGACCCACCTTGTCCAGTGTCAAGACTAAGTCAACCTCACTCTCTCGTCCGTAACCACCTTGACCAGTGGCAAGACTAAGTCAACCTCACTCTCTCGTCCGGACCCACCTTGTCCAGTGGCAAGACTCAGTCAACCTCACTCTCTCGTCCGGACCCACCTTGTCCAGTAGCAAGACTAAGTCAAGACGACTGGAGATGGGTACGGATGCAGTGGATGACCAAGATGTTCTACGTGCCTCATCTTGCTCTACACATTCCACGGTGCGTTGCTGTAATCGCCTTCTCCTCCGTTGAACCCAAATGGTCTCCTCCGCAGGATCGGGCGACGTCCAGGCTTCGCATGCAATAGGTAGGCAGTCCTAAATCACCGAGGGTTTGAGGCCCAACAGCTGTGTGATCGCTTTTTTGTTTCACTTACATATTTTCCTATTTTACAATGGGTTGTACAGGCAGAGGTGGTACCCCTCAATGGGTTGTACAGGCAGAGGTGGTACCCCTCAATGGGTTGTACAGGCAGAGGTGGTACCCCTCAATGGGTTGTACAGGCAGAGGTGGTACCCCTCAAGGGTGAAAACGTTGTGCTCCTAGGCCTAGGAACAATTCGTCCGCCTTGGTCCTCTCCTGCAACTAAACTGTCACCTCTGCAACCCAGCAGCTGTTAGCATGCAAGAAACAGGACATACTTCAGTAGCATGCAAGAAACAGGACATACTTCAGTAGTCACTGAATACGTAAAAGTAAAAACACTACAAGAAGAAAAAACCACATTATATATAAAACTGGAATCAGACCAGTTGTAACATACGCAAGTTAGATTTGGACCCTAAAGCAAAAACTTGAGAACTTCTATTAAATGCATGGAGAGAGGTCTTTCCATTCAAGCTTCCACACACCTTGTTCCACACACCTTGTTCCACACACCTTGTTCCACACACCTTGTTCCACACACCTTGTTCCACACACCTTGTTCCACACACCTTGTTCCACACACATTGTTCCACACACCTTGTTCCACACACCTTGTTCCACACACCTTGTTCCACACACCTTGTTCCCCACACCTTGTTCCCCACACCTTGTTCCCCACACCTTGTTCCCCACACCTTGTTCCACACACCTTGTTCCACACACCTTGTTCCACACACCTTGTTCCACACACGTTGTTCCCCACACCTTGTTCCCCACACCTTGTTCCACACACCTTGTTCCACACACCTTGTTCCACACACCTTGTTCCACACACCTTGTTCCACACACCTTGTTCCACACACCTTGTTCCACACACATTGTTCCACACACCTTGTTCCACACACCTTGTTCCACACACCTTGTTCCACACACCTTGTTCCCCACACCTTGTTCCCCACACCTTGTTCCCCACACCTTGTTCCACACACCTTGTTCCACACACCTTGTTCCACACACCTTGTTCCACACACGTTGTTCCCCACACCTTGTTCCCCACACCTTGTTCCACACATCTTGTTCCACACACCTTGTTCCACACACCTTGTTCCACACACCTTGTTCCACACACCTTGTTCCACACACCTTGTTCCACACACCTTGTTCCCCACACCTTGTTCCCCACACCTTGTTCCACACACCTTGTTCCACACACCTTGTTCCACACACCTTGTTCCACACACCTTGTTCCACACACCTTGTTCCACACACCTTGTTCCACACACCTTGTTCCACACACCTTGTTCCACACACCTTGTTCCACACACCTTGTTCCACACACCTTGTTCCACACACCTTGTTCCACACACCTTGTTCCACACACCTTGTTCCACACACCTTGTTCCACACACCTTGTTCCACACACCTTGTTCCACACACCTTGTTCCACACACCTTGTTCCACACACCTTGTTCTCCCCACCTTATTCCACACACCTTGTTCCACACACCTTGTTCCACACACCTTGTCCCACACACCTTCTTCCACATACCTTGTTCGTCTATTTCCTTCACACTTCCTAGCACGTATCTTTTGCTGCCCTCTTGGATACTATTTCTGAGCTAAGTGCTATATTATATTTTTTTTGATACATTTTTAAATTTTATTCGTGTTTCTGTTTGTTCGCTGATGAAGGCTTCCTGCCGACACGTTCGTTGTTTTGTTGCGTTCCTTTTATCAGGTTTAACCTTACTGTGTTTTACTAATTTCCTATTCCTTCACACAGCTTGAATGCAGCCCTGAATTTATTATCTCAAAGATGAAACCAAGTTTTTTTTTAAAATAATGCATTGCATTAATATGATGCTTTCACTGTCGAGGGAGACCCTGTAAAAAAATAGCTCAACGTATTAGAAGTTTCTCAAACTCTTATGGTGTTCCATTTAGGCAGCGATCACTTCTGTTGCTACATTCACGTCAGCGATCACTTCTGTTGTTCATGCTTACTTTCGGGGCAGCAATCACTTCTGTTGTTCCATTCAGGGCAGCGATCACTTCTGTTGTTCCATTCAGGGCAGCGATCACTTCTGTTGTTCCATTCAGGGCAGCAATCACTTCTGTTGTTACATTCAGGGCAGCGATCACTTTGTCATATCACTCAAATCATTTTGAGTGTAGTCACCTGCCCCTCATGAGAAATAGTTTCAGCAATCTACATGCACACAGTGGCGTAGCTAAGATAATTGCCGTACGGGGCGGGACACACTTTTGCCTGCCCCCCCCCAATACTTACAAAACAATCTTGGCCGAGATTACCACACGCCTCTTCTTACGCCGCTGTAGACGCATCCTACTACCTGAAGGTGTTCACGACAATGTCAGAACCGCTGGTCCAGCTCTCGAGGGGGGGGGGGGATGATACGATTCACACACGACTATAATAAGCCACCTTAAGTGGCTGCTTCTGGGGCGCCACCTGGGGTGCCGCCTTAAGTTGTCGCTTCTGGGGTGCCAACTTAAGTTGTCGCTTCTGTGGTGCCACCTTAAGTTGTTGCTTCTGGAATACCACCTTAAGTAGGGGCTTCTGGGTTGATACCTTAAGTCGTTGCTTTCGGGGTGCCAACTTCAGTAGTCATTTCTGGGGTGCCACCTTAAGTGGTAGCCTCTGGGATGCCACCTTAAGTGGTAGCTTCTGGGGTGCCACCATAGTGGATGCTTCTGGGGTGCCAACATTAATATTTGATGTGGGCATCAATATTTGGTGCTGAAATTAATAATTGGTGCTAATATTAATATTTGGTGCTGACCTTAGTATTTGTTTTTGACATTAATGTTTGGTGCTAACATTAATGTTTGGTGCTAACTTTAATGTTTGGATCTAACATTAATTTTTGGTGCTTATAACAGCACGACTTTGCATATGCTCTTTTGATTTTATGCTGAAACCACTAGTGGCACGTGGATGTAGTGATACATCACAAGATTTAATATTTAGGGACTATATTTTGTGGGCGGAAGAAAAAAGTGCGAGCGTCGCCATGTTAAAGGGGCGTAGCACTGGTGTCTCTATGGGAGACTGTGTATAATTTGTGCCCAATGTAATGTGAACTACGTGAGATATACTCTATTTAATATATGATATCGAATGATAGGCTTCTTCAAATATTCACTGTGCAGTATGTATATATATATATATGGCATCTTGCGGTCTACGAGAGACGATAGATTTATCTTGTCTGATTGGAGCTCTTGGTGTGGCTAGTGAGACATACAGTGAAATACGTTTAACGCTTAACATGAAAAATCGGTTTACACAAATTAATATTGCGATGCCAACAAACTACATCCACCGGCCGGCGAGAATGTAGACGGGTCTGGTATAACAAGATGCGGTGTCTCGTGTCCCGAGTGAAAGAAGGCTAACGCGAAATGAATAATACAACGGACGATATCGATCAATTTGTTGTCAATTTGATGCTAAAAAAGACAATGCATCAAAAAAGATCAGATTATTTTCCAAACAATCAATACATTTTTATTTGTTTTTATTTTAAAAAAGAAAAGTATTACAGTTTATTAAGTTTTTATTAATATTTTTTCTTTTTATTGTTTTTTATGTATGTACAAAATGTATAAAAAAAATATATAATGTAAATAAAATAATGTATCTAATAAGTGTAATTTTGGTGAGTATATTTTTTTATTGTACCATCGTATAACACAAAATTCTTTTAACACGCAGAAATATTTCGGTCCCCTCAGTTTCGTGTTCAACGATTTCACTGTAAATAGAGGCAA
The DNA here is from genome assembly GCA_964017045.1 of Omphiscola glabra. NCBI lineage: Eukaryota > Metazoa > Mollusca > Gastropoda > Lymnaeidae > Omphiscola > Omphiscola glabra. The sequence continues at coordinate 1,268,848 of OZ024794.1, read as the reverse complement.
TGCCAAGCTGGTGGGATAGAGTTCAATCCCCAACAAAAGCCTGGACATGAAAAAAAAAAATCACCAGCACCCCGGGTCAATGGCGTAGCTAGGGGGTGCGGGGGTCGCGGTCCGCACCGGGTGACACCATCTCAGGGGTGACACCAAATTGAAAAATTGCATATTAACAGAGCACACTGCTCGCTCTAAGCGAATTAAAAAAAAAAGGCTGACCAATCACATGAAATCAATCCAAATGCGTGCTTTATTAAAAGTTCAAGGTTGATGCATCAGAAATGAGGTGACAAGAAGCTTTGATACTAAATACGATGTGGTCGGGCGATGCTAAGTAAGTGTGGCAGTTCTTAAATACATTTACCTCCTGAATTTCTTGACATTGGCACAATGTGAACCTTTTTAAAGAAGAAATCGATTTTGGAAGTCGGTTTGGGGGGGGGGGGTGACACCTTGAGTTTACCTCACCGGGTGACACCAACCCTAGCTACGCCACAGCCCCGGGTGGATGGGACTCGTTCACCTTGGGTGGCAACTCATCTAAGGGAAGGAACACTCTGAAATCAACCCCGGAGATGGAGTACTGTTTGTGGTATGACATTGACACAATGAAAATTCTGACAACTCCTGCGACGTAGGACGCACAAAAAGCACAGTGAAAGATTAATATTTAGTGCTACACATTAATATTTGCTGTTGACATAGAATTTGGTTTTTACATTAATACTTGGTGTTGCCATTAATAGTTGCATGAATACTTGGTGCTAATGTTACGGTCAAAAGCAGAAATACGCCATATCAGGAATTTTTCTGGTCAATTTGTGAAATGGTGTATGGTGATCGGCCAGGTTCATGGTGGTTTTAGTTCTTTTCTCACGGATTCAAATGTGAACAGTTTCTAGTGCAGACCTAGACTTCGAGAATTGATCATCAATCATTGTTTATTATCTATCAATGTGGGATTGATTATTGATTAATTGGTACCTTGTCATTCATTGAGCTGGAGAATTCAGTAGAAAGACTTGAGTTAGCAACCAATTGTGTTTTTATTTGTTCAATTTGTAGGCATACAATCAATAAGACTGAGTCAATTTTATCCAGTGCTCAGTCGATTTAATCAAGTGCTTATTCAGTTTAGTCAAGTGCTTAGTCAGTTTAGTTAAGTGCTTAGTCAGTTTAGTCAAGTGCTTACTCAGTTTAGTCAAAGGCTTATTCAGTTTAGTCAAAGGCTTATTCAGTTTAGTCGTGTGCTTAGCCAGTTTAGTCAAGTGCTTAGTTTAATCAAGTGCTTAGTTTAATCAAGTGCTAAGTCAAACTAAGAAATTTTACCCATCAAAACAAAAACCGAAGAACCCGTGTCCGTTTCACACTCTCACACACACACTCACACATGCAACCACTCACTATGGTACAAATCAATCAATAATTTAATTTGTTCATTCTATTACAATGCCCATCATTCAATGATTACACATATTTTAACCAATCATATGATAGGTATTTCATTCATACCAGCATACGCGATGTTCAAACATATTATTGTTTATCCAATACAACATAACCCAAATACCAAACAAACGTGGTTTCCCCCCCCCCCCCCCAACACCTTTTTGAACAGAACCCTCTGTCTTACAAACCCGGCCTATTAAACAATTCCCTGTCTTAAAAACCCCACTAGTACACAACCCACCCCCCTGCCCGCTCAACAAACACCGACCCTGGACACAGACCCATGTCTTACATAGACCGTCCCTCTAGTACACAACCGGGTTTACCAACCCACCACCTTTAGTACACAACCCATCTACCAACCCACCACCTCTAGTATACAACCCATCTACCAACCCACCACCTTTAGTACACATCCCATCTTACCAGCTCAGCCGTCTAATCCACAGCCCGTCTTACCAACCCACCACCTCTAGTACACAACCCATCTACCAACCCACCACCTTTAATACACAACCCGTCTTACCAGCTCGGCCCTCTAAGCCACAGCCCGTCTTACCAACCCACCACCTTTAGTACACAATCCGTCTTACAACCAACAACCTCTACTACACAACCCGTCTACCAACCCGCTACCTCTAATGCTCAACCCGCCTACCAACCCACAATCTCTAGAATCAGTTAAATATCTTAAAGAATTTATTGAGTGTCTTTTTCTGTTGGTTCTTCTCATCCTTTTTATCCGACGCCCCTTTCGGGGACTTGGGGCGCCGCTGTTGCTGCTGGTGTAGATGCGGGTGCTGGGACTGCTGTTGAGCTGACTGTTGAGACTGCGGTTGCTGCTGTCCCCATGAGTTTGTCCTGTCGTCGGCTATGTACAGCTGCTGCAGGATATGGCCGTATTTGTCGTGATGTGCCTCTTGGATGACGCGATGGAACACCGTCTCAACCAGGTCGTATTCCTCCGCCGCAGAGGTCTCGTAGAAAACCGAATCGTATTCTGTGGCGAGACTGGAGCCTTCCGCCTTGTTTACCTGCCTGAAATGACAACTTGGATTGTGATAGTGTTGAAATAAATGTGCGCTTGTGGCACTGTTGAAATAAATGTGTGCGTGTGGCAGCATTGAAATAAAATGTGGAGTTGCGGCAGCGTTGAAATAAATATGGAGTTGTGATAGCGTTGAAATAAATGATAATAATTGATGGACTGCATTTAAGCTGTGTAAATGAAATAGTGGAACAAGGTATGTTGAAGTTTGAATCAATAGACAGGACAATAAGGTTTGGACGTTTCGGCTTAGAGGCTACTTCAGTGAACAAGACAAATAGCAGTAAGACAAGTAACCGAGCACAGAAACAGAAAACTTTAGATATCTCCTTTGCTGTTGCCGGAAGTAGGATTACAGAAAGTGAAAGAATATAAAAATTGGTAAAAATGCCCTCACTCAAACAGCCTGCACGTCTTAAACATAACAGGGCTGTTTTCTGGACCAGCACCTGTTGGCACAAACCTTAGTTACTTCACCAATCCCACATGTATTAATTCTGTTATAAACATTGCAAAGTTTTTAATTCCAACCCCGATCTCTGAAATATAGTATTCTATTACTTAAACTTTCAAATATTTATTACATTGAAATTGTGGTCATAAGGTATATAGAAAGGGCAATAAGGCAGCCCTAGAAGGCGACCAACTAGTCTAAAGTTCAAACTACGGTTGTCTCCCTCTCTGTTTACCAATGTTTGATGATAACTAAAGGCCAAACTCGCCCAAGTAATGGCGTGGTGTAAATAGAGTTTGACATTTGAGATTGTATTGCCTTCAGGATATTTCGAATTATCTCGGAATCAAGTGACCTAACTGCAATATAAACAATGTTTATTGTTTAAAAGTTCCGTCATATAACCACACTGCAATATAAACAATGTTTATTGTTTAAAAGTTCCGTCATATAACCACCCTGCAATATAAACAATGTTTATTGTTTAAAAGTTATGTCATATATTCATATTCGTGTAAATAAGGGTAGATGGCAGGGGGTAGATGGCAGGGGGTAGAGGGCATGGGGGTAGATGACAGGGGGTAGAGGGTGGGGTAGAGGGCAGGGGGTAGAGGGTAGGGGGTAGAGGGCAGGGGGTAGAGGGTAGAGGACAGGTGGTAGAGGGTAGGGGGTAGAGGGCAGTGGGTAGAGGGCAGGGGGTAGAGGGTAAGGGGTAGACGGCAGGGGGTAGAGGGCAGGGGTAGAGGGCAGGGGTAGAGGGCAGGGGGTAGGGTAAGAGGGCAGGGGTAGACGGCAGGGGTTAGAGGGCAGGGGGTAATGGGCAGGTGTAGAGGGTGGGGGGTAGAGGGCAAGTGGTAATGGGCAAGGGGTAGAGGGTAGGGGTAGAGGGTAGGGGTAGACGGCAGGGGCTAGAGGGTCTGGGTTAGAGGGCAGGGGATAGGGTAAGAGGGCAGGGGTAGACGGCAGGGGTTAGAGGGCAGGGGATAATGGGCAAGTGTAGAGGCTAGGGGGTAGAGGGCAAGTGGTAATGGGCAGGGGGTAGAGGGTAGGGGTAGAAGGCAGGGGGTAGAAGGTAGGGTAAGAGGGCAGGGGTAGAGGGCAATGTGTAATGGGCAGGGGGTAGAGGGCAGTGTCTAATAGGCAGGGTGTAGAGGGTAGTGGGTAATCGGCAGGGGTAGAGGGCAAGGGGTAGACGGCAGGGGGTAGAGGTTAGGGGGTAGAGGGCAGGAGGTAGAGGGCAGGAGGTAGAGGGCAGGAGGCACGGAGTGGACGGCATAGGGTAGGGTATGTATGTCCGTGGAGGGCAGAGGGTAGGGTATGTATGTCCGTGGAGGGCGGATGGTAGGGTATGTATGTCCGTGGAGGGCAGAGGGTAGGGTATGTATGTTCGTGGAGGGCAGAGGGTAGGGTATGTATGTCCGTGGAGGGCAGAGGGTAGGGTATGTATGTCCGTGGAGGGCAGAGGGTAGGGTATGTATGTCCGTGGAGGGCAGAGGGTAGGGTATGTATGTCCGTGGAGGGCAGAGGTAGGGTATGTATGTCCGTGGAGGGCAGAGGGTAGGGTATGTATGTCCGTGGAGGGCAGAGGGTAGGGTATGTATGTCCGTGGAGGGCAGAGGGTAGGGTATGTATGTCCGTGGAGGGCAGAGGGTAGGGTATGTATGTCCGTGGAGGGCAGAGGGTAGGGTATGTATGTCCGTGGAGGGCAGAGGGTAGGGCATGTATGTCCGTGGAGGGCAGAGGGTAGGGCATGTATGTCCGTGGAGGGCAGAGGGTAGGGTATGTATGTCCGTGGAGGGCAGAGGGTAGGGTATGTATGTCCGTGGAGGGCAGAGGGTAGGGCATGTATGTCCGTGGAGGGCAGAGGGTAGGGTATGTATGTCCGTGGAGGGCAGAGGGTAGGGTATGTATGTCCGTGGAGGGCAGAGGGTAGGGTATGTATGTCCGTGGAGGGCAGAGGGTAGGGTATGTATGTCCGTAGAGGGCAGAGGGTAGGGTATGTATGTCTGTGGAGTGCAAAGGGTATGGCATGTATGTCCGTGGAGGGCAGAGGAAAGGGTATGTATGTCTGTGGAGGGCGGAGGGTAGGGTATGTATGTCCCGTTGAGGGCAGAGGGTAGGGTATGTATGTCCGTGGAGGGCGGAGGGTAGTGTATGTATGTCCATGGAGGGCAGAGGGGAGGGTATGTATGTCCGTGGAGGGCAGAGGTAGGGTATGTATGTCCGTGGAGGGCAGAGGGCGTGTATGTCCGTGGATGGCAGAGGGCAGAGGGCATGTATGTCCATGGAGGGCAGAGGGTATGTATGTCCGTGGAGGGCAGAGGGTAGGGTATGACCTAAATGTGTGGAAGAAATGGGTTCATCAAATTAGAAAAAAAAAATTGGATGTCACGTGACCCCATTCAGTGTGAACCACGTGATCCCATTCAGTGTGAACCACGTGATCCCATTCAGTGTGAACCACGCGTTGCCACGTGATCCCATTCAGTGTGAACCAAGCGTTGCCACATGATCCCATTCATTGTGAACCACGCGTTGTCACGTGATCCCATTCAGTGTGAACCACGCGTTGCCACGTGATCCCATTCAGTGTGAACCAAGCGTTGCCACATGATCCCATTCATTGTGAACCACGCGTTGTCACGTGATCCCATTCAGTGTGAACCACGCGTTTCCACGTGATCCCATTCAGTGTGAACCACGCGTTGCCACGTGATCCCATTCAGTGTGAACCACGTATTGCGTCCAGTAGAAGATCAAGTCAAATTGTTTAAAGGAATATTATATCAATTTATTTATGTCTGCATTTTTCAAAACAAAGTATCCATTTTAAATATCTGTGTCTTGGTACATGGTCAAGTTTATATCTGACACATATCCCCACTCATACCCCCACTCGAATCCCACTCATACCCCCACTCATACTCCCACTCATACCCCCACTCACACCCGACTCATATCCCCACTCACAAACCAACCATAAAAATACCTTTTCTCCAACCCCAAGCCCACTCACACACACACAGGCATACTCCAACTCCCCTCTCCACTCATCCCCACACACACCAACACGCCAACTTATAACCACACCAATACCCCACTTACACTCTCACCCCACTCATTTCCTTACCCCAACACATAACCCCTCCCATTAATACCCCCAACCTATTCTCATCCCAACTCTGACCCACACTTAAACCTTAACTTAAACACCTATTCAAACTCACACCCCTACCCTACTAACACCCCCACTCACACCTGCATTCACATCTACACTCACACCCCCACTCACATCTCCACTCAGACCCCCACTCACAACTCCACTCACACCCCCACTCACACCTCCACTCAGACATCCACTCACACCAACACTCATACCTGCATTCACACCCCCAGTCACACCCCCACTCACACCTCCACTCAGACATCCACTCACACCTTTACTCACACCTGCATTCACACCTCCCCCACTCACACCCCCACTCACACCTCCACTCACACCTCCACTCAGACATCCACTCACACCTACACTCATACCTGCATTCACACCCCCACTCACACCCCCACTCACACCTCCACTCAGACATCCACTCACACCTTCACTCACACCTGCATTCACACCTCCCCCACTCACACCCCCACTCACACCCACTCTTATACCCCAGCTCCCACCACCACCCAACCCCCCTTAAACTACACTCATATCACCACACATAATCCCCACTCACACACCCCACTCACACTCCACTCACAACCCCACTCACACCTCCAATCACACCTCCAATCACACCTCCACTCACACCCCCACTCACAACCCCACTCACACCTCCACTCACACCCCCACTCACACCCCCACTCACAACCCCACTCATACCTTCACTCACACCCCCACTCACACCCCCACTCACACCTCCACTCACACCCCACTCACACCCCCACTCACACCGCCACTCACACCCCCACTCACACCTCCACTCACACCCCCACTCACACCCCCCACTCACACCTCCACTCACACCTCCACTCACATCTCCACTCACACACCCACTCACACCTCCACTCACACCCCCACTCACACCTCCACTCACACCTCCACTCACACCCCACTCACACCTCCACTCAAACCTCCACTCACACACCCCTCACACCTCCACTCACACCCCCACTCACACCTCCACTCACACCTCCACTCACACCCCCCACTCACACCTCCACTCACACCTCCACTCACACACCCACTCACACCTCCACTCACACCCCCACTCACACCTCCACTCACACCTCCACTCACACCCCCCACTCACACCCCCACTCACACCTCCACTCACACCTCCACTCACACACCCACTCACACCTCCACTCACACCCCCACTCACACCTCCACTCACACCTCCACTCACACCTTCACTCACACCTCCACTCACACCTCCACTCACACACCCACTCACACCTCCACTCACACCCCCACTCACACCGCCACTCACACCCCCACTCACACCTCCACTCACACCTCCACTCACACACCCACTCACACCTCCACTCACACCTCCACTCACACCTCCACTCACACACCCACTCACACCTCCACTCACACCCCCACTCACACCTCCTCACACCCCCACTCACACCCCACTCAGAACCGCACTCACAACCTCCACTCAAGCCCCACTCACACCCCACTCACACCCCACTCATATCCCTGCTCAATCTCAGGTCCTCTACCTGTAACGCTCCAGGTCTATCTTGTTGCCCACAAGTGCCACTGGGCACTCTCTGCCCTGACTCTTCAGGTAGATTGAGATACTCTCCATATAGTCCCTGGCCACATCGAACGTCTGCCGGTTGGTAATACTGTAAACGATCAGAAAGGCATCCGCCCACTTCAGATATCGGCCTGGGTCGCTGTCGTCCTGTGGAGAGAAGAAAGCAAGCTCAATACCTGTGAAATAGGACAAACATTGGCTGAATAGACAATGTGTACAAATATTGGCTGAATAGACAATGTGGTACAAATATTGGCTGAATAGACAATGTGTACAAACATTGGCTGAATAGACAATGAGTACAAATATTGGCTGAATAGACAATGAGTACAAACATTGGCTGAATAGACAATGAGTACAAATATTGGCTGAATAGACAATGTGTACAAACATTGGCTGAATAGACAATGTGTACAAACATTGGCTGAATAGACAATGGGTACAAATATTGGCTGAATAGACAATGGGTACCAGTATTGGCTGAATAGACAATGTGGTACAAATATTGGCTGAATAGACAATGTGTACAAACATTGGCTGAATAGACAATGGGTACAAATATTGGCTGAATAGACAATGAGTACAAATATTGGCAGAATAGACAATGTGTACCAGTATTGGCTGAATAGACAATGTGGTACAAATATTGGCTGAATAGACAATGTGTACAAACATTGGCTGAATAGACAATGGGTACAAATATTGGCTGAATAGTAAATGTGTTACAAATATTGACTGAATAGACAATGTGTACAAATATTTCTAAAATACTTCCTTCAACAAAAAAGTGAATTACACTTACACACCTCCTCTTCAACTTTCATGATATGGCCTCGTAATTCAATTTGCCGACCACTGGCCTATCTCATTCTGATATATATATATTAATATTCGAACTTTTATTTCAGCAACATTTCAGAAAAACAAAAGAAAAAATTCAGCAGTAAACACACTTGCGATTTTTTTTTTTTAAGAAACTCATTTTAGAGAATTTATGGCGAATTTTAGTTTGTGAACTCCGTGACGTCATATTTCTTTCATCTTCCCCGTGAACAACACGATAAACTGTTTTTGAGGGAGTTTGGGTAGGACTGAACATTTTATAGAATGTATCGTCAGAGGAGTAGTTAGAGTGTTTGGCGCCCGGGGACAAGATTCATTTTAAAGCGCACCTCTTTTCCTTTTTTCAACTCTCAAACCCATTATTTTCATCAATAAAATAATACCAAAGCACATTTTGGCGCCCCTAACTAGCTGGCGCCCGGGTACATCTGTACCCCCTGCGCTACGCCTCTGTGTGTCGTCATTGGCAAGTAGTTTGTGCAAAGTTTCAGCTCGACATGTTAACAGGAAGTGGGCCAATGAGCCGTCCGAAAATTTTGCTCTAAACACACGACAGCGAAGTTAATAAAAAGGATTTTTTAAAAAAAACATGTTGCTATAGAAGCGTAAAGAAAAGCTTGTAAGCCCCAACACACCCACCCACCCCCCACCCCTCAAGTTGAGAACTCAACCCAGAGAAAATCATTATTTTCACGACAATTCTAAACAGGTTGTTCGTGTAAAATGTTAGTCCAACTTTAAAATTATTTTGAACATTTTGTCTTGAATAACTTGGGGGGGGGGGGGAATCTAGACCATGCCAGTGGGTTTATCTTAGCTCCTCTCCAAACGGATCCTATCGGTGCAACGTGGCATATAGCAGGCACTAAGTGCAACGTGGAATATAGCAGGCACTAAGAGCCAGGTCAGAACAACGCTTCCTGCCGACGAAACCAAGCCATCTCAACTCTTCAAACAGAAGGAAGATATCTTAGTCTCTTTGGTAAGAAGTTTGCTCCTGCTGCTTGGACCTTATTTTAAACAAACTGAACATTTGCATCTTTTAAAAAGAAAAAAAAATGGGGTGGAGATTTCATGGAGTGGGGATTGTTTGGGCGGGCTGGAGGGGGCAGGCTGGAAGGGGGGCAGGCTAGATTTGATCCCCACATTTGTCATTTCTAACACCGGAAGACGTCACTAACATTACGTTATGTATCTATTTTTAGACAATGTCTCAGTAAAACAAAGCTTCTAACAATGTATTTCCGTATATATATATCAATAACAAGTTATATTACCTTTCGTAAAATAATGTTGTAAACACGTTGACGTCTAGGCTAAGCCTAAGAGCCACTACGCTGGCTCACATGAACGTAGCAGTGCCCAACAGCTGTTGAGAGATTGGTCACACGGAATACCCGGATGTTTTATTAATATTCAAATGAGATTGGCCAGACAGTGTGCCAGGATGTTCTTTTAATAGACTTCCGCCATTAAATGACCAACCCTATTGTGAGCTCATAGTCAGTATGTCGCCTTAAGCAATTGATCATTCTGATTTTAACGTATGTGATCATTTCTTCTAAACTTTTCCTTAATGGGACGTTACTGGCTCATGAACACTTTCTTAAAGAGCCATGATTGGCTCATGAACACTTCCTAAAAGGTATTGATTGGCTCTCTAATATTTCCTTATAGAAGTTATATAAATGATAAAGACCTGATTATACAATGTGGTATAAGACCTGATTATACAATGTGGTATAAACCTGATTATACAATGTGATATAAGACCTGGTTATAAAATGTGATTTAAGACCTGATTATACAATGTGGTATAAGATATGATTATACAATGTTTGTTTTTTGTTGCAAGGGCTTCGTTTCGCACATCTTCTGCCTTTTTTACACCTTCGTACACTACTGTTCGCCAGCTGGAACGTTGTTCGGCAATGATCTCCCATTTGTTGATTTCTATGTTGACTTCCCTCAAGCTCCTTTTGCAAACGGCCATAAATCTCAGGCGTGGACGTCCAATAAGTCTTGTCCCTTCTGTCAACTCTCCCAACAGCAGCTTCTTTGGAATACGACCTTCCTCCGTTCTCCTTACATGGCATAAACAGCAAAGATGTCTCTTGCTAAGAGCGGAGAATCTGCTACACATTTTGGCACGTTCCAAGACCTCTGTGTTAGTCACCTTGTCCTGCCATCGTATGCGTAAAATGCGACGCAGACATCGTTCATGGAAGCTGTTGAGTTTCCTCTCGTGACTGGTGTATTTGATCCACACTTCACTGCCATATAGGAGCGTACTAAGCACGAATGCCTGATAGACACTTAGTTTTGTTTTTTCGGTTAGATTGAGATTATTCCACACCCGCTTATTCAGTTTAGCCATAGTTGCCTCTGCTTTTGAGATCCTGATGTTTACCTTTTCGTAAACGGAGAGAGAATTAGAAATATTGATCCAAGGTATGTGAAATGCTCAACAACCGACAGATTATGGCCCTCAATAGTTTTGATTGGAGGGGGCGGTGATTCCTGCATCATGACACGAGTTTTCTGTAGACTAATTAACATTCCAAAGTCTTTATAAGCGTGTGATAGACGATTAACTAGCCGCTGAAGACCTTCTTCTGTGTAAGATGTTAAGGCGCCATCGTCAGCGAACAGCAGTTCACGAATTAGTACCCTTTTTTATCTTGGTCTTTCAACGAAGGGAGGTGATATTGAACAGCCTACCATCAGATCTGGTATGGATGTACACTCCATCTTCAAAGTCCCTGAAGGCAAATCATATCTTATTTGAAGAAGCATTGAGAAGAAAATGGAGAAGAGCGTTGGTGCCAATACACAGCTTTGTTTTACTCTGCTGCTGACTGGGGATGCCCCAGAGACCGCGCCATTGAATGTGACTGTGCATGTTTTGTAAAATGACGGTATGATTGTGAGCAGTCCTGGGGGACAACCTATTCTACACAGGATAATGCACAGGCTTCTCCGACTTACCAAGTCGAATGCCTTGGTCAGATCTATGAAAGCAATATAAAGAGGTGGTGATCTAGACATGACTAAAGAATGTGAAATAAGATATGATTATACAATGTGATATAAGACATGATTTTACAATGTGATATAATATATGATTATACAATGTGATAAGAGACCTCATTACACAATGTTATGAGTTTACAATGTTATGTAAGACATGATTATGCAATGTGATATAAAAATGATTATACATTGTCATATATAACTGATTATACCTTGTAGTGGAATTCGGATTATTACATGTGAAATATACATTGTAACTGTTTTAATTGCTCCTATTGTACCACAGTTATAAAGTCTCCTATTTTACAACTGTGTTATGTAAACGATGTGTTTACGTCATCTTTCCCCGGGAATGAACTCTAGCTGACTTCAAGCTCGGAACCGCATTTAGGGAGTGGCTAGCTAAAAAATAGTCTCTCTTGACCTTGTTTACAACTTAATACCATTAATAGTCTGTTTCCTAAGAATTATGTAGAAATATCTGGAGAACTCTGGAAAGGAAACCATTGTGTCAGGTCTCTCTAGAAAGATCAGTAGAGCAGACTATGAAAGCGTGTGGAGAGGAAGGTGTGATATGATTTGATCACGAGATATTTTGAGCGTGTGTTATTTTTGCTACGAGACAAGAGATTTGTTTACAGCCTGTGTGTAGATGCCTTTTCATTATTGTACCTTTTGACAACATGGTGTATTCTTCAACACTGTACCGGTACAAGCCAATCATTATTCTGTAAGTCGATAGCTTTAATTTACTACTTTTTGATTTTGTAATTTATCATTAACGCATTAAAATGTATTAATTGTAATTAGCCCTGGTTTGAGTATCGTATTATTTGTTATAGTATTTAACTTATGGTATCGTCTTTTGTTGTGTACTGTTGTAGAACGAGCCATAAACTTAAATAAGAGATTAATTTCTCCATACGGATAACATCACACAACAACAGTTTTAAAGTCTCCTATTGTACCACAGTTTTTATTTCTCATATTGTACCAAAATTTTTCCTGTTGTACCACATTACCGAACTGAACGGCACATAGCCGAATTTAAACGCTCATTCCAAGTTGTAACCGAACATTGGAGCTCACCTTATCACATGTGTCCATGACGTGAACGATGACGTCATGCCCGTCCCAATCCTCATGCTTGGTATAGGTCCCCTCTGGAGATAAAAGTATTTTTAATTTCAATCTTCTGTCTCTCGGTTTTTCCATCTGACATTACTTCTTTTGGAATTATTCTGACTTGCTATATCTTTCTCTTTCAATCTCTCTCTCCCTCCATCTCCCACTCTCTTCCTCTTTCCACCTATCTCTTTCTCCTCCACCTCTATCTCCCATAATCTCCTTCCATCTCACTATCTATGGCTCTCTTTCCCTCTATAACTATCTCTCCTTCCATCTCTCCTCCAATCTCTCTCCCTTCATCTCCCACACATTCTTTCTGCATCTCCGCTTCTCTCTCTCCCTTCCCTCTCTATATCTCTCCATCTTTATCCCCATCTCTCTCATCACTTATCCCCCTTATATCCCTTTCTTTCTCTATTTTCTTCTTTCTCCACCTTCCTCTCTCACTCTCTATCTCTCTATCTCTTTCCCTCCATCTACCCACTCTCCCCTCACCCTCTCTCTCCCTGTTCTAGGTATGTAAAGTGGTAAGCGTAACAATTGGAATGTCAGAGGGGTCAAAGTGTGTGTGGTCAAAGTGTGTGTAGTCAAAGTGTGTGTGGTCAAAGTGTGTGTGGTCAAAGTGTGTGTGGTCAAAGTGTTTGGGGTCAAAGTGTGTTTGGCCAAAGTGTGTATGGTCAAAGTGTGTGTGGTCAAAGCGTGTGTGGTCAAAGTGCGAAGATATTAGCTAATAAACACCAATGAACTCACCAAGGTCAGGGTCGTACTCCATAATAAACCTCCTGGTGATGTACTTGACTGTGAGTGCTGCGGCAAAACAGGATGTCATGTTAAAACACACGTGGAGGAAAATTGTTGTTTTTGCATTTAAGAAATAGTTGTGAAAATAATTTGGCAGAATCAAAAGTGTTGTAATCTGCTTTAACAAAAGAATTATCAGGTTCAACTACATCAGGACAGTCAATTCAAATTACAACATATTAGGTCAATTTACAAAATAATACGTCAAAATCAATAGATACATAAATCAATAGATAGAGAGATCAATAGATACATAGATCAAGAGGGAGATAAGTAGAGAGATCAATAGATAGAGAGATCAATAGATATAGAGATTATTAGATAGAGAGATCAATAGATAGAGAGATAGGTAGAGATAGAGATAAATTGATGGAAAGAACATTTGATAGAGAGATCAGCAGATAGAGAGATCAGTAGATAGAGAGATCAGCAGATAGAGAGATCAGCAGATAGAGAGATCAGCAGATAGAGAGATCAGTAGATAGAGAGATCAGCAGATAGAGAGATCAGTAGATGGACTGATCATCCGGAACGATAATTCGAACCAGTAATCTCTCATTTTCCCCCGCCCCCCCCCCCCCTCCTTTCTAATGACGCAATAATTGCTTTTATTTATCTCTGACGTCAGTGAGAGGAAGAATCAACCTTCTAATGTCTCTCTTTAATCGTTCATCATCATAACAGGTGTAATACATCTGATGCTAGTGATGACATGACCTTACAAGAAAGACGTGTTGCTAGGCAAGTGATCTAGTCTAATGCTGTCTGGTCCTTGTTGATTGGCAAGTGATCTAGTCTAGTGCTGCCTGGTCCTTGTTGATAGCCAAGTGATCTAGTCTAGTGCTGTCTGGTCCTTCTTGATAGCCAAGTGATCTAGTCTAGTGCTGTCTGGTCCTTGTTAATAGCCAAGTGATCTAGTCTAGTGCTGTCTGGTCCTTGTTGATTGGCAAGTGATCTAGTCTAGTGCTGTCTGGTCCTTATTGATTGGCAAGTGATCTAGTCTAGTGCTGTCTGGTCCTTGTTGATAGCCAAGGGATCTAGTCTAGTGCTGTCTGGTCCTTGATGATTGGCAAGTGATCTAGTCTAGTGCTGTCTAGTCCTTGTTGATAGCCAAGTGATCTAGTCTAGTGATGCCTGGTCCTTGTTGATTGGCAAGTGATCTAGTCTAGTGCTGCCTGGTCCTTATTGATTGGTAAGTGATCTAGTCTAGTGCTGTCTGGTCCTTGATGATTGGCAAGTGATCTAGTCTAGTGCTGTCCTGGTCTTCCTTTGATCGTAACAATCACTTTAGTAACATCTCTTCCTTCGGCCATAAAGATCACTTTAGTAACATCTCTTTGACCGTAACCATCACTTTAGTAACATCTCTGCCTTTGGCCATAACGATCACTTTAGTAACATCTCTTTGACCGTAACCATCACTTTAGTAACATCTCTGCCTTTGGCCATAACGATCACTTTAGTAACATCTCTGCCTTTGACCGTAACAATCACTTTAGTAAAATTTCTAATTTTGACCGTAACCATCACTTTAGTAACAGTTATAAACATCATAGTAAACAAAATTACTTGAGCTTATATATTATTAACGTTTTAAAATTTTCCTGGCGTATTTTGACACACGGTGAAATTTGGCTGATTGGTCCGGACACACAACAAAATCTTGGCTGCTTTTCTGGAATCTGGTTTGATAAGGTGATCTAAATATAGCAGTTCTCTGGCAGCAGGTGAATGGAAGGCCTGGAGGGGTGGGTGGGGTCTGAGGTGGGGCGGGTACAACGTTATTAAGACAAGCCAGTGTTGTTTATCTCAGTGGCAGATTAGCAGACGTACAACCTGAAATGAAACTATTGAATTCGGGAAGAGGTGTCAAATAAATGGGTCACAATGAGCAATGCAAAGACATGACATGTAACAACACAGGTGGAAAGCGATACGACCACAGTCGGACTCTACCGAATCTTCTAGACATGTTTGTTTGTAAAGGTCCAGGGAATAGAATTATGTTTATGATTATAATTGTTTTGCTCCGATAAGGCGTAATCGACTTCTTGTAATTTTCCTGAAGGTGACGATTCTTTCATTTTGGATTTTGAAAACATGAGTTGTAGCATGACATCACAAATTTTATTTGTTTAGGTCATTCCACATGTATCCGGCCACATCCCCACACATTTTCACACATCCCCACACAGCCCCACACACCCACCTACCAACTCCTACCCCACACATCCCACCTACCAACTCATAACCCACAACACAAACTTTCTATTGAGACCATCGACCTTTCTATGCCCAGACTGTGTTATCCTTCTTGGTGGTGAACTGAACTATGAAAAGATAACTCCGTTTGGCAAAGGTGATTAATTAGTATCTTTAATCATGTTATTGATGTGTAGCCTCCTATTTGATCTTTAATCATGTAATTAATGTGTAGCATGTTAGTTAATAGTGTGCAAACCATAACTAGGTAAATAAACTTGTCCAATATTTTTGTTTCATTTATTTTGGAGGCTTGCTGCACGTTGTGATGTTGTGTTCATTAGAGCTAACTGTCGATCAGTGGTTCTTACATTTAAAACCTAGAGGACCGCCATATTGTGTTGCTTAGAGCTACCAGTCGATCAGTGGTTCTTACATTTAAAACCTAGAGGACCGCCATGTTGTGTTGCTTAGAGCTACCAGTGGATCAGTGGTTCTTACATTTAAAACCTAGAGGACAACCATGTTGTGTTGCTTAGAGCTACCAGTCGATCAGTTGTTCTTACATTTAAAACCTAGAGGACCACCATGTTGTGTTGCTTAGAGCTACCAGTCGATCAGTGGTTCTTACATTTAAAACCTAGAAGACCATCATGTTGTGTTGCTTAGAGCTACCAGTCGATCAGTGGCTCTTACATTTAAAACCTAGAAGACCGTTGTGTTGCTTAGAGCTACCAGTCGATCAGTGGCTCTTACATTTAAAACCTAGAAGACCCCCATGTTGTGTTCATTAGAGCTAACAGTTGAAATATGTTTCGACCCCCGCCCCCCCCCCTTTTGTGTTGTGTTGACATTTCAAGGGCTGCCAAAAATAGGGTTATAAGAATAGGCGATAGATACGCTTTAAAATTTGATTTAACATTTGTTCATGAACATTTTACTTCGTGTAATTGATGTTGTATGGATGCTGTATTGATGTCGTATTTATGTTATGTTGATTGTGTATTGATATTGTCTTATTTTGTATTGATGTTGTGTTAATCATGTGTCAATTTATTGATGTTGTTTTGATGTTTTTGATGTTGTATTGATGTTGTATTGATGTTGTTTTGATGTTGTTTTGATGTTGTTTTGATGTTGTTTTGATGTTGTTTTGATGTTGTTTTGATGTTGTATTGATGTTGTTTTGATGTTGTTTTGATATTGTATTGATGTTGTTTTGATGTTGTTTTGATGTTGTTTTGATGTTGTTTTGATGTTGTATTGATGTTGTTTTGATGTTGTATTGATGTTGTTTTGATGTTGTTTTTATGTTGTAATGATGTTGTTTTGATGTGGTTTTGATGTTGTTTTGATGTTGTATTGATGTTGTTTTGATGTTGTTTTGATGTTGTTATGATGTTGTTTTGATGTTGTTATGATGTTGTTATGATGTTGTTATGATGTTGTTATGATGTTGTTATGATGTTGTTATGATGTTGTTATGATGTTGTTATGATGTTGTATTGATGTTGTATTGATGTTGTATTGATGTTGTTTTGATGTTGTTTTGATGTTGTTATGATGTTGTTTTGATGTTGTATTGATGTTGTATTGATGTTGTTTTGATGTTGTATTGATGTTGTTTTGATGTTGTATTGATGTTGTATTGATGTTGTTTTGATTTTGTATTGATTTTGTTTTGATGTTGTATTGATGTTGTTTTGATGTTGTATTGATGTTGTTTTGATGTTGTATTGATGTTGTTTTGATGTTGTATTGATGTTGTTTTTATGTTGTATTGATGTTGTTTTGATGTTGTATTGATGTTGTATTGATGTTGTTTTGATGTTGTATTGATGTTGTATTGATGTTGTTTTGATGTTTTATCGATGTTGTATTGATGTTTATTGATGTTGTATTGATGTTGTTTTGATGTTATATTGATGTTGTATTGATGTTGTTTTGATGTTGTATTGATGTTGTTTTGATGTTGTATTGATGTTTTTTTGATGTTGTTTTGATGTTGTATTGATGTTGTATTGATGTTTATTGATGTTGTATTGATGTTGTTTTGATGTTATATCGATGTTGTATTGATGTTGTTTTGATGTTGTATTGATGTTGTTTTGATGTTGTATTGATGTTGTATTGATGTTGTTTTGATGTTGTATTGATGTTGTATTGATGTTGTATTGATGTTGTTTTGATGTTGTATTGATGTTGTTTTGATGTTGTATTGATGTTGTATTGATGTTGTTTTGGTGTTGTTTTGATGTTGTTTTGATGTTGTATTGATGTTGTTTTGATGTTGTTTTGATGTTGTTTTGATGTTGTATTGATGTTGTTTTGATGTTGTATTGATGTTGTATTGATGTTGTTTTGATGTTGTCTTGGTGTTGTATTGATGTTGTTTTGATGTTGTATTGATGTTGTATTGATGTTGTTTTGATGTTGTATTGGTGTTGTTTTGATGTTGTTTTGATGTTGTATTGATGTTGTTTTTATGTTGTATTGATGTTGTTTTGATGTTGTATTGATGTTGTATTGATGTTGTTTTGATGTTGTATTGATGTTGTATTGATGTTGTATTGATGTTGTTTTGATGTTTTATCGATGTTGTATTGATGTTGTTTTGATGTTGTCTTGGTGTTGTATTGATGTTGTATTGATGTTGTATTGATGTTGTATTGATGTTGTTTTGATGTTGTATTGATGTTGTTTTGATGTTGTATTGATGTTGTATTGATGTTGTTTTGATGTATTGATTTTGTTTTGATGTTGTATTGATGTTGTTTTGATGTTGTATTGATGTTGTTTTGATGTTGTATTGATGTTGTTTTGATGTTGTTTTGATGTTGTTTTGATGTTGTATTGATGTTGTTTTGATGTTGTATTGATTTTGTTTTGATGTTGTATTGATGTTGTATTGATGTTGTATTGATGTTGTTTTGATGTTGTATTGATGTTGTTTTGATGTTGTATTGATGTTGTATTTATGTTGTTTTGGTGTTGTTTTGATGTTGTTTTAATGTTGTATTGATGTTGTTTTGATGTTGTTTTGATGTTGTTTTGATGTTGTATTGATGTTGTTTTGATGTTGTTTTGATGTTGTTTTAATGTTGTATTGATGTTGTTTTGATGTTGTCTTGTTGTTATGATGTTGTTATGATGTTGTTATGATGTTGTTATGATGTTGTTTTGATGTTGTTTTGATGTTGTTTTGATGTTGTTTTGATGTTGTTTTGATGTTGTTTTGATGTTATATTGATGTTGTTTTTATGTTGTAATGGTGTTGTTTTGATGTGGTTTTGATGTTGTTTTGATGTTGTATTGATGTTGTTTTGATGTTGTTTTGATGTTGTTATGATGTTGTTTTGATGTTGTTATGATGTTGTATTGATGTTGTTATGATGTTGTTATGATGTTGTTATGATGTTGTTATGATGTTGTTATGATGTTGTTATGATGTTGTTATGATGTTGTTTTGATGTTGTTTTGATGTTGTATTGATGTTGTTTTGATGTTGTATTGATGTTGTATTGATGTTGTTTTGATGTTGTATTGATGTTGTATTGATGTTGTATTGATGTTGTTTTGATGTTGTAATGATGTTGTTTTGATGTTGTATTGATGTTGTATTGATGTTGTTTTGGTGTTGTTTTGATGTTGTTTTGATGTTGTATTGATGTTGTTTTGATGTTGTTTTGATGTTGTTTTGATGTTGTATTGATGTTGTTTTGATGTTGTTTTGATGTTGTTTTGATGTTGTATTGATGTTGTATTGATGTTGTTTTGATGTTGTCTTGGTGTTGTATTGATGTTGTATTGATGTTGTATTGATGTTGTATTGATGTTGTTTTGATGTTGTATTGATGTTGTTTTGATGTTGTATTGATGTTGTATTGATGTTGTTTTGATGTTGTATTGATTTTGTTTTGATGTTGTATTGATGTTGTTTTGATGTTGTATTGATGTTGTTTTGATGTTGTATTGATGTTGTTTTGATGTTGTTTTGATGTTGTTTTGATGTTGTATTGATGTTGTTTTGATGTTGTATTGATTTTGTTTTGATGTTGTATTGATGTTGTATTGATGTTGTATTGATGTTGTTTTGATGTTGTATTGATGTTGTTTTGATGTTGTATTGATGTTGTTTTGGTGTTGTTTTGATGTTGTTTTGATGTTGTATTGATGTTGTTTTGATGTTGTTTTGATGTTGTTTTGATGTTGTTTTGATGTTGTATTGATGTTGTTTTGATGTTGTTTTGATGTTGTTTTGATGTTGTATTGATGCTGTTTTGATGTTGTCTTGGTGATGTATTGATGTTGTATTGATGTTGTATTGATATTGTTTTGATGTTGTTTTGATGTTATATTGGTGTTGTTTTGATGTTGTATTGATGTTGTTTTGATGTTGTTTTGATGTTATATTGATGTTGATTTTATGTTGTTTTGGTGTTGTATTGATGTTGTTTTTATGTTGTTTTGATGTTGTATTGATGTTGTTTTGATGTTGTTTTGATGTTATATTGATGTTGTTTTTATGTTGTTTTGATGTTATATTGATGTTGTTTTGATGTTGTTTTGATGTTGTATTGATGTTGTATTGATGTTGTTATGATGTTGTTATGATGTTGTTATGATGTTGTTATGATGTTGTTATGATGTTGTTATGATGTTGTTTTGATGTTGTTTTGATGTTGTTTTGATGTTGTTTTGATGTTGTATTTATGTTGTTTTAATGTTGTTTTGATGTTATATTGATGTTGTTTTTATGTTGTAATGATGTTGTTTTGATGTGGTTTTGATGTTGTTTTGATGTTGTATTGATGTTGTTTTGATGTTGTTTTGATGTTGTTATGATGTTGTTATGATGTTGTATTGATGTTGTATTGATGTTGTTTTGATGTTGTTTTGATGTTGTTATGATGTTGTTATGATGTTGTTTTGATGTTGTTATGATGTTGTTATGATGTTGTATTGATGTTGTTATGATGTTGTTATGATGTTGTTATGATGTTGTTATGATGTTGTTATGATGTTGTATTGATGTTGTTATGATGTTGTTATGATGTTGTTATGATGTTGTATTGATGTTGTTATGATGTTGTTATGATGTTGTTATGATGTTGTTATGATGTTGTTATGATGTTGTTTTGATGTTGTTATGATGTTGTTATGATGTTGTTATGATGTTGTTATGATTTTGTATTGATTTTGTTTTGATGTTGTATTGATGTTGTTTTGATGTTGTATTGATGTTGTTTTGATGTTGTATTGATGTTGTTTTTATGTTGTATTGATGTTGTTTTGATGTTGTATTGATGTTGTATTGATGTTGTTTTGATGTTGTATTGATGTTGTATTGATGTTGTTTTGATGTTTTATCGATGTTGTATTGATGTTTATTGATGTTGTATTGATGTTGTTTTGATGTTATATTGATGTTGTATTGATGTTGTTTTGATGTTGTATTGATGTTGTTTTGATGTTGTATTGATGTTTTTTTGATGTTGTTTTGATGTTGTATTGATGTTGTATTGATGTTTATTGATGTTGTATTGATGTTGTTTTGATGTTATATCGATGTTGTATTGATGTTGTTTTGATGTTGTATTGATGTTGTTTTGATGTTGTATTGATGTTGTATTGATGTTGTTTTGATGTTGTATTGATGTTGTATTGATGTTGTATTGATGTTGTTTTGATGTTGTATTGATGTTGTTTTGATGTTGTATTGATGTTGAATGGATGTTGTTTTGGTGTTGTTTTGATGTTGTTTTGATGTTGTATTGATGTTGTTTTGATGTTGTTTTGATGTTGTTTTGATGTTGTATTGATGTTGTTTTGATGTTGTATTGATGTTGTATTGATGTTGTTTTGATGTTGTCTTGGTGTTGTATTGATGTTGTTTTGATGTTGTATTGATGTTGTATTGATGTTGTTTTGATGTTGTATTGGTGTTGTTTTTATGTTGTATTGATGTTGTTTTGATGTTGTATTGATGTTGTATTGATGTTGTTTTGATGTTGTATTGATGTTGTATTGATGTTGTATTGATGTTGTTTTGATGTTTTATCGATGTTGTATTGATGTTGTTTTGATGTTGTCTTGGTGTTGTATTGATGTTGTATTGATGTTGTATTGATGTTGTATTGATGTTGTTTTGATGTTGTATTGATGTTGTTTTGATGTTGTATTGATGTTGTATTGATGTTGTTTTGATGTTGTATTGATTTTGTTTTGATGTTGTATTGATGTTGTTTTGATGTTGTATTGATGTTGTTTTGATGTTGTATTGATGTTGTTTTGATGTTGTTTTGATGTTGTTTTGATGTTGTTTTGATGTTGTTTTGATGTTGTATTGATTTTGTTTTGATGTTGTATTGATGTTGTATTGATATTGTATTGATGTTGTTTTGATGTTGTATTGATGTTGTTTTGATGTTGTATTGATGTTGTATTTATGTTGTTTTGGTGTTGTTTTGATGTTGTTTTAATGTTGTATTGATGTTGTTTTGATGTTGTTTTGATGTTGTTTTGATGTTGTATTGATGTTGTTTTGATGTTGTTTTGATGTTGTTTTAATGTTGTATTGATGTTGTTTTGATGTCGTCTTGTTGTTATGATGTTGTTATGATGTTGTTATGATGTTGTTATGATGTTGTTTTGATGTTGTTTTGATGTTGTTTTGATGTTGTTTTGATGTTGTTTTGATGTTGTTTTGATGTTATATTGATGTTGTTTTTATGTTGTAATGGTGTTGTTTTGATGTGGTTTTGATGTTGTTTTGATGTTGTATTGATGTTGTTTTGATGTTGTTTTGATGTTGTTATGATGTTGTTTTGATGTTGTTATGATGTTGTATTGATGTTGTTATGATGTTGTTATGATGTTGTTATGATGTTGTTTTGATGTTGTTTTGATGTTGTTTTGATGTTGTTTTGATGTTGTTTTGATGTTGTTTTGATGTTGTTTTGATGTTATATTGATGTTGTTTTTATGTTGTAATGGTGTTGTTTTGATGTGGTTTTGATGTTGTTTTGATGTTGTATTGATGTTGTTTTGATGTTGTTTTGATGTTGTTATGATGTTGTTTTGATGTTGTTATGATGTTGTATTGATGTTGTTATGATGTTGTTATGATGTTGTTATGATGTTGTTATGATGTTGTTATGATGTTGTTATGATGTTGTTATGATGTTGTTTTGATGTTGTTTTGATGTTGTATTGATGTTGTATTGATGTTGTATTGATGTTGTTTTGATGTTGTATTGATGTTGTATTGATGTTGTATTGATGTTGTTTTGATGTTGTATTGATGTTGTTTTGATGTTGTATTGATGTTGTATTGATGTTGTTTTTGTGTTGTTTTGATGTTGTTTTGATGTTGTATTGATGTTGTTTTGATGTTGTTCTGATGTTGTTTTGATGTTGTATTGATGTTGTTTTGATGTTGTTTTGATGTTGTTTTGATGTTGTATTGATGTTGTATTGATGTTGTTTTGATGTTGTCTTGGTGTTGTATTGATGTTGTATTGATGTTGTATTGATGTTGTATTGATGTTGTTTTGATGTTGTATTGATGTTGTTTTGATGTTGTATTGATGTTGTATTGATGTTGTTTTGATGTTGTATTGATTTTGTTTTGATGTTGTATTGATGTTGTTTTGATGTTGTATTGATGTTGTTTTGATGTTGTATTGATGTTGTTTTGATGTTGTTTTGATGTTGTTTTGATGTTGTTTTGATGTTGTTTTGATGTTGTATTGATTTTGTTTTGATGTTGTATTGATGTTGTATTGATATTGTATTGATGTTGTTTTGATGTTGTATTGATGTTGTTTTGATGTTGTATTGATGTTGTATTTATGTTGTTTTGGTGTTGTTTTGATGTTGTTTTAATGTTGTATTGATGTTGTTTTGATGTTGTTTTGATGTTGTTTTGATGTTGTATTGATGTTGTTTTGATGTTGTTTTGATGTTGTTTTAATGTTGTATTGATGTTGTTTTGATGTCGTCTTGTTGTTATGATGTTGTTATGATGTTGTTATGATGTTGTTATGATGTTGTTTTGATGTTGTTTTGATGTTGTTTTGATGTTGTTTTGATGTTGTTTTGATGTTGTTTTGATGTTGTTTTGATGTTATATTGATGTTGTTTTTATGTTGTAATGGTGTTGTTTTGATGTGGTTTTGATGTTGTTTTGATGTTGTATTGATGTTGTTTTGATGTTGTTTTGATGTTGTTATGATGTTGTTTTGATGTTGTTATGATGTTGTATTGATGTTGTTATGATGTTGTTATGATGTTGTTATGATGTTGTTTTGATGTTGTTTTGATGTTGTTTTGATGTTGTTTTGATGTTGTTTTGATGTTGTTTTGATGTTGTTTTGATGTTATATTGATGTTGTTTTTATGTTGTAATGGTGTTGTTTTGATGTGGTTTTGATGTTGTTTTGATGTTGTATTGATGTTGTTTTGATGTTGTTTTGATGTTGTTATGATGTTGTTTTGATGTTGTTATGATGTTGTATTGATGTTGTTATGATGTTGTTATGATGTTGTTATGATGTTGTTATGATGTTGTTTTGATGTTGTTTTGATGTTGTATTGATGTTGTATTGATGTTGTATTGATGTTGTTTTGATGTTGTATTGATGTTGTATTGATGTTGTTTTGATGTTGTATTTATGTTGTTTTAATGTTGTTTTGATGTTATATTGATGTTGTTTTTATGTTGTAATGATGTTGTTTTGATGTGGTTTTGATGTTGTTTTGATGTTGTATTGATGTTGTTTTGATGTTGTTTTGATGTTGTTATGATGTTATTATGATGTTGTATTGATGTTGTATTGATGTTGTATTGATGTTGTTATGATGTTGTATTGATGTTGTTATGATGTTGTATTGATGTTGTTATGATGTTATTATGATGTTGTATTGATGTTGTATTGATGTTGTTTTGATGTTGTTTTGATGTTGTTATGATGTTGTTATGATGTTGTTTTGATGTTGTTATGATGTTGTTATGATGTTGTATTGATGTTGTTATGATGTTGTTATGATGTTGTTATGATGTTGTTATGATGTTGTTATGATGTTGTTATGATGTTGTATTGATGTTGTTATGATGTTGTTATGATGTTGTTATGATGTTGTTATGATGTTGTATTGATGTTGTTATGATGTTGTTATGATGTTGTTATGATGTTGTTATGATGTTGTTATGATGTTGTTTTGATGTTGTTATGATGTTGTTATGATGTTGTTATGATGTTGTTATGATGTTGTTATGATGTTGTATTGATGTTGTTATGATGTTGTATTGATGTTGTTATGATGTTGTTATGATGTTGTTATGATGTTGTTATGATGTTGTTATGATGTTGTTATGATGTTGTTATGATGTTGTTATGATGTTGTTATGATGTTGTTATGATGTTGTTATGATGTTGTTGTGATGTTGTTATGATGTTGTTTTGATGTTGTTTTGATGTTGTTTTGATGTTGTTATGATGTTGTTATGATGTTGTTATGATGTTGTTATGATGTTGTTATGATGTTGTTATGATGTTGTTATGATGTTGTTATGATGTTGTATTGATGTTGTTATGATGTTGTATTGATGTTGTTATGATGTTGTATTGATGTTGTTATGATGTTGTTATGATGTTGTTTTGATGTTGTTATGATGTTGTTATAATGTTGTTATGATGTTGTTATGATGTTGTTATGATGTTGTTATGATGTTGTATTGATGTTGTATTGATGTTGTTATGATGTTGTTATGATGTTGTTATGATGTTGTTATGATGTTGTTATGATGTTGTTATGATGTTGTTATGATGTTGTTATGATGTTGTTATGATGTTGTATTGATGTTGTTATGATGTTGTTTTGATGTTGTATTGATGTTGTATTGATGTTGTTATGATGTTGTTATGATGTTGTTATGATGTTGTATTGATGTTGTTTTGATGTTGTTTTGATGTTGTTTTGATGTTGTATTGATGTTGTTTTGATGTTGTATTGATGTTGTTTTGATGTTGTATTGATGTTGTTTTGATGTTGTTTTTATGTTGTTTTGATGTTGTATTGATGTTGTTTTGATGTTGTTTTGATGTTGTATTGATGTTGTTTTGATGTTGTTTTGATGTTGTATTGATGTTGTTTTGATGTTGTTTTTATGTTGTTTTGATGTTGTATTGATGTTGTTTTGATGTTATATTGATGTTGTTTTGATGTTGTTTTGGTGTTGTATTGATGTTGTTTTGATATTGTTTTGATGTTGTATTGATGTTGTTTTGATGTTGTTTTGATGTTTGCACACGAAGCTGTAGGTACGCGTGGCTAACATGAGGACCACTTCAATAAACGTGTGCCACTATGACAGCAAAGTTGGATAACTGTTGTTTACACACCTAGAAGATGGAGAGGTAGTCCTTGGCCTTTGAAGAGTTTGACATTAACTGCCACTTATGAGAGTGGCATTGCAAGAACTCGTTTACTTACATTAGAGCAGTGGATCTTTACCTGTGCTCATCGGGGAATCAGAATCTCAGATTACGGTAAAAGTATGATACTACCTTATGCTTTAGAGGACAGTGTGGGTACTAACATAGGACGTAGTGGACGGTGTGGGACTATCGTATGGTAAGTCCTGATTTCATTTGTGGTAAAACTAAAAGGTACAGCTCTGATGATGATGTTGGTTCCGGTTGATTTCACACACACCTAAAAATGTGAACTACAGTATCCCTAAAACTACTTTACATGTGTTCTTAATTAGAGAAGCACTTCAAACAACATCATTTCTTTTCAAATAGCACTTCATTCAACATCACATCTTTTCTAACCACTCTTCATACAAAATCTTATCGGTTTCAACAGATATTCATACAACATCACATCTTTTTCAACAGCACTTCATACATCATCAAATCCATTTTAACAGCATTTCATACATCATCAAATCCGTTTTAACAGCACTTCATACACAAAATAACAGTAAAAGTTCACTCAAGTGGAAGTTATACACAATGCTGGAATATAAAAACATTATTTACTCTTTACAACCTCCTGTAAAAACACTGGAACTATGACATCACTAGAACACAGCCATTGATTTACATCACTTGAACATAGGCACTGATTTACATGACTGGAACACAGACACTTGTTTACATCATTTAAACACATACACTGATTTACATAATTTAACACATCCACTGATTGACATCACTTGAACACAGACATTGGTTTACATCACTTGAACACAGACATTGGTTTACATCACTTGAACACAGACGATGGTT
Source organism: Omphiscola glabra (assembly GCA_964017045.1). Lineage (NCBI taxonomy): Eukaryota > Metazoa > Mollusca > Gastropoda > Lymnaeidae > Omphiscola > Omphiscola glabra. The sequence goes on along the minus strand of OZ024794.1, from coordinate 1,241,833 downwards.
ACATCACTTGAACACAGACACTGGTTTACATCCCTTGAACACAGACATTGGTTTACATCACTTGAACACAGACATTGGTTTACATCACTTGAACGAAGACACTGGTTTACATCTCTGGAACGCAGACATTGGTTTACATCCATTGAACACAGACATTGGTTTACATCACTCGAACAAAGACACTGGTTTACATCACTTAAACGCAGACATTGGTTTACATCAGTTAAACGCAGACATTGGTTTACATCACTTTAAAAGCAGACACTGGTTTGCATCACTTTAACGCAGACTTTTGTTTACATCACTTGAACACAGACACTGGTTTACACCACTTGAACACAGACACTGGTTTACATCACTTGAACACAGACATTGGTTTACATCACTTGAGCAAAGACATTGGTTAACATTCCTTGAACACAGACATTGGTTTACATCACTTGAACACAGACATTGGTTTAATCCCTTGAACACAGACATTGGTTTACATCACTTGAACACAGACCATGGTTTACATCCCTTGAACACAGACACTGTTTTATATCACTTGAACACAGACATTGGTTTACATCACTTGAACACAGACGATGGTTTACATCCCTTGAACACAGACATTGGTTTACATCACTTAAACACAGACACTGATTCGTTGAAACAAAAGACTTCAAATGTCTGACCGGAAGTCTTTTAATTGTAAGTCAATTTATTTTCTCAGAAATCTGCGTCATATGGCAGGCGCCCTTCAAAATCACGTGGGGCGTCGTGGCGCGTCTCAACTATGACGATATGTGTGCTTTCTATCAAACTATTCTCAGTGATATTGGCGCTAAAGAAATGTGTGCCTTCTATCCAGGGTCGGATTAACCTCTAGGCAAACAAGGCACGTGCCTTGGGCACCAAGCGTTTGGGGGCACCACAAGTCCTCAAGAATTATTTTTTTGAACAAATTTAAGTCCAGAAACAACTGAAAATTGAACAAGTGCTATGAAAATGAAGAAATACATTATAATAAAAATTCACATTCAAGTTTGGTACAATCTTGAATGCTAAAAAATTAAGCGCATAAAAAATTTAAAAAACTCCTGGTAAATGGTAATGAGAAAAATGCGGACTCACTCGGCTTGTAAATAAATAATGCGGTCGTATTCGAATTTTAAAAATAGTTGGGAAGTTTTATAAAAAATTTTTAACCATTTTTATATTTTCAATAAATAATATTAAAATAATAACATTAATTAATTAATTCGACCGGGAACCCCTTAGTAATAGACACAAAATGAGCATGTGAACTTGAAAACACGTGCTGATTTTTATTCTTCACTAGCAGATCACTTGCATAAATCTAGGAATGAATTTGAAAGATTTCAAGAAGCTGCAAAAATAATACCACCAGGTGTAGAATGATGTAGCAGTTCGATTTTCTTATTTGGTCGATGTATCACTATCAAAAACATCTCAGTGTTGTGAAGAACTAATAAATGCTTATCCTAAAGATCTGAACAATAATTTATGTACTGAACTTCAACAGTTTCATTCATATATATTATCCACAAGTTTCCTGCATCAAAATCGGAAAACAACACGTTCCATCATGGAGAATTATACAAAGAAATAGTTAGAGACAACATCGAGTGTGCCTTTCCAAATGTTGAAATCGCCTTGCACATATTTTAAAAATTAATGGTTACTAACTGTTCAACTGAGCGCTCTTTTTCTCAGTTGAAACGTACAAAAAAGTCCATATAGATCAACAATGAAACAAGAAAGGCTCGATTCCTTATTTCTGCTTATGATCGAGGCAGATGTGTTGCGCAAAATTAACTTTGACGATATACTCAAAAACTTCGCTAGATGTAAATCTAGGGAAAAAAACTCTTCAAAATGTAAATGACAAAATCTTTTTGATTTTTTCATCTAATAACAAATAAAGTATTTTTGTCTATTTTTATTTCAAAATTTATTAACTATTAATTTTAATACAGAAATACTTTATTGTAGGTTTTATATAAGTGATAGTACATGTAATACAGCTGTTTTCTTTGAATAATATTGAACATACCAGCGGTCACGGTCAGTGAAAGATCAGAGGCCACGGGCAGAAGGGGGCACCCATGTGGATTTGTGCCTATGGCACTAAAATGGCTTAATCCGGCCCTGCTTCTATCAAACTATTCTCAGTGATATTGGCGCTAAAGAAATGTGTGCTTTCTATCAAACTATTCTCAGTGATATTGGCGCTAAAGAAATGTGTGCTTTCTATCCAACTATTCTCAGTGATATTGGCGCTAAAGAAATGTGTGCTTTCTATCAAGCTATCAATTTAACTATTGTCAATGATACTGGCGCTTACAAAATGCGTGCTTTGTGTTAAACTTTCAATTGAACTATTATCAGGGAAATTGGAAAAAAATGAGAGAATTTCCTTGACTGGGAGCCATCGACAAACATCACGTGAGGTCAAAGAAACGTATACCTTAAAATTCGGGCGGTTTTTAGCGGCTTAGGGCGGTTCGGGGCGGGGAAACAAGGAGGCGCGTGGGGGGGCCGGGAGACAAGGGGGTTGGGTGGGGAACAGAGAGACAAGGGGGCGTGTTGCGGCAGGGAGACAAGGGGCGTATGGGGGCAGGTATGAAGATAATAAAATGGCAGGAAAAGAATGAGTTACCGTTTAGCTTGTTTGTGTTATGATTTGGTTTTACATTGATACTCTGGGGTAAGGTATACCAATGGATTGCAAAGATCTATAACCAAGCTATAGAAGGATTGCAAAGATCTATAAGAAAGCTATAGAAGGATTGCAAAGATCTATAAGCAAGCTATAGAAGGATTGCAAAGATCTATAACCAAGCTATAGAAGGATTGCAAAGATCTATAACCAAGCTATAGAAGGATTGCAAAGATCTATACCCCAGATATAGAAGGATTGCAATGATCTATACCCAAGATATAGAAGGATTGCAAAGATCTATACAGTGAGGCTTCGTATGACGAACTTAATTGGTTTGACGAATCGGTTCGTGGTGGGAATAGTTCGTTGTGCATTTACAAGTAATTAACTAATGTCTCAAACTTTGGATGTACCCAGAGACATAAGACCCTAATCTGACAATGTTGTACCCAGAGACATAAGACCCTAATCTGACAATGTTGTACCCAGAGACATAAGACCCTAATCTGACAATGTTGTACCCAGAGACATAAGACCCTAATCTGACAATGTTGTACCCAGAGACATAAGACCCTAAACTGACAAAGTTGTACCCAGAGAAATAAGACCCTAATATGACAATGTTGCACCCAGAGAAATAAGACCCTAATCTGACAATGTTGTACCCAGAGACATAAGACTCTAATCTGACAATGTTGTACCCCAGAGACATAAGACCCTAAACTGACAATGTTGTCCCCAGAGAAATAAGACCCTAATCTGACAGTGCGTATTGGGTACGATTAATTGGAATGAAACAAATACTCTTTTATAGTGATGTGATCCTCAATTTTCCTGGATTTCTTTTCCTATTTCTTATATTTTACATATCTCCAAAATATTTTTGTCAGTTCCAATCCTATTTGTCACAGTAATATTTTTTTTAACTTTCTGTAATCTTGGCTTTGAAAAACCCAACTTCCGGCAATAACTTTAATGGTGAAAACTTATTGTTTTTAAAACTACTTTCTATTTCTTCTTATTTTTTTTTTTGGCTCACCTGCTCGTCACAGCTTGTCACAAATTGTCACTGTTATTGCATTGAATTACCACGCTCGGCACACAGGTTCTCAAAACTGCTCAAGTCACCACCACATTACTATAGATGCAATGTGACCCACCCATCAGAGCCAAAGACTCATTAAACACTGACTTAACTTCTGACAACACCATGAGAAATTACACCCGGAACAATAGCAAATGCTTTACTGTGCCTCGGAGTAACACAGTGCAACATAAACAATCATTCTTTCCACGCACAATAATCGCTTGAAACCACCTGGACAATACAGCCGTGAACTCGACATCTATCGACGATTTTGTGATGATATTGTACAATTTTGTGATGATATTGTACGATTTTGTGATGATATTGTACGATTTTGTGATGATATTGAACGATTTTGTGATGATATTGTACGATTTTGTGATGATATTGAACGATTTTGTAATGATATTGAAGGATTTTGTGATGATTTTATACGATTTTGTGATGATATTGTACGATTTTGTGATGATATTGTACGATTTTAAGAGTTTGAGGGTAAACAGGTATGGCTTCTCCAACCGTTGCACATATCTCGTACAAGGATGCAGCAACGTACCCTACCAGAACCAGGACAGAACCAGAACAGAACCAGGACAGAGATACTTTGATAAAAAAGACTAATTTATTATGGGTCTATTCTGACCAATGAAAACATGACACATAGATGATTTTTCAGCATTCTATTTTTACTAAAGTCATGTTTGATGCCATTATTGAAATAGTGACTTAAATTTTAGGACACCAACATTCCATGGGGTCATTTGGTGCTCTAAACTTCTGATTGACGATCAGCTAATAATCAAAGTGGCAGTACTGGGCCGAACAAACTGACAGAAACCATCAAACTGACAGCACCGATCAAACTGACAGCACCGATCAAACTGACAGCACCGATCAAACTGACAGCACCGAACAAACTGACAGCACCGATCAAACTGACACTACCGATCAAACTGACACTACCGATCAAACTGACAGCATTGATCAAACTGACAGCACTGATCAAACTGACAGCACTGATCAAACTGACACTACCGATCAAACTGACACTACCGATCAAACTGACAGCACTGATCAAACTGACACTACCGATCAAACTGACAGCACCGATCAAATTGACAGTATATGCACCTTTTCATAAAAACTGATGCTGCAGAAAGGTAATGAACAAACTTGGGGTCAAAGTTCATTATTTGAATCTTTAACTAAAGCTGTCATGTCTATTTATATCTCTGTAACTTCATTGACATTTTGTCACATTCCTTTTGAACTTCTCAAATCTAAAGTGTCTTAGTTCATTTATTATTTGTCGAACACCGGACCTTTCACCGTGCAACTTTAACATTCTCACTTAAACCCATCTCCCTATTGTAAAACCTATCTCCCTATTGTTAAACCCATCTCCTTATTGTTAAACCCATCTCCCTATTGTTAAACCCATCTCCCTATTGTTAAACCCATCTCCCTATTGTTAAACCCATCTCCCTATTGTAAAACCCATCTCCCTATTGTTAAACCCATCTCCCTATTGTTAAACCCATCTCCCTTTTGTTAAACCCATCTCCCTACTGTTAAACCCATCTCCTTATTGTAAAACTCATCTCCCTATTGTTAAACCCATCTCCCTATTGTAAAACCCATCTCCCTATTGTAAAACCCATCTCCCTATTGTTAAACCCATCTCCCTATTGTAAAACCCATCTCCCTACTGTTAAACCCATCTCCCAATTGTAAAACCCATCTCTCTATTATTTTCACAATTTCCCAAACTTCCTGTTTTAATTAATATTCTTTTATCCAACCAACTTCCTCCATCGCCCCCATCCCCCACCCCCCAAATGCTGTAAAACACGCCCCGACTGACGCAAGAATACCCCCTCCCCCTTTTTTCAACATGGTCTCCCTTTTACGATTTGTTTTGTGTGGCTGCAAACAAATGCTCTACTTCCGGTCGTGTTGATGCTCGCTTGTAAACATCTCACGGAGATAAATGTTCATGTTGCAAGCAATGCGCGCCTGTGTTTAAATGTTCATTAAATCGGGAATTCCCCCACATCTATTGCTTGGTCGTCCGCTGCTCAGAGAGCTGAACAGTCGGTTTGTTCAACAAAGAGTTCTGGCCTGAAATAGTGGAGATCCTGAAGCTGTTTGGTAGCGGGTTGGTCTTACTTTAAATTACATGCCATTTCAAACTGGAATCATTCTTTAAGGGGCCTTCCATATATTACGTGCACACTGAAGGAAAAGTGTGTGTGTGGGGGGGGAGATTTTGTGTACGGCTATGTATGGCCACAGGTGTGTGTGTGGGGGGGGGGTTCCTGTAGAACACTCCAGTGGCCTGAGGTTGGAGTGGATCTATTTACGACCCTAAACTATCTGTCTATCTACCATGGGCTACTTCCAATACTAGTGTGTCTAGTGTTTCTGATGCTTCTAAAAGTTTAGAGTGTCTTTTAAGGGTTACCAGATGTCCACATTTAGTACGGACAGTTTGTATTTTCAACACCCGGTCCGTACTCATAGTCGAGTCCCTAGTCCGTTCTGCTCCAACAGGTTATTGAAAGCCCAACCGCAGAGCTCTTGTTGTATTTCCTACACAACCAAGCTGATAAGTTTCAGGTAGCTGTCAAAATGATTGAACGGCAGACTGCAACATTTGTTGAAGTCGTTGTGGAATAGAAGAGTCTCCTGCTATAATCAGAAAAGGTTAGAACAGAAATGTGTGCCACTCATAATTTGCCGTTAAGTGGAGAGATTTGGAAGAAGAAAGGGGGCAAAAATCCAAGAGAGATAGAAAAAGCAATGTTTGCCTTATACGACCATACCGGACAAGACCGGACAAGACCAGACCATACCAGACCGGATCAGACCGGACCGGACCAGGCCATACCAGACCAGACCGGACCGGACCAGACCATACCAGACCAGACAATACCAGACCAGAACGAACCAGATATGACCAGTATTGCCATGTAATCGACTACTTCCGAAGGAGTTTTTTATCAAATTGTTTAACACATTGCAGAGATTTGCTGCAAGGGGGGACAATATTTATTCAGGAAACTGAACACCATATGAATGAGGTCAGCTGGTCCGTTTTAGATGTTTAATTAATATTTGTTTTTGAAAGCATTATTTATTCGTCATGCTCGTCTGCAATTTCTCAGCAGATTTCAACTGACCAGGTGCTTGACCTTATGTTATAACAGACGATTCATAATATGTTGTCTACAACTGTTATCTAATAATGCGTATACCTATGGTAACTTGATGTTATGTAGTTTGGTATCTTGATGTTATGTAGTTTAGTATGTTGATGTTATATAATTAAGTAGCTTGATGTTCTATATTTTGGTGTCTTGATGTTATGTAGTTTGGTATCTTGATGTTATGTAGTTTGGTAGCTTGATGTTATGTAGTTTAGTATGTTGATGTTATATAATTAAGTAGCTTGATGTTCTATATTTTGGTGTCTTGATGTTATGTAGTTTGGTATCTTGATGTTATGTAGTTTGGTAGCTTGATGTTATGTAGTTTGGTAACTTGTTGTTATGTAGTTCGGTATCTTGATGTTATGTAGTTTAGTATGTTGATGTTATATAATTAAGTAGCTTGATGTTCTATATTTTGGTCTCTTGATGTTATGTAGTTTGGTATCTTGATGTTATGTAGTTTAGTAACTTGATGTTATGTAGTTTAGTAACTTGATGTTATGTAGTTTGGTATCTTGATGTTATGTTGGTTTGTATTTTGATGTTATGTAGTTTAGTAACTTGATGTTATGTAGTTTGGTAACTTGATGTTATGTAGTTTGGTCTCTTGATGTTATGTAGTTTGGTATCTTGATGTTATGTAGTTTAGTAACTTGATGTTATGTAGTTTGGTAACTTGATGTTATGTAGTTTAGTAACTTGATGTTATGTAGTTTGGTATCTTGATGTTATGTTGGTTTGTATTTTGATGTTATGTAGTTTAGTAACTTGATGTTATGTAGTTTGGTAACTTGATGTTATGTAGTTTGGTAACTTGATGTTATGTAGTTTGGTAACTTGATGTTATGTAGTTTGGTATCTTCATGCTATGTAGTTTGGTAACTTGATGTTATGTAGTTTGGTAACTTGATGTTATGTAGTTTAGTAACTTGATGTTATGTAGTTTGGTATCTTGATGTTATGTAGTTTGGTAACTTGATGTTATGTTGGTTTGTATTTTGATGTTATGTAGTTTGGTAACTTGATGTTATGTAGTTTGGTAACTTGATGTTATGTTGGTTTGTATTTTGATGTTATGTAGTTTGGTAACTTGATGTTATGTAGTTTGGTAACTTGATGTTATGTAGTTTGGTAACTTGATGTTATGTAGTTTGGTAACTTGATGTTATGTAGTTTGGTAACTTGATGTTATGTAGTTTAGTAACTTGATGTTATGTAGTTTGGTAACTTGATGTTATGTAGTTTGGTAACTTGATGTTATGTAGTTTAGTAACTTGATGTTATGTAGTTTGGTAACTTGATGTTATGTAGTTTAGTAACTTGATGTTATGTAGTTTGGTAACTTGATGTTATGTAGTTTAGTAACTTGATGTTATGTAGTTTGGTATCTTGATGTTATGTTGGTTTGTATTTTGATGTTATGTAGTTTAGTAACTTGATGTTATGTAGTTTGGTAACTTGATGTTATGTAGTTTGGTAACTTGATGTTATGTAGTTTGGTAACTTGATGTTATGTAGTTTGGTAACTTGATGTTATGTAGTTTAGTAACTTGATGTTATGTAGTTTGGTAACTTGATGTTATGTAGTTTGGTAACTTGATGTTATGTAGTTTGGTAACTTGATGTTATGTAGTTTAGTAACTTGATGTTATGTAGTTTGGTAACTTGATGTTATGTAGTTTGGTAACTTGATGTTATGTAGTTTGGTAACTTGATGTTATGTAGTTTGGTAACTTGATGTTATGTAGTTTGGTAACTTGATGTTATGTAGTTTGGTAACTTGATGTTATGTAGTTTAGTAACTTGATGTTATGTAGTTTGGTAACTTGATGTTATGTAGTTTGGTAACTTGATGTTATGTAGTTTAGTAACTTGATGTTATGTAGTTTGGTAACTTGATGTTATGTAGTTTAGTAACTTGATGTTATGTAGTTTGGTAACTTGATGTTATGTAGTTTAGTAACTTGATGTTATGTAGTTTGGTATCTTCATGCTATGTAGTTTGGTAACTTGTTGTTATGTAGTTTATTATCTTGATGGTATGTAGTTTATTATTATTATTATTATGGGTAGTTTTCTATAGCGTGGTACCCCAGCCTATGGCTGGGCTCACCACGCTGTACATGCAAATTAAAATGAACTTAAAAAATATAAATTAAAAACCAACCATTCCATAACAATTTACATGTTAAGTTTAGTAACTTGTTGTTATGTAGTTTAGTAACTTGATGTTCTACATTTTGGTGTCTTGATGTTATGTAGTTTGGTAACTTGATGTTATGTAGTTTGGTAACTTGATGTTATGTAGTTTGGTAACTTGATGTTATGTAGTTTGGTAACTTGATGTTATGTATTTTGGTATCCTGATGTTCTATAGTTTGGTATCTTGATGTTCTATAGCATAGTATCTTGATTTTACGTAGTTTTATTGATGACATCTTTGGTTCACCAGTAACTTAGTAGGAATAGAAATCACTGTTTAGGTAGATGAACTGTGTTATTGGTCAAGCAGATGAGCTGTCTTAATGATCTACGTCAGGTCTGCACAACTGAAAAATGTAAGGCGAGCCCTAATACTTTATGATAAACTTGTGCGGGCCAAAAGAAAATAGGACAGGGGGGAAAGCTACTTAGAAAATAATGCCAAAAAGAATATTTGTTACTTTGCGGTCCGCAAAGTGAGTTCTGGCGGGCCACATGAGGCCCGCGGGCCGTATGTTGTGCCGGCCTCGTCTATGTTATAGCCTGTGTGTTGACCTGGTTTTTGTTCACATTGCGTGGTTTCGAGCCGTGGCATGCGATCTTTCTCCCTCCCCCCCCCCCCCACCCTTTTTTTCTTCTTTATTTTTCCTGACGTCTCAAATGACTACGCTCTTCTTTCTCTTGCTGCCCTTGATTGGGAAAGTTTGTTCACGTTTAGAGAAGGTTCTGTTTTACTCTGCAAATTGGGAAAATACTCTCTGGATATTGAATTAATTTCTAGACTTTCTGTTCTGTGGAGCTCGGACGCCCTCACTTTAAATGAATACGACGGTCGACTGTGACTTACAAGACTTCCCAGACATGAGAGAGACCGACGGACACTTACACGTATTCTCTATGTCTGCGTCGGGATCAATAGTTTGACCTGCCTTTTATAACTTTATCCACGTCCTGTAACTTATAGGCGCACTTTATCAAGCTTTGATTTCTGTAGATTTGATTACTTTATATTTGATTTTTGTTGATTTGATTTCTGTACATTTGATTTTGCGTGTTTATATCGACTTAAAAATAGAACTAAATTGACTAGTGTTAATATCATTAAGTTTGGCTTCGTTCTGCTTTGCCAACGGCATTCAATTCTTTGTGACGTAATGTTCGTCTAAGGTGCGCATCTTACAACAGATTAAATGTGTTAAATCCTATAACGGTATGTAAGAGGATTACTTCTGACAGGGATATAATTGTATGCAACAGTTAATATGATCAACTATTTTATTGGAAGACTTTAATCATGAAAACATCTTAAAGATTTCTTGACTCATTCAGCTTAACTGTTAACTTTGCAACAGCCACACATACACAGGCACAAACACAAACATAGAGACAGACATAGAGACACACCCAGACACTTATAAAAACACAGAGACACCTGCATGCACGCACAGACACACATGGAGACACAGACAAACACACAGACAAGCACAGGTACCCACGCAGTTTCACGCACCCAGACACACTGAATGACGTGGCTTATAACTGTGCTGACGTCTAAGTCTACAAGCGGGGCATTCGGTGGATACGGAAAACTAGAGCAGGACACAACACCAAACAAAACTAGAGCAGGACACAACCCCAAACAAAACTAGAGCATGACACAACACCAAACAAAACTAGACCAGGACACAACACCAAACAAAACTAGACCAGGACACAACACCAAACAAAACTAGACCATGACACAACCCCAAACAAAACTAGACCAGGACACAACACCAAACAAAACTAGAGCAGGACACAACCCTAAACAAAACTAGACCAGGACACAACCCCAAACAAAACTGGAGCCATTTGAAAACTGAAGGCACAACATTGTACTCCTGTTGATGGAGTCATTGAATTGGGCCGGGTGGCCTCCCTTTGCTGTGCAGGACCGGGAAGCTGGGGGCTAGGTGGGTGGGGGCGGGTTGTGCACCAGAAAACAAATGTATCACAGTTGGGTGTACCAGAAGTTGTGCAATGATAAGTGCTGGGTCAGAACTGTTTAGTCAGGGTTGTTTAGGTGCTAGACAAGAACTGTTTAGTCAGGGTTGTTTAGGTGCTAGGCAAGAACTGTTTAGTCAGGGCTGTTTAGGTGCTAGGCAAGAACTGTTTAGTCAGGGTTGTTTAGGTGCTAGGCAAGAACTGTTTAGTCCGGGTTGTTCGCTAAGGCTGTTTTGTGGGTTTGGCAGTTACAAAGCTGTTTTGTACGTGTCAAATTCGTTTTACTGGAATCGAAGTCATAAGGTAGAAGTCGTATCGTAGAAGTCATATCTTAGAAGTCATAAAATAGAAATCACTCAGAAGTAACAAGAAAGTGACCCTGACCCTGACCCTGACCCTGACCCTGACCCTGACCCTGACGAATCAAACATTTTCGGACGTTCCGTTTTATTTGTTTCGGATTTATATAACAGAGTTGTGGGGGGGGGGGGGGGGGGGGGGGAGGCGATTGAGGAGTCCTAGGGGGTCGGGAGTGTGGTGGCGGAGTTCTGGGGGTCGGGAGTGTGGTGGCGGAGTTCTGGGGGTCGGGAGTGTGGGGGCGGAGTTCTGGGGGTCGGGAGTGTGGGGGCGGAGTTCTGGGGGTCGGGAGTGTGGGGGCGGAGTTCTGGGGGTCGGGAGTGTGGGGGCGGAGTTCTGGGGGTCGGGAGTGTGGGGGCGGAGTTCTGGGGGTCGGGAGTGTGGGGGCGGAGTTCTGGGGGTCGGGAGTGTGGTGGCGGAGTTCTGGGGGTCGGGAGTGTGGGGGCGGAGTTCTGGGGGTCGGGAGTGTGGTGGCGGAGTTCTGGGGGTCGGGAGTGTGGGGGCGGAGTTCTAGGGGTCGGGAGTGTGGGGGCGGAGTTCTGGGGGTCGGGAGTGTGGTGGCGGAGTTCTGGGGGTCGGGAGTGTGGGGGCGGAGTTCTGGGGGTCGGGAGTGTGGTGGCGGAGTTCTGGGGGTCGGGAGTGTGGGGGCGGAGTTCTGGGGGTTGGGAGTGTGGGGGCGGAGTTCTGGGGGTCGGGAGTGTGGGGGCGGAGTTCTGGGGGTCGGGAGTGTGGGGGCGGAGTTCTGGGGGTCGGGAGTGTGGTGGCGGAGTTCTGGGGGTCGGGAGTGTGGGGGCGGAGTTCTGGGGGTCGGGAGTGTGGTGGCGGAGTTCTGGGGGTCGGGAGTGTGGGGGCGGAGTTCTGGGGGTCGGGAGTGTGGGGGCGGAGTTATGGGGGTCGGGAGTGTGGGGGCGGAGTTCTGGGGGTCGGGAGTGTGGGGGCGGAGTTCTGGGGGTCGGGAGTGTGGGGGCGGAGTTCTGGGGGTCGGGAGTGTGGGGGCGGAGTTCTGGGGGTCGGGAGTGTGGGGGCGGAGTTCTGGGGGTCGGGAGTGTGGTGGCGGAGTTCTGGGGGTCGGGAGTGTGGGGGCGGAGTTCTGGGGGTCGGGAGTGTGGTGGCGGAGTTCTGGGGGTCGGGAGTGTGGGGGCGGAGTTCTGGGGGTCGGGAGTGTGGGGGCGGAGTTATGGGGGTCGGGAGTGTGGGGGCGGAGTTCTGGGGGTCGGGAGTGTGGGGCGGAGTTCTGGGGGTCGGGAGTGTGGGGGCGGAGTTCTGGGGGTCGGGAGTGTGGGGGCGGAGTTCTGGGGGTCGGGAGTGTGGGGGCGGAGTTCTGGGGGTCGGGAGTGTGGGGGCGGAGTTCTGGGGGTCGGGAGTGTGGGGGCGGAGTTCTGGGGGTCGGGAGTGTGGGGGCGGAGTTCTGGGGGTCGGGAGTGTGGGGGCGGAGTTCTGGGGGTCGGGAGTGTGGGGGCGGAGTTCTGGGGGTCGGGAGTGTGGGGGCGGAGTTCTGGGGGTCGGGAGTGTGGAGGCGGAGTTCGGGGCGTCGGGAGTGTGGGTCAGAGTCGTGTGGGCGGTGTCCTGGGAGATAGAGATTTTTCTAAAATCTGAGTCATTACGTCCTTGCTGGTCAATGATAAGTGAAATATTTAACACATTTTAACCCTTATTTAACTCGTAAGTAGCCCATATTTAAGCCCATTGAACACATATTTAGACTTTCTACTACAGATGTCCTGAGTCATTAAGACACTGCTGTCCAATAGTTAGTCTCATTGTTAGTGAAGCAAGTGAACCAATAAGATAAGGAGATGGGGCGTCAAACAAGATGTGGAGGTGGGGCGTCAACAAGATTAGGGAGATTTGGCGTCAACAAGATATGGGGGTGGGGCATCAACAAGATATGGAGGTGGAGCGTCAACACGATGTGGAGGTGGGGCGTCAACAAGATGTGGGGATGGGGGGTCAACGAGATATCGGGGTGGGGCGTCAACAAGATGAGGAGGTGGGGTGTCAACAATATGTGGGATGGGACGTCAACAAGATGAGGAACTGGGGCGTCAACAAGTTGTGGATGTGGGGCGTCAACAAGATGTGGGGGTGGGCGTCAACAAGATGAGGTGTGGGGCGTCAAAAAGATGTGGGTTTTGGGCGTCAACAAGATGAGGAACTGGGGCGTCAACACGATGTGGAGGTGGGGCGTCAACACGATGTGGAGTGGGGCGTAAAACCTTGAAACATAAACTCTCGTTTGAATTATGTGTGTGTTTCTTTACATGAGATGGAGATTGGAATGAGATTGGAATGTGATTGGAATGTGATTGGAAGTAGTTTGGAATGTGATTGGAATGTGATTGGAATGTAATTGGAATGTGATTGGAATGTGATTGCAATGAGATTGGAATGTGATTGGAAGTAGATTGGAGATAATAAAAAGAAATGCAGAGATTTTTCAAATGTGTAGTGCTTGCTGACGCACAGTTTTGTTAGTAATTTCTTGTGCCAATAAACTGCTAGTCAAAAAGTAACTAAAACCAGTTGCATATTTATGGTGTAGTCAAACATAGGGAGAATCGTTTACGTCTCGCTCGAAAAGGTGGGGTTATGTTTCATTAAAAATGTGGGTGGGGATAGAATATGCTATGACTACATTTAAAGACAGAGAGAGTGGGATGTTTCAAGACAGAGAGAATAAGATGTTTCAAGACAGAGAGAATGGGATGTTTCAAGACAGAGAGAATGGGATGTTTCAAGACAGAGAGAATGGGATGTTTCAAGACAGAGAGAATGGGATGTTTCAAGACAGAGAGAATGGGATGTTTCAAGACAGAGAGAATAAGATGTTTCAAGACAGAGAGAATGGGATGTTTCAAGACAGAGAGAATGGGATGTTTCAAGACAGAGAGAATGGGATGTTTCAAGACAGAGAGAATGGGATGTTTCAAGACAGAGAGAATGGGATGTTTCAAGACAGAGAGAATGGGATGTTTCAAGACAGAGAGAGTGGGATGTTTCAAGACAGAGAGAATGGGATGTTTCAAGACAGAGAGAATGGGATGTTTCAAGACAGAGAGAATAAGATGTTTCAAGACAGAGAGAATGGGATGTTTCAAGACAGAGAGAATGGGATGTTTCAAGACAGAGAGAATGGGATGTTTCAAGACAGAGAGAATGGGATGTTTCAAGACAGAGAGAATGGGATGTTTCAAGACAGAGAGAATGGGATGTTTCAAGACAGAGCATGGAATGTTTCTATTTTTACAAGTTGTGAATTTCTCCATAAATCCGGACAACTGCTGATCTAGAGATAGTGTCAGGCAGGGATGTACGGGCTGGCATGGGGGCAGTGTTGGGCAGGGATGTACCGGCTGGCATGGGGGCAGTGTTGGGCAGGGATGTACGTGTCAGACAGGGATCTACGGGCTGGCATGGGGGCAGTGTTGGGCAGGGATGTACATGTCAGGCAGGGATCTAGGGGTCGGACAGGGATGTATGTGCTTGCATGGAGGCAGTGTCAGGCAGGGATGTAGTGCTGGCATGGAGGCAGTGTTGTGCAGGGTTGTAGTGCTGGCAAAGAGGCAGTGTCAGGCATGGTATGGGGGCAGTGTTAGGCAGGGATGTAGTGCCGGCATGGAGGCAGTATTGGGCAGGGATGTAGTGCTGGCATGGGGGCAGTGTTGGGCAGGGATGTACATGTACCCACTAGACAACTCCGCTCATCCGATAGTGGCAAACTCTCGATACCGCGTGTTCTCCTTGAGACTTACGGAAAGCGCACGTTCGCATTTGCTGGCCCAACCATTTGGAACACCCTTCCTGACGCTCTCAGACACAGCCAGACGCTGGAGTCCTTCAAGACAAATGTAAAAACTCATCTATTTCGCAAACACCTAATGGGGCGAGTTGTCTACCATCTTTTTCAGCTAGTTATTATCTCCCAGCTTTGTTTTTGTACCGCGCTTCGAGCCTTTGGGGATGAAGCGTGATTTTTCAAATGAACTTTATTATTATTATTATTATTATGTATGTGCTGGTATGGAGGCAGTGTTGGGCAGATATTTATGTGCTGAAATGGGGGCAGATTCCAGTTGTATGACATAATGATGGGGGAGGTGGGATGGGAGAGTGGATGGGGAAGGTGGGATGGTAAAGTAGAATAGGGAAGGTTTGCTGGTGAATCAGGATGGGGAAGGTGGTATGTGAAGTAGGATGGGGAAGGTGAGTTGGGGAAGTAGGATGGGTAAGGTGGGGTGTGAAGTTGGAGGGGGAAATTGAGATGGTGAACTAGGATGGGGAAGGTGAGAAGTGAAGTTGGATGGGGAAGGTGAGAAGTGAAGTAGAATGAGGAAGTTGAGATGGTTGGGATGTGAAGTACGGGGGGAATGGTGAAGTGGGATGGGGAAGGTGAGATGGTGAAGTGGGATGGGGAAGGTGAGATGGTGAAGTGAGATGGGGAAAGTGGGATGATGAAGTGAGATGGGGAAGGTGAGATGGTGAAGTGGGATGGGTAAGGTGAGATGGTGAAGTGAGATGGGGCATTTGGATGGAAAGGTGGGACGGGGGTTGGTCGGTGGTAGAAATAACTGGTAGTATCTACAAAATAGATTTTGAAATATCGATTAACTATTATCATTGTCTTTGATCTAGCGTTCCCAAAACAAAAATATTGTTTTCCCACACAATACCGTGGTAGATTGACCCAGGATTTTCCCCTACCGTCACGTGACAGAACTGACACCCTAAAGTTATGACACTCTACATCATTCATAGAAAAATTAAATGGACTGACCTGATTTTCCCACACCCAGTGCTCCGACCAGTGCCATTTTAAACTCAGGTGCAGCTCCATTTCGCTGAAACGCCTTGCGACCACTCATCCTTCCACTGATGGGTGTTACACACCTTATTCCACTGATTGGTGTGTTACACACCTTATTCCACTGTTTGGTGTGTTACACACCTTATTCCACTGTTTAGTATGTTACACACCTTATTCCACTGTTTAATATGTTACACACCTTATTCCACTGATTGGTGTGTTACACACCTTATTCCACTGTTTGGTATGTTACACACCTTATTCCACTGTTTGGTGTGTTACACACCTTATTCCACTGTTTAGTATGTTACACACCTTATTCCACTGTTTAATATGTTACACACCTTATTCCACTGATTGGTGTGTTACACACCTTATTCCACTGATTGGTATGTTACAAACCTTATGTCACAGATTGGTATGTTACACACCTTATTCCACTGATTGGTATGTTACAAACCTTATGTCACAGATTGGTATGTTACACACCTTATTCCACTGATTGGTATGTTACACACCTTATTCCACTGATTGGTATGTTACACACCTTATTCCACTGATTGGTATGTTACACACCTTTTTCCACTGATTGGTATGTCACACACCTGATTCTGTAAAATCGGATTTCTGTTTTTCCACAGGAAAAGTTCCGAGCTTCCAAAAATCCACTTCCTGTCTTTTAGAACGTCACTTCCTGTATATTAAAACGTCCCTTCCTGTGATCAATTCTCTACGAGCCAGGCACAAATGTCAAAAGTACATCTTGCTACAGTTTCTCTCCATCGACAAAACGAAATGACATCGTAAAAAATGAAGTTTTATTGTGACATGTTTTAATGTGACATGTTTTATTGTGACATGTTTTAATATGACATGTTTCAATGTGACATGTTTTAATGTGACATGTCCTTTATATTTCAATCAGATGGTTATCATCATTTCCCTCCTCCGATATACGGAATGGTGAAACATCCACACGATCATCATATCATCTCATAAAATGAAAGCTGTCCAATGAACTGTCCATGATAAGCCTTGAGGTAGTTCACATCAATAATAACATCATGACCTTGAATAGAACTTTGAACTTCCAACTCACTCACGGGCGAGAATCACACGATCTGATGAACGTTAACATTATGATAAGAACAATATCAACACGATAAAGATGGACTCATCAAAAAAATTGTCATGCAATAACTTGGACACACCTTTACACATTCAAATACGGACACATCAAAAACATGGACTTGAATTAACATGGATTCACCTTGACACATTCAAACATGGACATGCAGTAACATGGACACCTTGACTAATTCAAACATGGACATCCAGTAACATGGCACACCTTGGCACATTCAAACAGAAAGACAATCGATGGATTCGTGGAGATATTAAAAAACCACAAAATTGTCAACATGATTACCTAATTTAGACAAATCGAAGCTATCAACATGATGACCTAATTTAGACAAATCAAAACCGTAACGGGGAGGTAACTACAAGTTGGAGAGACTCCGAAAGGATTTCATCTTTTCCTCGTTCTGATTTAGAAATGATTTACATTGACTGGACCCCGTAGCTAATTTAGAAATGATTTACATCGACTGGGCCCCGGAGCTAATTTAGAAATGATTTACATTGACTGGGCCCCGGAACTAATTTAGAAATGATTTACATTGATTGGGCCCCGTAGGTAATTTAGAAATGATTTACATTGACTGGGCCCCGTAACTAATTTAGAAATGATTTACATTGACTGGGCCCCGGAGCTAATTTAGAAATGATTTACATTGACTGGGCCCCGTAGCTAATTTAGAAATGATTTACACTGACTGGGCCCCGGAGCTAATTAGAAATGATTTACATTGACTAGGCCCCGGAGCTAATTTAGTAGAGATTTACATTGACTGAGCTACGGAGTTAACTTAGAAATACTTTACATTGACTGCGCCCCAATCAATATTGTTTATCGTCTCAATTATCAATGGCATGGTGATACCCCCAACGAGATAATCTGAATGTTTAGACATTCATATAATCAAGAGAAAATATTTTTCTAAGTTTCAAGTGCCATGCGTCAAATAATTCCAACGTGAGCTTAGGACACCCCCCCCCCCCCCGGCTCAACTGAGCACCCCGCCCCCAGCTTAAGTGAGCGTCTTAACTAGATTTTTGAGACTTGCTAAATATTTTAAAAAATACAAATTTCGCTTCACATGTTTCCTAATTAACGCTAATGATCAACACCACTTAACTCCTCGCAATCTTTTGACCTGTGACACAGGGTGAAACATGGCGGATATGATGGTCTGTTTTGACAATGGTGTCATCGGTCTAAAAACATAAGCTTGCTTTTTTTTCGGCGGGGTGGGGGGGGGGGGGTATTCATGACAAAAAAATAAGACCAAGAAAATATTTGTTTTCTTTTCCTATCCGATGTATCATGACGTCACGACGTCTGCTGGAAGTGACGTGGAACCATATATGTTGTCATGACATTTTGTCTCAAAGAACTGGGAGTGACGTGGAACCATATGTTGTCATGATATTTTGTCTCAAAGAACTTGAAGAGGCGTAGAACCATATATGTTGTAATGACATTTTGTCTCAAAGAACTGGGAGAGGCGTAGAACCATATATGTTGTCATGACATTTTGTCTCAAAGAACTGGGAGTGACGTGGAACCATATATGTTGTCATGATATTTTGTCTCAAAGAACTTGAAGAGGCGTAGAACCATATATGTTGTCATGACATTTTGTCTCAAAGAACTGGGAGAGACGTGGAACCATATATGTTGTCATGACATTTTGTCTCAAAGAACTGTGAGAGGCGTAGAACCATATATGTTGTCATGACATTTTGTCTCAAAGAACTGGGAGAGGCGTAGAACCATATATGTTGTCATGACATTTTGTCTCAAAGAACTGGGAGTGACGTAGAACCATACATGTTGTCATGATATTTTATCTCAATGAACTGAGAGAGGCGTAGAACCATATATGTTGTCATGATATTTTGTCTCAAAGAACTGGGAGTGACGTGGAACCATATATGTTGTCATGATATTTTGTCTCAAAGAACTGGGAGAGGCGTAGAACCATATATGTTGTCATGACATTTTGTCTCAAAGAACTGGGAGAGACGTAGAACCTATATGTTGTCATGACATTTTGTCTCAAAGAACTGGGAGAGACGTAGAACCATATATGTTGTCATGATATTTTGTCTCAAAGAACTGGGAGAGACGTGGAACCATATATGTTGTCATGACATTTTGTCTCAAAGAACTGGGAGAGACGAGAGACGTGGAACCATATATGTTGTCATGACATTTTGTCTCAAAGAACTGGGAGATACGTAGAACCATATATGTTGTCATGATATTTTGTCTCAAAGAACTGGGAGAGTTGTGGAACAAACATTAAAATGACGAGGCTAATATTCAGAGGGTTTCTGTGTCAGGCCTTAGTATCGGTGTCAGGCCTTAGTATCGGTGTCAGGCCTTAGTATCGGTGTCAGGCCTTAGTATCGGTGTCAGGCCTTAGTATCTGTGTCAGGCCTTAGTATCGTTGTCAGGCCTTAGTATCGGTGTCAGGCCTTAGTATCGGTGTCAGGCCTTAGTATCGGTGTCAGGCCTTAGTATCGGTGTCAGGCCTTAGTATCGGTGTCAGGCCTTAGTATCGGTGTCAGGCCTTATTATCGGTGTCAGGCCTTAGTATCGGTGTCAGGCCTTAGTATCGGTGTCAGGCCTTAGTATCGGTGTCAGGCCTTAGTATCGGTGTCAGGCCTTAGTATCGGTGTCAGGCCTTAGTATCGGTGTCAGGCCTTAGTATCGGTGTCAGGCCTTAGTATCGGTGTCAGGCCTTAGTATCGGATAATCATAATCCTCAAAATCCCTTTCATTTTAATTAGTTTTATCTCTAATGATCCTCCTTTTGAATGCATTTTACTGGATTGTAAAACATTGGACAGCTCTGTACTATTTTGTACAGCTTTGTACTACATTGTAAAAGAGTGTACTATATATTGTACAGCATTGTAATACATTGTACATGATTGTACTACATTGTACAGCATTGTAATACATTGCACAGCATTGTACTACATCGTACAGAATTGTAATACATTGTACAGCATTGTACTAGATTGTACATCCGGTACGTGTTAAGGGGTACGGTGTACGTCACCCTAAGCCATCTCGGTAATCAAACTGAATGTTCCGTATGCAAGATCCGACCCTTGAAATGTAAATACGGGAATGACGAACAAAAACCATCACCAAGGCGGAGGAACTGAGTTAAAAGGGGCAGGTAACACTTCCCAAAACTTTACAGCCAGGTGGCGCTCTAGGGCATGATCTCAGTCAGTGATGGCGTAAAAGTATTTACCAGTCAGTTACCTGCTTAGTTACGATTGCTTGGGGTCATTTTGAAATGTAATAATAATCGGATATATATATATATAAATATATATATTATTATTAGTATTATATCGCTCAGAGACCTGGGTGGTTTGTGAAATTGTATAGATCAGAATAGGCTGGGTTTTTTTTTACATTAATAATATCTTAAGTTGTGGGAATTTGTGACGTCATACGAATCAGAGAATGTCGTAGTTATGACATGTCAATGTCGTTGTTATGACATGTCAATGTCGTTGTTATGACATGTCAATGTCGTAGTTATGACATGTCAATGTCGTAGTTATGACATGTCAATGTCGTAGTTATGACATGTCAATGTCGTAGTTATGACATGTCAATGTCGTTGTTATGACATGTCAATGTCGTAGTTATGACATGTCAATGTCATAGGGTGGAGTGTCGATTTTTTTTATATTTCCAGCGACTGCTTTTAAGATCACGCAGCAAGATTAATATATCAAGGTCACGCAGCAAGATTAATATATCAAGGTCACGCAGTAAGATTAATATATGAAGATGACGCAGCAGGTGTAGACACCGGAAGCAATGATTATCAGGATTTAGTAGAAGATGTTTTAGAAATGTTCGAATCTGTATAAGTCCCTCAGAGCAACCCGTCAGTATGTAGTAAGTAAAGTGTAATATGTAGTAAGTAATATGTAATCTTCTGTGATGTAAGGCCTTACAGAAATTTTGAGCATTTTTGGTATGATTAGAGAGTGTATGAGTATGATTAGAGAGTGTATTAGTATGATTAGAGAGTATATGAGTATGATGAGGGAGAGTGTATTAGTATGATTAGAGAGTGTATGAGTATGATTAGAGAGTGTCTGATGTTCCAATGAATCTATATAAAACTCTTATCATTGCATTTTATTGTAATACGGAAGACATCTACATCTACAATCTCGTCACCTGCCACCTACCCCACAATTCCCCTACAATCTCACCTGCCACATACCCCACCTATCCCGACCACCTAGACCACCTTCCCCTACAATCTCACTTGCCACCCAACCCACTTCCCCTTACCAACTCTTCCTCTAGGATGGCTTCTAGAACCATCAGCAAGTCGACTCCTTTAAGTACCAGTAGTCTAACTTGTTTCCTTAGGGTGGGGGCGCCTTGAAATTAACCCAAGCACTTATCGAGGGCGGGGGGGTGCGCCTTGAAATTAATACAAGCACGTAGTGGCTCAAGCAGATGGTTCGCCACTGTGGGGTGGCAGGCTCTTTCGGCGGTCTGCAATAACAGCTTTACAGAAGGTCGTTGTAAAATTATGGTTTGGGTAAAGCTAATTTAGATCAAAATCTGCGATATGACAAGACCCGGCAGGTGCATCTATTTATAGAGCATCTGCGCCATTTTGAGATATGCTGATATTTTTATTTTAAATTTTTTGAACAAGAAAGACAAGTCCAAGCAAAAGTAGAGTAAGTAGCACCATTGAATAAAGGCATTTTGAAATACACAATGTTTACGTTCCTCAAATGTTTCAAAATCCTAACTAAACAGTTTTGTTTGGAGCTGTGTGCTAAGCAAAGACAACCCCGCTATAACACCACTACAGAAGCACCATATTTATAACACCACTACAGAAGCACCATGTTTATGACACCACTACAGAAGCACCATGTTTATAACACCACTACAGAAGCACCATGTATATAACACCAATACAGAAGCACCATATTTATAACACCACTACAGAAGCATCATATTTATAACACCACTACAGAAGCACCATGTATATAACACCAATACAGAAACACCATATTTATAACACCAATACAGAAGCCCCATGTTTATAACACCAATACAGAAACACCATATTTATAACACCAATACAGAAGCACCACCGTTATAACACCGCTACAGAAACACCACCGTTATAACACCACTACAGAAACACCACCGTTATAACACCACTACAGAAACACCACCGTTATAACTCCACTACAGAAACACCACCGTTATAACACCACTACAGAAACACCACCGTTATAACACCACTACAGAAACACCACCGTTATAACACCACTACAGAAACACCACCGTTATAACACCAATACAGAAGCACCTCCGTTATAACATCACTACAGAAACATCACCGTTATAACACCACTACAGAAACACCACCGTTATAACACCACTACAGAAACACCATCGTTATAACACCACTACAGAAACACTACCATTATAACACCACTACAGAAACACCGTCGCGGAAGAAAACCACAATACTATAAAGTAACCATTTTTATAAAACATTTGTCTGTCTTGAACTTACTAGAAGGTTCTCAAAATACATGGATAATTCTCGCTTCCCCTTCTAAACTAAAGAAACTACCCACCTCTAGTCTATAAATAAGGTAGACGTACCAGATATACGAAAGACTTAATAGACCACGATACCAGAGATACTAGAGACCCAATAGACCTACGATACCAGAGATACGAGATACCTAATAGACCTACGATACCAGAGATACGAAAGACCTAATAGACCACGATACCAGATATACTAGAGACTTAATAGACCTACGATACCAGAGATACGAGATACCTAATAGACCTACGATACCAGAGATACTCAACACGAGAAACTAGATCTGTTACACAAAGCTATAGATGTGAACTAGTTTTTCAAAGAAATAAATGGAAATATGTTTTAAGAACTCAGTTAACAAATTTAAACATTTTTAATGTAGCAATAATTTCTATGAGTTGAACACCCCCCCCCCCCCCCCCAACCCAAACCAAAAAAAAATAAATAAATTGTTAACCAACCCAAGTAAGGTCGGCGAACTTAACATGAGCAATATTAGACGACTGGGTGTATGGTGATTTTAACATGAGCAATATTAGATGACTGAGTTTATGGTGATTTTAACATGAGCAATATTAGATGACTGAGTTTATGGTGAGTTTAACATGAGCAATATTTGTCGACTGGGTGTATGGTGAGTTTAACATGAACAATATTTGACGACTGGGTGTATGGTAAGTTTAACATGAGCAATATTTGATGACTGGGTGTATGGTGAGTTTAACATGAGCAATATTTGATGACTGGGTGTATGGTGAGTTTAACATGAGCAATATTTGATGACTGGGTGTATGGTGAGTTTAACATGATCAATATTTGATGACTGGGTGTAAGGTGAATTTAACATGAGCAATATTTGACGACTGGGTGTATGGTGAGTTTAACATGAGCAATATTTGATGACTGGGTATATGGTGAGTTTAACATGAGCAATATTTGATGACTTGGTGTATCACCGGTGAGTTTAACATGAGCAATATTAGATGACTGAGTTTATGGTGAGTTTAACATGAGCAATATTTGATGACTGGGTGTATGGTGAGTTTAACATGAGCAATATTTGTCGACTAGGTGTATGGTGAGTTTAACATGAGCAATATTTGACGACTGGGTGTATGGTGAGTTTAACATGAGAATTATTTGACGACTGTGTGTATCACCGGTGAGTTTAACATGAGCAATATTTAACAACTGAGTGTATGGTGAGTTTAACATGAGCAATATTTAACGACTGAGTGTATCACCGCTGAGTTTAACATGAGCAATATTTAACAACTGAGTGTATGGTGAGTTTAACATGAGCAATATTTAATGACTGAGTGTATCACCGGTGAGTTTAACATGAGCAATATTTGATGACTTGGTGTATCACCGGTGACTTTAACATGAGCAATATTTAATGACTGAGTGTATCACCGGTGACTTTAACATGAGCAATATTTAATGACTGAGTGTATCACCGGTGACTTTAACATGAGCAATATTTGATGACTGAGTGTATCACCGGTGAGTTTAACATGAGCAATATTTGACGACTAATTGTATGGTGAGGCTAACATCAGAAATGACGATTCAGAAATTCCACAAAAACTTGAAATGTGCTAAAAACCAAGACTGGAACTATTGTTAGACACGTGACAGATCCGCGTGACAGCTCCGCGTGACGGCTCCGCGTGACGGCTTCGCGTGACGGCTCCTCGTGACTGCTCCACTCACAATTTCAAAAATAAGTGAGACGTCGAAAAAAATATTCTTTTAATTTCAGTAGCTACCAATGCATTCCATCATGGTTCGGAAAAAACAACAAACTATACCCTATTTTAATTCAGGTTTATATTTGGAATCAGGGAATAGAAATAAAAGTTCTCGATCTATGTAGCAGACTAAATGAAAGATCTAATAGAACACTTGGTGTGACAGACTCTTGAACTGCACGGTTTGACGCAGTGTGTTTCCCGTAATGGGCGATAATTCACGTGTTAAATTTGGAGGAATGAACCGAAATCCCCCCAGTAATATTGACTTCTTTTTGAAGCAAACTCTTGATCAGTGATTCCCAAAGTGGTCTATGTTGACCCCCAGGGGTCGATGACAACTTACAAGGGGTCCATGTCAACAAGAAAAAAAATTTGGGGTCCATGAAATGAAAATGTGGGTCAACGATAGTGGATCTCATGTAAGCCGTGACTTTTATTTTGGCATTCCATGAATGGAATAATTCACATACACAGATAGCACCTATTTACTTGCATAATATTACCTTATAATATAAAGACATATATCTTCCTACATAAATAATAAATAAAAGTACCACTGAAGTAAAAATTTTAAAAACATAAAACTGTTTAAGAATTATTATAAACTAGCAAGTAATATCAGGTAAGCAGGGGGTCTACACAAAACCGAAAAACATGGCAAGGGGTCTACGAGACAAAAATGTTTGGGGACCTCTGCTCGTGATGATGATATTTTCAGTGAAAATTGGTTGCCCTGTTCATATTATACATTACAGCCTTCGCCATAGTTGGATTGAATGAAAATAAATGTGGTGATTTAATGTGAGGGTCAAGTGTTTTTACAATCTTTTATTAATTCGTGACTTTTATGACTTTATTATGACTTTATTATGACTTTCTATTTACAAAGTGAGAAATAAAGCTCTGAAAGAGTTGTGTGTCGTCATTGAAGTTAATTATCAACCTTTAATTTCAATATGAAATGTCTTCGTTTATCATTTTTGCATTTGAAAACCCTAGACACACCTAGCATCGTCTCGTGGCACACCAGTTGAGGGGCTATGGTCTATCGTCCCGCTACGCGCTGAAGTTCGTTCGGAATAGTTTAGTTATCAGATCCAATGCTTCCATGAAGATTGCTAGTTATCAAATTGGATCAACTGTTTCCGTGACAATTCCTATCTCATCACGTCAAAAGTGTTACAATTATCTTGATCGGATGAAATTTGTGAAGCCAAAGTCAAGAGCTCAGTGAAGACTGAGCCAAGAGGTCAATAAAGACAGGTCCAAGAGCTCAGTGAAGATGGAGCCAAGAGGTCAATAAAGACAGGTCCAAGAGCTCAGTGAAGATGGAGCCAAGAACCAGAAGCTCAATGGATTTTACTGTAGCAAGAAACTTAATTTTTGTCATAAACTTTGGTACCAGTTATTGTTAAAGACTTAAAGAAATTCGCAAAAAGCTTGCATTGCAGATTGTAATGGAACTTAAAATGTTGAAATAAATAATGACACAAAAATTATTGTACACAATAATAAAAATTTATGAACAGTTAAATTTAAATGGTGTACATAAAAGCACTTCAACTTTTGAGGGACAATGTACCAACGTCTCATGTAATGCTTGAACAAACAGTAGAAGTTAGCACTTACTTGAATGAAAATGACAACACACAAGTGAAAATGAAGACGTACAAGTGAAAATAACAACATACAAGTGAAAATGCAGACATACAAGTGAAAATGACAACATACAAGTGAAAATGACAACATACAAGTGAAAATGACAACATACAAGTGAAAATGACAACATACAAGTGAAAATGACAACATACAAGTGAAAATGACAACATACAAGTGAAAATGACAACATACAAGTGAAAATGACAACATACAAGTGAAAATGGCAACATACAAGTGAAAATGACAACATACAAGTGAAAATGACAACATACAAGTGAAAATGACAACATACAAGTGAAAATGACAACATACAAGTGAAAATGACAACATACAAGTGAAAATGACAACATACAAGTGAAAATGACAACATACAAGTGAAAATGGCAACATACAAGTGAAAATGACAACATACAAGTGAAAATGACAACATACAAGTGAAAATGACAACATACAAGTGAAAATGACAACATACAAGTGAAAATGACAACATACAAGTGAAAATGACAACATACAAGTGAAAATGACAACATACAAGTGAAAATGACAACATACAAGTGAAAATGACAACATACAAGTGAAAATGGCAACATACAAGTGAAAATGACAACATACAAGTGAAAATGACAACATACAAGTGAAAATGACAACATACAAGTGAAAATGGTTTACTCGTGAATGACAAGCCAAGTGAACCAATACCACGTAAGTTAGCTCAAGACTTAAGCACTATCCTTGACCCCAGCTCATCCTGAACATATCCAGCGTAAGTACGCACAAAACTAAATGACACCTTTACACTGCGACTCAAAGGGAAAATTCCGAGTTAGAACCACAACACACACACTACTCCTCCAGTGGCTCAGGGCGCTATGGGATGACTGCACCCCGTAATGGTGGAGTGCCTGCGTCCCGACACATGTTTCTAGCACCAAGCACAATCCGTTCACTGGCACACTCGGCTGCTCACTCACAGAATGGGCAGGAAAACCACTCGCTTCTCTCCCCGTGGTTCCCCGCACCTGTTTCGAACCATCTTCTTGTTGTGATCCAACCAGGGGGGTAGATTAAAAGGGGAACAAGAGAGCGGGGCGATGAATACTTTCATACTGGAGGAAGTTTTCAGGATTTAGATTAACTGATGAATATTTTATTTGAAAAGTTAGGAAATCTAAGGGGAGATAAATTTTTTAAATAAGGGAGGCTTTCCGATTTCTGGATGATATTAATTTCATCCATTTGGTGCATTATTATCATAGCTGTCACGTGGTAAACTAGGTCATGTGTGGGGTTTGATGTGGTAAACTAGGCCATGTGTGGGGTTTGATGTGGTAAACTAGGCCATGTGTGGGGTTTGATGTGGTAAACTAGGTCATGTGTGGGGTTTGATGTGTTAAACTAGGTCATGTGTGGGGTTTGATGTGGTAAACTAGGTCATGTGTGGGTTTGATGTGGTAAACTAGGTCATGTGTGGGGTTTGATGTGGTAAACTAGGCCATGTGTGGGGTTTGATGTGGTAAACTAGGCCATGTGTGGGGTTTGATGTGGTAAACTAGGTCATGTGTGGGGTTTGATGTGTTAAACTAGGTCATGTGTGGGGTTTGATGTGGTAAACTAGGTCATATGTGGGGTTTGATGTGGTAAACTAGGTCATGTGTGGGGTTTGATGTGGTAAACTAGGTCATGTGTGGGGTTTGATGTGGTAAACTAGGCCATGTGTGGGGTTTGATGTGGTAAACTAGGCCATGTGTGGGGTTTGATGTAGTAAACTAGACCATGTGTGGGGTTTGATGTGGTAAACTAGACCATGTGTGGGGTTTGATGTGGTAAACTAGGCCATGTGTGGGGTTTGATGTGGTAAACTAGGCCATGTGTGGGGTTTGATGTGGTAAACTAGGTCATGTGTGGGGTTTGATGTGGCAAACTAGGCCATGTGTGGGGTTTGATGTGGTAAACTAGGCCATGTGTGGGGTTCGATGTATTAAACTAGGCCATGTGTGGGGTTTGATGTAGTAATCTAGGCCATTTGTGGGGGTTTGATGTAAACTAGGTCATGTGTGGGGTTTGATGTAGTAAACTAGGCCACGTGTGGGGCTCGATGTAGTAAACTAGGCCATTAGTGGGGTTTAAGTTTAAGGGGCGTAAACTAGGCCATGTTTGGGTGTATATGGTACCAATAGAAAGATGAACAGAGATGTTAGGTAATAGAGAAGACAACAGAAGTCTTGTGGAAACTAAATATAATCTTTTTGAAATGGAATAAGTCTTATTATTGTGGCACTGGACATGACGTCTAACAAACTCGGACATGACGTCTAACAGACTTGGACATGACGTCTAACAGACTCGGACATGACGTCTAACAGACTCGGACATGACGTCTAACAGACTCGGACAGGACGTCTAATAGGCTTGTGCATGACGTCTAACAGACTTGGACATGACGTCTAACAGACTTGGACATGACGTCTAACAGACTCGGACATGACGTCTAACAGACTCGGACATGACGTCTAACAGACTCGGACATGACGTCTAACAGACTCGGACATGACGTCTAACAGACTCGGACATGACGTCTAACAGACTCGAACAGGGCGTCTAACAGACTCGGACATGACGTCTAACAGACTTGGACATGACGTGTCATTCTCTGTCTCAATTAAAATCATTTTAAATCAAAAACATAACACTCTTTTATAAAGAAAATGTTCCAGTGCTTTGCAGTAATCCTTTATTCAGTGTATTTTAAAGAGGAAAAAAACAAAACACTAATGGCATGTCTACAAGGTGGTCACGTGTCTAACCATTTACACGGAGCACACCTTGTTGTCACTATGCTAATTTAATGCTAAAGAAAAAATTCATCACAAAATCCTGTGACTTTTTTCCAGCACAAAAGCAAGTGATACAAACCAAAAAAAAATATATTTGTTGACAACACAAACCCTTGCCTTGCAACATTTCGCTAGATTGGTGATGTTAATTTAAAAGATGCACCTATGGGTACCAGAATTGAGAGGTTGGGATTAAAAAACGATTTAAAATATTATTGTTAAGTTTGTAAGACAAAATGAGGTATCAAATGAAAGATAATTGAATGTACTGTACGTTTGTTATCTTAATTCTTCAGTTTTACTAAAATAAACTACCACAAATGACATCCGAATAGCATTGAGTCTAATGGTACCCGGGTGCGAATGGCGGCACTGCGTGTCTTGGTCCATTTAGACTAATGCTATTCGGATGTCATATTTGCAATGGATACCTGGCCACGTCAACATCAGTGGCAACGAGAAAGCGGACACTCTTGCGAAAACCGGGGCCGCCCAGCCTCAGCCAGAAATACCAATGACTGGATTGGGAATAAAGAACTGGCTGGCGGACCATTTTAGGAAAAAGTGGTACAGGCAGTGGGCGGACAATACGACCGCTAGAGGCGTCTATTCGAACATGCAAACTCCTAGCAGACAAGACCCATGGTGGGGGTTAGGCCGAAAGCAGAAGAGTTTAGTGACGCAAATGCGCACCGAGCATTGCCCCATAGGCACGTATTTCTGGCGTCTAGACAACAATCGGGATCCTACCTGCCGGCATTGCAACCTGGTCCCGGAAACGCTGGCGCATCTTTTGACCGAATGTCCCTCACTGGAGCTTCCGGGGGAGGCCAGGGCGGAGGGGGAACCCTATGTGAGGAAAATGTTGTATGGCACAGCTCAGCAGATGGAGTTGATTGCCAATTTACTAGCCGGGGTCTTAAGAGAGTAATCTCAGACCCTCACCAGAATATGTGTGTTGGTACATTCATTTATATTTCATTTGATACTTCATTTGGTCTTACAAACCCAACAATCATATTTTTAATAGTTTTTTAATCCCGACCTCTCAATTTTGGTACCCGGGTACCAATAGCCACTTCGTAATTTAAACTGGATCACTAACAGTAACTAAGAACATGCTTATGGCGTCATCAGATTTTGTGCACAGTTGTGTTGTGACGACACCAAATTTTGTGTTCATTTTTCTATCTTTTATTATTTTTTTTTATCAAAGGCCTACATGTTAATCGAAGTTCTAATAAACCTAATCTGAAAAAAATATGTGTACACCCAAAACAACATGGGCGTATAGTTTGCACAGTGGTACGTTTAAGAGAAAAAAATATTTGTAAAACCTGAACTTTTACAGAAGCTATTAAATTTGTTCAAAATCTGGCACAGCCCTCCGTTAATTGGACGTTAAAACAAAAAATTAATATAACAAAATGTGGCATTTGTTTTTAAATTATCTTTAAATAACCTGACACTGATAGAAACATGGGACACAACATATAAAGAGATATCATAAATTTGTGATGCTGTAACCGAAATATTATACAGAAATATTCATGTTGCACTGATAAGCTAATTATTATATCCTACATAAGAGTAAGACAACAGTCTACCGGAAGTCTTACTCGTACTTACGCTTATCACGTGACAAAACAATCGACTCATCGTAGTCCTTTAAATAATAATGATGCTGAAAATAACTGTAACTTCTTTGTTCAATTGTTGTGTAATGCTTCCACAGTAACATCGTAACTGTCTCCAAAGGTTTGCTCAAATGAGCTTGTAGTAAAACATTTCAAATGTGACACTTTCATAAATCAGAAATGTATTGGATGACTTCTATATCATCTGCACTGTAGACTGAGTGTAGACCTTGACAGTGACAACAGGACTGTTTAGATGATGTGTACTTTAGACCATGACAGGATTGGGATGAAAACATTGAGCAGATGACAGTACATCTGTGTGACCTTCAGTAGGACTATCATAAGCTGCTTTTACTATGACATTTACAGAAAGGACACATGGATTGTTGTTAATCATGTTACTATGTGAACTGTTTTAATTGTGACATATTGTTCTGTAAGAGTAAGTGTAACGAACTCATTCAAAGCTCCAGGTCATGATGACCACTCATTCAAAGCTCCAGGTCATGATGACCACTCATTTAAAGCTCCAGGTCATGGTGACCACTGAATGACTCAATGATCAAATGCAGAACTCTTCTGTAACAGAATTTATTTATTTTTTTGGTGAAACAGACTTTTTATTTGAATTATGAGTGCATCCTGTGAGAGTGAGCAATGCTAAAGTAAACTTATGCAAATCCCAGTCAGATGATAAAACAGATCATTCAGTCTGTTGCCTCTTTTCTAGAGATGGAACATGAGTAAGCATGTGTAAAGAAAAGGCAGTGTTTAAATAATAATTTAAAAAATAAAACATGCAAAATTTACATAGAATTTCACAATAATTTACATCATTTTTTCACCATGTGATTCTCATCTTACTGTGGAGTTTTTAAAACAAAATTTACAAATTTAAAAATTGAGTTGGTCATAAATGAAATAATTCCATAATTTGATGTTGAAAGCAATGCTTAGACAGACATTTAGTGTGGTTCAAGTGTTTCAATTAGGATAGGAGCATTAAAATTAAAACTGAATACCAGTACTAATAATAATTTTTTTTTATTTAATATATATCCCAGTAATTCTAAAAGAAAAATGTTAATTTTCAGGAAAACTCAATAAACAGACTTCCACCATTGATAGTAGCCTCATTACTGCAGCAGGCGATCCATGTTTTATCAACTTTTTCAAACTACCAAAAAAAACTGTTGAAGTGCCGTTATAATAAAGTTAAGATTATAAATAAAGCACTTGCATACATAATTCCATTTACAAATATACAGTTAGATAAAGCAGAAAATATGTGGTAGTAATTTAACATAATAAGTACAACTAGGCTGAAAAAAACATACAATAATTTATCAATGCGAGATGCTGTCTATTGTGAATGTTTGAAAAAAATAGTATTTTACATCTTTTTAAATGTTCTATTGGATATTCATTTCCTTACAATGAATGAAATAAGCATTTTAATATCTTAAATAAATATGATAAAAATATTAAATGAATCCATCAAATTTGACACAATTAAAAAATATATGGCTGACAAAATTATACATTTCAAAAAACATGAAAGATGACCCCCACTTTGGGCAATTCTTCCCGGTAAATGTTTGTTTCTCATTAGTTTCTCATGTTTTCTCTAATAGTCCACCATTTACTTAGCGAACACAACAGCAACACAATAAGACTAGATAAGACTAGGGCTATAGAGACTGACTGTATATGGAACAGTGAGCAACACTACAGCCATACGGGGCAAGTCGTACATGTTAAAAAATCATATAAAATGACATTACACTTGTACATTATGAGTAAGAAATATTTGATTTTTCCAAACAATAACTATACATGGAAGAAAAAAAAATGTTACAAATCTGTATTGGATTTTCTACATCCTTAAGTAGCTCTCAAGTATAAATACATTTGTCATACATTAAAAGAAATGAAAAAAATAAATTATAACCATAGTTCCATTTTCTTAAGTAGCAATGATCCCAATCATAACTCAAACTGGAGAAATAAAACAGTAACAACTCATCTGTTCAAAGTATTATTTGTTGTGTCACATTATTTGTTGAGTCACATTATTTGTTGTGTCATATTATTTGTTGTGTCATATTATTTGTTGTGTCATATTATTTGTTGTGTCATATTATTTGTTGAGTCACATTATTTGTTGTGTCATATTATTTGTTGTGTCATATTATTTGTTGTGTCATATTATTTGTTGTGTCATATTATTTGTTGTGTCATATTATTTGTTGTGTCATATTATTTGTTGTGTCATATTATTTGTTGTGTCATATTATTTGTTGTGTCATATTATTTGTTGTGTCATATTATTTGTTGTGTCATATTATTTGTTGTGTCATATTATTTGTTGTGTCATATTATTTGTTGTGTCATATTATTTGTTGAGTCACATTATTTGTTGAGTCATATTATTTGTTGTGTCACATTATTTGTTGAGTCATATTATTTGTTGTGTCACATTATTTGTTGTGTCATATTATTTGTATTGTGGAGATTTCTGGGCACTACATTGCATAATAATTTTTAAATAATTTTTTTGACTCTGTGGGATAGTTATTCTATATTTCTTGGAAATTTATTTTGTTAACCCATTGCTCCTCAGATTAATTTATTTTAATAACCCATTGCTCCTCAGATTAATATATTTTGTACACATTTTTGTTAGTAGCATACTGGATTTAATTGTTTTGCTGCTGCTAGCAATCAAACTTATGTAAAAATTGGTCCATTTGTTTGCTGCCTTATGTGCAAAATTCCCAAATAATTCTCTTTTGTGAAGATTTTATCCATTGCCGGCTTTAGACAGTCTAGTGCAGGGGTGGGCAAACTTTTTGTGCGGAGGGCCACATTGACAAAGGTAAAGCTATTGGGGGGCAGCATGTATATTATGTCCAATTTTTAAATATCGATAAACATTTCCCTATATTAAAATCGGTAGTTTCGCATTTTAGCATTACATGACAAAGGTCAAGGACTGTTTAAAAAAAATAGAAAATTAGAAATTTGATCAAAAATGTTTTAAAAATCATAACGGTGCATGAAATTCTGTAAAATTCAACAAAATAACTTAAAAACATAGTAATTTTTTTTAATTTCTAAATGCCTTCGAGGGCCACATAATATCAGTTGCCGGGCCGCATGCGGCCCGTGGGCCGTAGTTTGCCCACCCCTGGTCTAGTGCTATCAGGATGAACATACCGGCCTTAGAGTCTAAGTTAGACAGTCTATGCTATTAGAAGGATGAACCTAACCCACAAAACTTCTAATTGAAGTTCAAAAGTAAAACTTTTTTAATTTAAAAAATCTGATATCTTAAAATATAAATTATTGAAAATCAAAGTCTGTTATTAAAAAGTTTCACATTTTTTACATGTAAATTAAAACACTCTCATTATTTTCACAGCCATTAAAATATATGGATAAAAGTTAAATCTTGCCGGTACACTTATTATAAATTATATTAACAAATTTATCAATTTGCTATGATTAAAAATACAACATTGCAGATTTTAATCCAGCTTAAAATGATTGATCTCATCAAATATGAACTGTTCATAAAGAATTACAAAATAAAGTAAAAATACATTCTCAAGGCCAAAAAATTGCAGTTGATGGTATGCAATGGGATTAAGAATATTGTGTTTTTACATTTCCTGAAGAATATTAAATATTTAATAAAATGATCCAAAACGAATAAATAATTTTTATCCTATGACAACTTAAAAATAAGAAAACTTGTAAAAGGCTTGATTATTTGAAAGTAATGAAAGTATTCATAAATATTTAAAATAGTTTAACATTTTGAAAACTTGTATCATTCTAAGTGGCAATTGAAAATAAAAAAAATTAAAATTATTAAAATGTGTAAAAATAAAATAGGATTGAATAAATTTGATTAATATGAACCTTATGAAAGTACAATATCAAACAAGCAATGCTGAGTGATATACTTCAGCACTCAATGTATGTACACTGCATAATGTTGTGCATCGCTGCTGTGGACATCACATCTAACCTGGACCAGGCTTGTTTGCCCCCTCAGATGGTGTCACATCTCCTTGACTCACAAGTAGGGCGTGACACGAACAGCAAACCAGAACAGTTTCCTTCATGGCGGCTGGGGCTGAAATCAAAATATTGTGGTTCATTATCCAACGCAATATTTTTATTTGCTTTGTAATGAGGTGAACACCTTGGCACAAGAGGTTTGGGGCAATCCATATATTACGTACACTTTGAGAGCGGAGGGAAGTTATTGATTACAAAAATTTGCCGGCTGGTGCATATGAAAAGGGGGGGGAGAGGAGGGTCCCTAGGCAGAATAAGTACTGTTATATAAATTTATGCACACATTCAGCAATAATTCTTCTGAAATTCTGTCAGTCCATGATAAACATCGTTTTCATATTATATCCCTTATATAACCAACTATCACCTAAAAATACTATTTTGTATCCCTTATATAACCAACTATCCCCTAAACATACAATACATCTTATTCACCATGAGCTAAACATCTGTCAAATCCATGATTTCTAAATAATTTTGAAAGCTATAATAAAAAAATTCACTGCAACGTTGTGTAATTAGCATCATATTGTTTTCACAAATGAACTGGCTAGATATCACCGAAGTAATATTTAACCGAGTGTCAACTATAAGTCCACCTTTAGCCTTTTTATGTTTCTAGGCATGATATGTCCCATGTGTACATGTGATATAACTCTGTATGTGTGATGCAATATTATTGCTTATAAATAATGTGTGGGGGAGGGGAAAACTGACTTTATTTGCATGTGTAATATATGAATGGCACCTTTATGGAAAAAATGATTTTTAAATTATCAGAATTCTAGGTTTATCTTCCAGTGTCAAAGCTCTTTCATTGTTGCTTGTTAAATCTGGTATGTGCAACAACATTGTTATTAGCTGATCTCTTCCCAGAACCTTGACAAAAAATATACAGCAGCACCAAAAACAACTTTTCCAGAGGTCTGTTTTTAGTGGTATATAAAGATTCCAATCATACCCACCAGTGCATTACGTTCATTGTGTTATATATAATTACTTTGCCAATAAACATATAGTCAATGTACCATAATGCTCCTGAGTACACGCTGCACACATAACGTTTGGTGCTATTTTATTTCAGAAAATAATGTCCAACATTTTTTGCAACATCGTGATTGTTGGCTCCGCTCATAGTTAAAAGACTTTTATAAGGGGGAAACGTGTGGCCTATCCTCAGCACAGTGCCTATCCTCAGCACAGTGCCTATCCTCAGCACAGTGCCTATCCTCAGCACAGTGCCTATCCTCAGCACAGTGCCTATCCTCAGCACAGTGCCTATCCTCAGCACAGTGCCTATCCTCAGCACAGTGCCTATCCTCAGCACAGTGCCTATCCTCAGCACAGTGCCTATCCTCAGCACAGTATGGTATGTTAACTCATATTCACTAAGCTGCTGCTGCTGAGTATTCTTAATGTCCTATCCTTCTTAAACAATTTGTTGGACATTAAAATTGTTCAAGTAGCTTACGTAACCAGACTGAGATTTAAGTTTCAATTTTATGAGTCATTTAAAATGACTTGAAATTTCCTACAGAACATTGCACCTAAAGATAATAAAATTGTGTTTCCTAATCATTCACATACTGGTATCATACATTATTCAGAATATCACAGACTTGGTTTTGGTATAAGGTATTAAACTTAAGTAAATTCACATGTACAAATGTGCAGCCAACTTCAAAGGCCAGTAAATGGCTGTTTATGATTAAACTCTTCTCAGGGATTTTTAAAGACAGGTGTAGATTAAGTGATCTTTGAGATACAGGTATAGAAGGTAAGCTGATTATCATATCAGAACTGTAGTTGACCAGTAAAAACTATTTTTAATTTGAGTGCTATCTACAGAAATAAGCTCCAACATCCCAGTCAACATCACCAACTCTTCCTTGATTTTAAGTGCAAGTGTTGGGATTTATTGAAATAATTTCTTCAATTCCATGAATTTCCTCGATATAAGCCCATAAGTGCCAGTCAATGACCACGATATAAGCCCATAAGTGCCAGTCAATGACCACGATATAAGCCCATAAGTGCCAGTCAATGACCACGATATAAGCCCATAAGTGCCAGTCAATGACCATGATATAAGCCCATAAGTGCCAGTCAATGACCACGATATAAGCCCATATGTGCCAGTAAATGACAATGATATAAGCCCATATGTGCCAGTAAATGACAACGATATAAGCCCATAAGTGCCAGTAAATGACCCCAATTTTAACATTTCATTAATCAACTATAAGTACAAAGACCTAGAAAAGGTTATAATTAATTAAATATTAGTAAAAAGACATAGAAAAGGTTTTAATTAATCAAATATTAGTAAAAAGACATAGAAAAGTTGTCAATGAAACAAATTTTAAAAGCAAATAAAAATGTTCAGATTAAAAAAAAAACAATTTCCAAAAATAATTGTTGAAATTAAAAAAAGCAAATTAATATAAAGCAGGGCTACAAATTTCCCTATCCTACAATGAAAAGAATGAGTTCTGCTCCCAATGAGAAACTATTTGGGTGATCACTTACAGGTGGCTCCAAATACAGAGCGAGGAACTTTTTGGTAACAACATCGGTTACAAAAACTGTAGCCACAGTGCCGACAATACAGCTAGAGAGAGAACATGGCCAGGCATGATGCAAACAATCAAACCAAAATATGTGCATGCATGGATTAAATAATCAACATTAATCAACATGTGTAATGCCAGGGACTAGGACAATTTTTTTACTGTTTATTTCTAGTTTAAAAAATATATTTAGGTTATAATAGTTCTAAACTTCTCTTCTGCAAAATATGTAAACAATTTAATAAATTAAAGAAAATATCCACGGATTTCCTTGTTTGTGGATTATGTACTTAAATGCCTTAACAATATTTTTTTTTAAAAGATAATATAGGTACATTTTTTTAGATTTAAAATGAAGAGCAAAAAAAAAAGAAAATGTGTTACAAATTTAAATGATCAGTCCCTAACACATTTTCAGTCTATCATTAGTGTTAAGCTGATGACTGTGCCATTGTAACTATGCCAGAGATGGTACAGCACTTCCACCATAGGATAAATGGGGGTAAAGATTTTAGTGTCCAGTTAGTAAAGAGATCCATTATTGTACACTACTCTTGACTTGAGTTAACCCCTAGAAAATTTTACAAGGAAAGGTAGAGTTGTCATGGCAACAGAATAGTTGTCAATGGGTTTTTTTATGTTTGATAGTGACCTATAAAAAAAGTTTTGTTAATTCTTTCGTTTCTGAATAAAAATACTTATTGGATGCACTTTTGTCTAAATTGGACGATAGTTTTGAAAAGATAGGATGCATAAAATTATTCTTTTCTTTTCGGTTTTATTTTTATGGGTGGATTGAAAGGTGCGCATTTTCTATATTAGCTTGATAAAGTAATTTACTCAAAATAATAATTTACTTTAGATCTCCAATAGCAATGTTTGTAATTTACTCAAATTTTTTCCCCTTTTCAGTTTCTGATTTTTCCCCCCATACTTTCATCAATGTTCATGTCAACTTTGGCACTTCACACGATAGAACAATATGTTTAAATAAGCAATTTAAAAGTTAACAGATAAATTAAATTCACCTAAGACAACAAATGGGGTCAAGAGGGAAAACCCGATGGTACCAAGTAAAAACCCAAAAGAGTGATTGACTCAAAAAAACTATAAAGAATTGGTGGTTGCACTGATAAAGTCATTCCACTATTTAGATTTGTTCTTATATTTTGAGTTACCGGGTAATAATGTTAATTTTTCTATTTTTATTCTCAATTTTGACAAAATACAACAAAATGTTTTTTTTTCTCTTTAAAATGAAAGTTCATATTTTGTTGTTTAAAAATTTGCAAGCATTTGTTTTTCTTTTAAAACTGTTACC
Source organism: Omphiscola glabra (assembly GCA_964017045.1). Lineage (NCBI taxonomy): Eukaryota > Metazoa > Mollusca > Gastropoda > Lymnaeidae > Omphiscola > Omphiscola glabra. Next base: position 1,202,889 of record OZ024794.1, on the reverse strand, counting down.
GTATTACTCTAATGAATTGCCAGGAATAATTACTTACACGTTTTTTCAATATTGAAGCAAAAGACACTTTACATCCTAGACAGCTCTCTGTAATAATGGATAGATAGACTATTCAGCTCAGCACTGTTCACATAACTTCTTTCCAATATAACTGTCATGTTTTTGGTTACATTTAATTTCTTACTTACCAGTAAGCCTACTGATACTCTTCTCTAAGTAGTACCGTAATATAATCAGAACCACACAGTTCATTCAATCCGGCATATTTCTACTACAAATTCTAACATTGCTTCATTGTGCCAAGTGACGGCATATTTCTACTACAAATTCTAACATTGCATCATTGTGCCAAGTGACAGCATATTTCTACTACAAATTCTAACATTGCATCATTGTGCCAAGTGACGGCATATTTCTACTACAAATTCTAGCATTGCTTCATTGTGCCATGTGATAGAAAATACGCTGAAACTGAAATGATTATCTGCCTTTATTATATGTTGTTATTGTTAGAACAGAAAGCTTGTTTGTTTATCAACTAATACTACTCAACCCTGATACAACCCTGATGGTTCATTCTGCTAAACCCTGATACAACCCTGATGGTTCATTCTGCTCAACCCTGATACAACCCTAATGGTTCATTCTGCTCAACCCTGATACAACCCTGATACAACCCTAATGGTTCATTCTGCTCAACCCTGATACAACCCTAATGGTTGCTTTAGTCAAGTCAAGGAAGGAAAAATTTTCAAATCTAAAAATAATTTTATGTACAGTTTTATTATAAACTTGTTTCTGTAACAATAATACACTTTTATCTTATTTGATAGTCCAGCTTAAATGTCAGGACACAAGAGTGTAGTGAATGTGATAGTCCACCTTAAATGTCAGGCCACATGTGTGTAGTGAATGTGATAGTCCAGCTTAAATGTCAGATAGAACTCCTAATACAATGAATCCCATTTTTTTATCTAATCCCATAATGATGACCCAAAAGAAAGCGTTCTCAATACTTTGATGGCTGTGAACATCTGGTCTAGTAGCATAATTCCGACCTACACTTAAAATTGAACTGCCGTTAAAGATAAACATGTCAGGAAAAAAAACATAAATAATTGTTCAATTTAATTAGCTGTTGTATTGAGGATAAATTCAACAGTTTACGTCAAAAGAAATACTTCAATAGGATACCCGGTGTATTACCATTATTATATTATATTACAAAATAGGTTTATACTGTTGGAACAGTGAAAAGTGCCTGTGGGAAAGGGAAAGTACATACACTAAGCCTTGCACTCCCTCAGCATACTCTCACTCCACTGCCACATACTATCACTACACCCCCATGTCCTCTCACAACGCTTCCATGTTCTCTCACTCTGCACCCACATCCTCTCACTTAGGTTTGCTTATCTGACATTGGGATAGAGTTGCTGTTAACTTACATTTGAATATGTTCACTGTTAGCTTACATTAAAATAGTTTTGCCATTAGTTTTCATGAAATATGTTTGCTGTTAGTGTACACTGAAATAGGTTCACTGAAATAGGTTTGGTGCTAGCTCAATAAATTGTTTATATGACTCAACACTAACATAGAAGTACCAAAGCTCTACAACTTATAACTTAAATAAATAATCACTGACAGCACTGCCCTTCAAACCCATGAATGCAATAAATAATAAACATTTCTTTTATTCGCTGCAATATGAATCATCTCTTTCTCCAGAGTCTTCATTTTTAAACACATTTTTTTTTAAATTTAAAATCTGGCCAGAAATAATAAAAGAAATAAAAAAACTCTGAGCTAGATGGAAAACAGAAAATATTTATGTGCAAAACCAAATCCAAGAAAAAGAAGCATAATTCCAATAAAAACAAAACTCTGTTTCAGTGAACAGTTTATGTTTGCTTGACATCAACAGAAATAAACACTGGTCCCCGGTACTAAAAATAAATTTAAACTAAACCAAATGTGTATATGAACTCATGCTAGATGCTTGTTACTGTGTCTGTGGTATGTAAGCCATCATTATGATACCTGAATGAACACGCTGTATATGACTAAGCATGGATGCTGATAATGACTCATTTTGAGTGGAGTTATTTCTCATACTTATATCTTTTAAGGTTAATAAATAGCATGACAGAGTTTTCATTTTTTAAGTCCTCGTTTATTTTATATTTGCCAGCAGGCAGGCCCGTTAAATAGATTATATGGTAAATCTTTATGACAGCAATATGCTTACATCGGACCATCCTTAATGAAAACATTATAAGGAATAACAAGTGACATTTAAATAGTCTATTTATAAGCCTAATGTATCATTCATTGTTCATTCCCTCTGACACTTGTGTAGTCTCGTATAATTGAACATTTCAATAACAATTACTTAAAGTTTCAGAGAACTTTCATGGTTAATGGGCATATGCCAAGTTGAATTAGACAAAAAATGATCTGAAATTTGATTGGCCAAATAGACAAATATATTTTAAAATGATCTGAAATTTGATTGGCCAAATAGACAAATATATTTTAAAATGATCTGAAATTTGATTGGCCAAATAGACAAATATATTTTAAAATGATCTGAAATTTGATTGGCCAAATAGACAAATATATTTTAAAATGATCTGAAATTGGATTGGCCAAATAGACAAATATATTTTAAAATGATCTGAAATTTGATTGGCCAAATAGACAAATATATTTTAAAATAGCAACAAGAATAAAATGACTGGTAAATTATTTTAATTTTGAACTTCACCGTAGACTGTCAATATTACTGTCAATATTACTGTCAATATTACTGTCAATATTACTGTCAATATTACTGTCAATATTACTGTCAATATTACTGTGTTTGTTTTAGACTGTCAATATTACTGTGCTTGTTTTAGACTGTCAATATTACTGTGCTTGTTTTAGACAATTAAAAGCTTTGTTGGTTAGTTCAAGCTTTCAACACTTCATTTCAGTCATTTTTGTGAGGGCTGTTAATAACACGTGACGGCTGTTAATAACACATAACTTCAAATCCAATAATACAGCTATGCTTTATAATATATTATTATTAAGAAATAGATTTAAAGTAACTTACCACTAGCAATCTGTTTACGGCGCTTTTTAATCTCCATAAGCCTGGCAACCATTCCTGGTTTAGTTGGAGACGGGTCAAGATGGATCATCGATGCATCTCCTACTTGGTCAGTGAGATCTGGCTACAAAATGGACCAACAATATTTTATCACATTTATTTTTTTTTTCTTCATTTCTTAATATATTTCATAAGATATGTTGTATACAACTTTACCTAATGGTGTAGAGATTTGAGAAATATTGTATTCAAGAGAAAATGGATAATGATTGAGAACAATTGTCTGCCATTGGTTATGACAGACTTAAACCATTTTTTGACTCAGATAGGAAATATTAAACCTATTTGTAGCTTGCTTCAATAAAAAAAATAAGACAAAGTAAACAATAGTTATATAGGAGCCATCCATATGTTACATATTGTATTGTATTGTTACATATTGTATTGTATTGTTACATATGAAGGGCCGAGTAGAAAAAGTACTTAAGTGTAATTTTGCAGTTTTGAGAAAATTGAGTTTAAAATTGTTAAAATCTGCTCGAGGCGACTCCGAATCAAACACTTGTGGACATTTTTCATGAATGATATTTACAGGAATGATCCAGGGGAAGTAACCAAATATAACGCCTCCCTTAACTCATTTTTGAAAAATTGTAACTTAAGTACTTTTTCTACTCGGCCCTTCATATGCACAATACAATACAATATGTGTAAATCAAATGTTCATCAAACCCCACTCCCCCCATGCATACGTACAATAAGCTTTTGAACCACCATCACAGTTTTCTTTGTGGGTTGCTGCGGTTACCTCACGGGGACATTGCCAAATATAGAATTTTCATAATACTAATTCCCCTTGTAATCCAGTGTGACATCTAATGGTGTGGTGCAAGCAGAAACTAACTTATTATTTAGTGACCTACTGACCTACTTGCGTGTTATATTTAATTTGACAACCCCTCCAATCAATGCATATGTATTATATGAACAGCCCTTACTAAATTATATCAAGTTATATCCAGGTCAGAGCTTCTCTACACTGAACAATTTGAATAATAAAATAGCCATTATATGTTTATTTAAGCTTACGTCAGAACTATCGTCTGCACTAAGATCTTCATCACAGTTATCCTTGTCTTTTTCACCACTCTCTTCTGAATTCTGTTCTTTCTGTAAGAGATTTTGCAAGGGTTATATCATTTAAATTCATAATGGAAACTAGATTCTTCAATGAAACACAAGTGTGGTTATGATAATAGTGATATAACTGTCACTGAAATAATTGATGTCAAGACAACTTAAATGATATGAACTCCACTTTTTACATAAAAATACATGACATTCAAAGGTGACTTTTCTGGGTCAGTAACTTTAAAACTAAGATTACCTGACTTCCTTCCCTTGCAGTGTTTTGACAATTCCTCTCACTTGATGTCAGTTTACTTAATGACCACTTATCTTTTAAGTATGTGTAACCTCCTAAAAGAAAATTTGGTTTTCAATAAATGTTTCGGTCGAATATCATTTAAGTCATTTACTATAAATACCTAAACCAAAATAGAAATATTGGTATGTTGGTCTATTCTCAATGTTACAAAACCTAAAAATACTTATTTTTACCATATATCTATCCATCTATAAAATGTTGATTTAATGTTAGGTACTACAACAAAAGGAAAGCATCTCTATCTATCCATCTATAAAATGTTGATTTAATGTTAGGTACTACAACAAAAGGAAAGCATCTCTATCTATCCATCTATAAAATGTTGATTTAATGTTAGGTACTACAACAAAAGGAAAGCCCTCTAATTAAACCCAGGAAAAGACAACTTTCCTTTTGCAAGGGTTTTTTGTTAAAAGCTTTTGAAAAGAACTTGTATATAATCATGGCTTTCATCTTGCACTGAAGTAGACCTGAAGGTTTTTTGGACTGTTTGGAAACTGAACTTTTTTACTCGTAACAAACTCAATCGTGTTTCAGTGTGTCATTTCTTGACAGGACTATGTGGAAAAAAATTGTCGGGTTTACAGGAGTCAGAATGATCAATGCTTTGATCGTGGGCCCTTAATATATAGAAGAAGAAGAAGAAGAATAGATATGACCAACAAATTATGATTTCAGTTATTCCAAGCCATGTTATGCCTGGTGGTTTGTAATCTAAATATGAATTTTGAGTAAACAATTGAACTTACTTTTGATAAAATGTGGATGACAAAGAAAGAACCAGTTTATTAAAAGAAAGTAGTTCCACCTGGCTGGGCACATGACAACGCTCAGCAGGAAAACACAGACTTCTGTGTGGTAACTGAAACAAGAGGGATGGACATTATCTACATCTGCATATTCAATTCATGCGTAGAAAGGAACCATTAATATTTTAAGTATGCAGAAAGAAGATGTGTTTATTTAGAAGATTTTGCATATTGTTACATTCGGGAAGGGTTTTGGCAGAATGTGTACATACATTTATGCTCAAATTCTGCAATAACTATCCCCTAAAAATCTGTGTAATGCTCACTAAATAAAATATCACTGCAATGGTTTGTAATTATAGTCATACTGTTGCTTTGTATTTTCACTAATGAACTTGCTATACATCACACAGTAATATATAGACTTGTGACTACTTAAGTCCACCTTCTGCCTTTGTATGTTTCCATGTGTGTATCGCAATGACAGGGATAAGGGAAAAAAAATCTTTACCAAAATTTTTTAACACTGTTTATGATAACTTTATAACTGCCTCTAACTACTAAATTTTCTTATCGCACATTTTTATAATTTTTTTGGAGGGGGTGGGAGGATTTGAGAAGGTCATTTGTAAGTAGGCCTAGAAAGTGGAAGGTACAAACACGTAGGCCTAGAAAGCGGAAGGTACAAACATGTAGGCCTAGAAAGTGGAAGGTACAAACACGTAGGCCTAGAAAATGGAGGGTCCAAAAACATAAGTGTGCAAGAGGGGGTATGCAGATATGACATATTTTGCATAAGTAATATATGGATGACCCAGTCATCATCTTAGTGTGTCTCAAGTGACTAGTAAATGGTGTCTCTGTCACTTTGGCATTTAACCACATGGTGTTGATTGCTTGTTGATTTAAAACTCTTTACACTGCCAGGGTAACAATTTATTACCATCAAATAAAAACAAACTAACCCCATTCTGTTTAGACTGAGTTACCGAAGATCTTTCATCTGTTTATCGTGCAACATACATTATATTTTATATTTTTATATTGCTTTTGTTTTATTTTATTACTTTTTTTATCCGGCAGCTTTACAAATAAATCTCATAAGAAAGTTAGTGGTTGGTGTTTTTATTTTTATCAAAGAATATTTAGATTGTGTGTTTGAATGGGCCAGGATACATACAGTTTCACACGCCCTGAAAAGTGAACATTATTTTATGTTACATTACTTGGTATTAAAACTCTACTGGCTCATTTTCATTTCAGTCTATAAGAAATAAAATTTAAAAAACAAACACTTAAAATGTAGGTACGCATAAACAACGGTCAACCAAATTATTTTTTTTCTCTATGTTTTAATGGTGGTGTACGGCCGAAATATGGAAATGTCTAAGTGTGCCACGAGGGAAAAAAGGTTGTGGAGCGCTGATCTAAACGCACACATTCAATTTCTGGGTGATCAAATTTTAACATTTAGGTCAAGTTCCTAAAATGATTACATAACACCCCAGGTTATAATATAAACATATAAAATAATGGTAAGTAATATTCAACCAAGATTAATTTAGCACAATTATTTTTGCTAGCATAACTATTAATATACTGAACTTACATAGCAGATGGTAGCACAGCATCCCATTTCAGAATGGAGTAGAAGTAACTAAGGTATTCATTGCTTTTTACCACAAAGTCGTGCATTTCAATCAAACTGTCAGGGAATATAGATGAGAAATAAAACGGAATTTAAAAAAAACAAACTGGAACAGAAATGTAATTCAGCCTAAATGATTTTTGAAATACTGGTATGTAAGTCTTTGTGTTAAATCTTATTTAGCGCATCAAAACCATGTTCTGAAAGCAAAAGTTGTAGTTTCAAGTTTCTAAAAGGTTTAGAAAAATCTAAAAAAATTTAATATGAAATGAGTAAATGGAAGAGTTTTTTCTGTCTTACTTTTAAAAAGTTCTTTATGTACAAGATTTAACAATTGAGTTTTATTTGTCTAGACCTATGTTTATTTGTCTAGACCGATGTTTATTTGTCTAGACCTATGTTTATTTGTCTAGACCTATGTTTATTTGTCTAGACCTATGTTTATTTGTCTAGACCTATGTTTATTTGTCTAGACCTATGTTTATTTGTCTAGACCTATGTTAAATGTTTTTTTAAATATCCAACTGATTCCGGGCAATATGGTTAGATAATACAAAATGACAAGATATACATCATCAAGGGAACCTCTGCAAATACGATTTAACAATGGAAACTAATTCAAAATTTTACCTATATCTGAAGTTCTGAACAGTATCTAGAGTTCCACCCAAGCCTTCTTCATTGCTTGCTCTTGTAGGCTTTTTATTACTGGGCAACAATTTAGTAAGTATCTGGGTATGAACTTGGAGTAAGGACACAGTAGCTATTGCAATGACCAAACTTGATGCTAACACAAAAACAGCCCCTGCAAAATAACCACTGTTTATATGATTTTAAAAACAACAATTTTTCTTATCTGATTTCTTTTCAACATTTCATGAATAGAAGACCCAAAATAAGATTTGTGTAAAAAATGTTGATATGTGAGACGGTTGTATAAGTTGGCTGTATTAATAAAGAAAAGTATATTATTATAAGAGCCCTATGAGAATGAGGCTTTTGTTTTGTCAAAGAATCATTTGAATAAATAGGATGATAGTTACCTTGTGTGAGCCAAATGCAAGCAATGTTACACACCAACCAGAGAGCTATTGTTGCTCTTAGAAAACGCCATCTGTTTTAATGTATTCAATAAATTATATAAAATTATATATTTATTCTGAAATATTTTTTTCCCAGGTTCATATTGCTAAAAACAAAATATCAAATCTTTTATTATGAAATACACAACTTTTACATGCTAATCTAATTATACTCATGTTCTCACCTTCTTATATCATCTATGAAATAGAAAACCAAAGCGAAAGGCTCTATGAGGCGAGAAAATCTGTCCACTTCTGTGACAAAATCAGACAAATCAAGCACCATTGTTGTATTCTTGCGTTTGCCATTATTTTCAGACTTTCCCATTTTGAGCCACTTTCTTTAGTTCAGTCAGAGGAATTCATTTCTGAATCTCAACCAAATAGTGTCTGTCTTTAAAATTATCGATAAGAAAAAACATATAATTAACATTTATTTTTAAAACAGAAGAAACTACTTATATTTATTAAGTAAATATATATATACAATTTTTAGACTGTTATATTAATAGCCCTTGCTAATATTAGGAAAATGTATTAAACTTAATACTTAATGTATCAATTATTTAAAAACAAGAAATAAATTAAATATATTAATTCAAAACAAAAGTATTTCACAATAAATACAGTATTTATTTTAAGACGATGCTGAAACAAATAAAGATAAGTTCAAGTATTGATTCAGTGTTGATATTTATGACTAATTATTCTGTTTCGTAAATGCGCATCCCACACCTTTGCCTAACTGATGTCAAAAGTTCTTTAAACATAAATTGGGCCTGAGCCTGAGGATTATCACAATGACATTTAAAAATATTAAAAGAGTAGAAAGAAAATTTAATTGATCATTTCTTATTCATCCAGTTTACATGGTATGCTGCTGTGAATCCCGGTGAGCATAATATGTGCTTGACATTAAATTGATAGTGATAAGGGTATAATTTGTTTTGTTTTATAGAGGAAGACAGAAAAAGATGGGAAGATAATATCAAAGAATGGACGGGTTTACAACTAGGCGATGCTATGCGTAGGGCAGAAGACCGAGAGGAATTGAGAAGAATAGTGTACATGTCATCTGTGGCGCCCCAACGGTCGAAGGACTACGGGACCTGATGATGATAGAGACCTACATTTTTGTTTCATGAAGATTGAATAGTTTGTTGCCAAATTTAGTGTTCATAATTAATTTTTAATATATATTATACTTATATATATTATACCTAGCCTACCTAGATATTTATGCATTTTAAATAAATAAATAAATACATATATATATATATATATATATACAGGCCTTTAAGGTCATATGTATTACAGTAGAACCCGGTTTTGTCGACGGCCTCGGGGTATGCCAAAAAGCGTCGAGATAACCGATGATCGAGATAAACGAAAACCAATATGGCGGAAAAATATTAACATGTGCTTGAAATTTCTTTATGTACATGATGTGCGTTAATAAATGAGAATGTAAATGCACGTGTTTTTGGAGGGTTTTATTACACACCAGCGTTTTTTACAGAATTAATACACCAAAATCATAATTTTAGCTGTTGTAGTTTTAAAGTTATGAATTTTTAAAGTACGACTTCCTTTGTCCTTTTTTAAAATGGACCGCATCGCCACATTCTGTGACCCAATTCCGCTGTTCGCGTCACGAGCTAAATAACTCTCGCTTTAACGATAATTTTATACAACTTTTATGTACAGAACTAATGCTGTATTAAAAATAATATTATACAATTATATATAAATTATCATTTATCTAACTATGCACTAAGTACACCAGGAAATTTAATATAGTGTATTAATATAAGGCTTTTCTGTTTACCAAATCTCCGGTATATGCTATATAATCTATATAAGGCAACGCATCCCCTTATTATTAAAATACTTTTCGGGAACTACTTATTTTGAACTTTCAACTTTGGCGCATGACTAATTAATTAAAGCTTTCCCTGACCTAGTTTTAATAGTTTTTAATAGTTTTTGCACACTGCAACCTTTTATGAATGAGATAGTAGTACGGTATAGCCATTATGCAAGTGACTGTGAATGGCTGCCCATGCCCATGGCCATGACACTTTGCTCACGGCAAATGATGACCCATTATAATATGGACTCTACCGGGTTTTTTAACCTTAAATTAAAATATTACACTGATTGATTCCAATGCATTGCTTAGTCAAGTTTGTAGTTTCCTTTCGTGGCATCGATAACTAACATTTCAAAAGCTAGCAATTGGTCATGGGGATCAAGATAACCAACGCTAAGTGGCAAATTTGGCCCTCTTTTGTGCTCAAGATGTTTGGGTTCGGCGACATAAAAGAATCGACATAACCCATGAGAAAATGCTAAGACAAAGAGAGAATTTGGCGGTTCGACGCCAAAGACGTTGACTTAACAGGGTTGGCAAGTTAACCGAGGTTGTGATAAGCGGGTTCGACTGTATACTAATAACTTATTGTCTGTATACTAATAAACATAGGTCTAGACAAATAAACATCGGTCTAGAAAAATAAACATAGGTCTAGACAAATAAAACTCAATTGTTAAATCTTGTACATAAAGAACTTTTTAAAAGTAAGACAGAAAAAACTCTTCCATTTACTCATTTCATATTAATAATAAGCCTTATTGTCTGACTTCCTACTCTTAGACCCAGAGAAGCTATCCTGTAAAAATTTAGACCTAATTTATAATTATTTATTAATAATATTAACGCAGGTGAAATATTTGGGAACAATAAAGTAAAAATGTACCAGAAGTGTTTTGTGAGGAATTTATTAATGCTTTCTGAGTCTGAGATTTAACATGTCACATTTTCAATGTTCATATAACAAAAGGAAAACAGCTTGACTGGCTTGACTGTTAGGGACTGTCCTACGCCCTAGATAAGCAGGACGCCTGGTCACCATATTGTCCATATCATAGTCATACAATTACTATACTATAATAGACTACAGTCGAACCCGCTTATCTCGACCTCGGTTAACTCGCCAAGCCTGTTATGTCGACCTTTTTGAAGTGGAACCGCCAAATTCTCTCTTTGTCTCAGCAGTTTCTCCTCGCTTATGTCGATTCTTTTATCTCGCCGAACCCGGATATCTCGAGCACAAATGGTGGCCAAAGTTGCCACTTCACCTCGGTTATCTCGATCCCCATGACCAAATGCCGGCTTTTGAATACCGAAGAAATAGCTAACAACAAATAAACACGTTTTTCATAATTAAAAATAATTATTTACTTCTCAAAATACAGGACGTGTATTTTATAATGAACCTAGAATTAATTTAAATAAATATGTTTTAATTTGAGGTTTAAAAACCCGGTAGAGTCCATATTAGAAATGATCATAATTTGCTGTGTGCAAAACGTTGTCATGGGCAGCCATTCACGGTCAATTGCGTAATATGGCTGTGCCATGGTACTACGTCAGAGTTTCATTCATAAGCGTTTGCAGAGTGCAAAAGCTAAACCATTGGTGAGGAATAGCTTTAATTAAATAGCCATGGGCCAAAGTTAAAAGTTCAAATTAAGTAGTCCTTAAATAATATTTGAGTAATAAGGGGATGCGTTTATTTATATAAACTTTAAAGTCATTGCGCAAGACACGATCAACAGAATGAGGTCACACAATGTGGACGCTTCGTCCATAGTAGAAAATACCAAATGAACTTGCACTTTAAAAATTCGTAGCTCAAAAAGTACTTAAGTTAAAAAGGTGATGTTTGTTTCATTTTTCAAAATTGAAATTTGCTCTAAATAACTGTAATGTTTAAAAAATTATATATATATATATATATATTTTTTAATGATGTACCTGCATTTATTAACGCACATAATGTACATAAAGAAATGTCAAGCACATGTTTATACATTGCCGCCATATTGCTTTTTGGTTATCTCGATCATCAGTTATCTCGACGCTTTTTGGTATACCTCTAGGCCGTCGACATAACCGGGTTCTACTGTACTTATACTAATTAAATTTAGGCTAAAACATTAAATATAGCAATTCTAGCTAGAACTAAAAGGTCTACGAGACTTTTGGGCTAATTAAGATAGATCGTACCTCATTTCATTAGGTTAGGTTTAAGGATAGATTTAGGGTTCAGGTTAGGTTTAGGGATAGATTTACTTTTATTTAGGGTTCAGGTTAGGTTTAGGGATACATTTAGGAAATCTTCTCTTTGGTTGAATAACTAGTCTATGACTATCATGACTTAGTGAATATGTTATTAATTTGTTATGTTTGTTATTATTGATAATACTCAGATAGTGACTAGTTAGTTAGTCTACTGAAGTCTACTCACTGTCTACTCTGACTACTGTTACTGTTAATAATACTAATGCCTAATTAAATTCTCCATTTGACTTTGACTACGCCACTCTATGACTATGCTCGAATCTTATAAATCTTTAGCGAGACTAAAAGACAAAATTCACAACTGCTGATGTGATGAGATCCTACTCAATGTCATGATATCCTGCATGTTAAACAATAATTATGATTGGAGGTTCGTTGAATGTTAAAGGACGAAGTAAACTGTACGGATTTCCCATTCTGGCAACTTCCTGATATTAACCATTTTTGTTTCGTTACTAAATCTTAACAAGAAAAGTTTTTTAAACCAAGCTTTCGAAAGGTTGCCAGTTTGCAATCACTTATGGTCGAGGGCGTATTTTTTCTTTTAATTAACTTAAACTAGGCTTACCATAATAAAATTAGGGGGTGAAACGGGGCCTATGGTTTAAACCAGGACCAGAAGCGTACCTAACGCCGATCTTTTATTCATGGTAATCATATATATATATATATATATATATATATATATATATGTATGTATGGCATCTTTCCGTCTACGAGAGACGATAGATTATCTTGTCTGGTTGCAGCTCTTCGTGTGGCTAATGAGACCGATCCTTGAATGGCAGTCTCTTGTGCATGTCCCGCACACGAATGCAGTGGAGTAGTGTTTTCTTGCCTTTCTCCGCGCTCTCTTCACAGCTGCTTCCGCCCTGTAGACCTCCTCGGCACGTAGTGATCCTTTCTTCACGATGCCCCGCCATGTGGATCGATCCTCCGCCAAGCCCTCCCAATTTGAAATGTTGATGTTAGCCGCCTTCATATCTCTTTTGCAAATGTCTATGTATCTGAGACGAGGCCGTCCAACTGACCTTTTCCCTATCGCCAGCTCGCTGTACAGCACGTCCTTAGGTATGCGACCAGGTTGCATTCGCTTGACGTGCCCAAGCCAGCGGAGGCGTCTTTGGATTAAAATGGCTGGGACGCTGCACATATTTGTTTGAGACAGGACATCCGTGTTGGGGACTTTTTCCTGCCATTTGATGTCAAGGATGCGGCGCAGGCATCTGAGATGGAAGCCATTGAGCCTTTTTTCGTGCCTGTTGTATGTGGTCCAAGACTCGCAGCCATAGAGGAGTGTGCTCAGTACGCAGGCCTGGTATACCTGCAGCTTAGTTCTTGTTGTGAGCTTGGCATTGGACCAGACTCTTTTCTTCAATCTCGTCATGACAGTTGCGGCCCTCCCTATCCTACCACTTATCTCATCCTCCATTGAGAGGATGCTCGAAATGGTCGACCCTAGATATGTGAATCTGTCAACAGCAACCAAGTTGCAGTCGTCGATGGAGATAGTGGGAGAAGATTCAGCGTCCTGAGCCATAATGTTGGTTTTCTTTAAGCTGATGATCATGCCAAACTCTTTGCAGGCAGCGGATAAACTGGATACAAGGCTCTGCAGGCCGTCTGCTGAGTGAGATACTAAAGCGGCGTCATCTGCAAATAAGAGCTCACGTAGCATGACCTTTCTTATTTTGGTCTTAGCTCTAAGGCGCGCAATGTTGAACAATCTCCCGTCTGCTCTAGTGTGGATGTATATCCCCTCGCTGTTGTTCTTGAAGGCATACTGGAGTAAGATGGAGAAGAAGATTGCAAATAAAGTAGGAGCTAGCACGCAGCCTTGCTTTACTCCACTACTTACTGGAAAAGCTTCTGAGGTGGCACCGTCATAGCATACTGTGCCCTGCATGTTATAGTGGAACTGCTCGATGATATTAAGCAGACGTGCAGGGCAGCCTATTTTTTTTAGGATCTGGAAGAGGCCGCTTCTGCTGACAAGATCAAAAGCTTTAGTGAGGTCGACAAACGCTATGTATAGAGGCATATGTTGTTCCCTGCATTTCTCCTGCAACTGGCGCAGAGAGAAGATCATGTCTATGGTTGACCTACCGGCTCGAAAGCCACATTGCGATTCTGGGAGTACACGCGATGCTAGGGTCTGCAAGCGTGTTAATGCAACTCGGGCGAAGGCCTTTCCAACTATGCTAAGAAGGAAGATTCCACGATAGTTGTTGCAGTCACTCTTGTCTCCTTTGTTCTTGTACAATGTAACAATGTTTGCATCTTTCAATTCTTGTGGTAGCTGTCCCTGTTCCCAGCACATGGTAAGGAGATCGTGCAAGGGCCGTAATAGAACTTCCTTTCCACATTTGAGAACCTCTGGTGGAATTCCATCATTGCCAGGGGCTTTCCCACAGGCGAGACAATCGATGGCTCTACGTACCTCTTCTAGGGTGGGTAGGGTGTCAAGCTCATCCATGACCGGCAGGTCTGGGATATCGTCCAGAGCAGCGGTTGAGACATGGTTCATTGTTGCGTATAGTTCCAAGTAGTGCTCAATCCACCGTTTGAGTTGTTTATCCCGATCAGTAATAAGTTCCCCTGTTTTTGACATTAAGGGCACAGTCTTGGAGGTCAGAGGCCCTGTTGCTTGTTTTATATTCTCGTACATAGCCTTTGCATCTCCTCTATCAGCAGCTGACTGTATGCTGGAGCTTAGATTGAGCCAATATGTGTTAGCGTAGTGGCGAGCTGCCTGCTGGGTGTTTTTCTTGGCACTTTTAAGAGTTTGTAGAGTGGCTGGGCAAGGCGTGTCTTTATAAGCCAAGAGAGCCTTTCTTTTAGCATCAGTGACATGCTTCATTTCCTGCCAGTGAGCCTCGAACCAATCTGCACTTTTGCGTTCTCTCTTGCCAAATGCCGTGATAGCCGAGTTATAGATAGTGTCCCGCAGATGTGACCATTGGGACTCAACAGTGTCTATTGGTGGCATTTGTTCAAGAGCTTCTTGTAATCTATGGTTATATTCTTCCGTTCTCTCTGGGTTATTGGTGGAGTATGTGCTTATGCGAGGTTTGCCCTTGTTTTTGGTGTGATACAGTTTCTTTGGCAGTAACCTTATCTTGCTAGCCACTAAGGAATGATCTGTGTCGCAGTCTGCGCTATGGTAGCTGCGAGTGAGGAGGACACTAGCCAGTTGTGTGCGTCTTGTAATTATGAGATCTATCTGGTGCCAGTGTTGGGAGCGGGGATGCCTCCATGATACTTGGTGAATAGCCTTACAGTTGAAGTAGGTATTTGTTACACATAGCCCATGTAAGCAGCATATTTCCAGTAGCCTCTGCCCATTTTCATTTAGCCTGCCTCTTCCGAAATGACCAAGGCATGTAGGCCAGGCCATGTAATCACTTCCCACTCTCGCATTGAAGTCACCCAAGAGGTAAATTGCTTCATTGTTGGGTATGCTGGCTATTGTTTGATGTAGATCTTCATAGAACTGATCTTTCGCTTCTGAGCTGGAGGAAAGTGTTGGAGCATAAGCACTGATGATGTTGGCAAATCCAGAAGACGTTGATAGACGTATGGTAAGTATTCTATTTGTGCCCTTTGTCGGGGGTTCTATGGATGAGCATAGTACGTTTTTAATAGCAAAACCAATCCCATGTTGTCTTGGTGCGTCCATTGGTCCACCCTGCCAGAAGAAAGTGTAGTTGTTTTCTTTTATGGTACCACATTCCGGGAGCCTGGTCTCCTGGAGGCACGCAATATCAATGTTTAGTCTGCTAAGCTCTCTATCAATGATAGCTGTCTTCCTTGCGTCGTCAATGAGCTGCAGGTCGGCAGTAATGCCCGGACACATAGTCCTTACGTTCCAGCTTGCTAGTCGAAGAGCTGGTGTCTTCTTTTCTTTTGTTTTCTTATTTCTAGGTGCATGTTTCTGTGGCCTACTTGTTGAGATGACCCTCTGATCTCCACGCACCCAGTGAAGATAAAGCCTGGGCGAATTAGTATGGAGAAATATATATAGATATATAAGAGAAAATGTGTGGGTTTGTTTGTTTGTGAGTTTGTTCCACAAAGCCTTTTTCTTTTACATTGATTGATGGATCTTGACCAAACTAGGCACACATATCCACCACTATGCTGCATCAAATACGGGGGGGGGGGGGGTTATAAACTTTTTATAACACTCCGTTTGGGGACGGGGCCCCGAGATAGTTTTTTTTTCTAATATGAGCTATATAAATAAAATTAACAACAAATACTCCTACACGAATAAATGGAACTTGACAAAACTTGGTACATAGGCTATCTCACATACACTTAATTATCCATATTCAATTACCGAAGGGTGAGGAACTCAAAATATCCATTTCTCCATTTTTCCGTACATAAGCTATATAAATAACAATAGGCTTAGACAACACTATAGGAAGGCCATATATGTGAATTAATGGGTATAGGCCTAGCGTGGTAGCAATACATTTCATTTTCTGTATTGAAAGGTGGATTTAAAACTAAGAATATCCAATGTAGAATTTTCCAGAAAGTTTGATAACTTTAAAAAGCTATATCTGTGGATTTTGATCGGACAAATGTTAATTTTTAACTCCAAAATTTATCAGGGAAAACTGACGGCAACGGGATCCGATCGGGATCCCACTGGGGTCGGGATCTCAATGGGTTCAGGACCCATACCTAAAGCAAGACAGTGACGTGGACAAGATGGAGCGAATCCAACGTAACGCAATGCGCTTCATAGCACGTGACTACAAAACCACCACTCCTGGCTAAGTCACTGGCCTCTTAAACAAATTTGAAATCCCCTCCCTCAAGGACAGACGAGAAAAGATCCACCTAACTTTCTTATATAAAGTGATCATGGTGCTAGTGCCGGCCGTCACAGCAAACAATTATCTTACCCCACAGAAGCCAGGTCGATTAACCAGAGCCATCCACTCACTAAACACTGACTTAACCTCTGACAACCCCATGAGCAATTACACCCGGAACAATAGCAAATGCTTTACTGTGCCTCGGACTAACGCAGTGCAACATAAACAATCATTCTTCCCACGCACAATAATCGCTTGGAACCACCTGGACAATACCGCCGTGAACTCGACATCTATCGAAAGTTTCAAGGCTGCCCTGGCATCTGCTAGGAGCCGTTAGGATGGCAGCATTGCTTCCCCAACCGTTGCACATATGCCAGTATATGGATGCAGCAACGTACCTTACCAGAACCAGAATGGGATGCCATCGGTATGTGGGATCCTATGTGAAAAATGATCACACCAGGATCCCATTGGAAAATGGTATCCTACTTGGAAATGGGATCATTTTGGGATCTCAATTAGGTCGAAATCCCACGGGGTTCAGGATCCCACTAGGATATGGGATCCCATTTTGAAAAGGGATCCCAATAGGGTCGGAATCCAAATGGGGTTGGGAGGCAGCTCTGTGAAACGCCGGGCATATTGGCTAGTAACCAATATTTGTGATGTAGGCTACTGTGTGGGTGCAATTATGAATTTTTTTCACAGGGCGTCATCTAGACAAGGAACACCACTGAATAACACGCATGGCCTGGAAAATCACATGTTATTTGGGGTAGAAAGACTATTCCTTCTGTAATATTTCTCACTTTTTCTTTGTGACAAAAATCTCTGAACGGCTTATAATAAGTGATGGAAAATTTATTATAGTCATGAGACGAGAAGAATAGAGGACTACTGACTGTAATATTATATTAAATACTCAAAGAAAATAGAAAAGTAGTGGGGGCTTTGCTTGTCATGTGTTGCAGCAGTAACATTAAAATTTGTCTCAGGCCTTCTATTCAAAGGGGAGTCGAATTTACGCATGGAATTTTTCATAAATAAACTTACATATCCTAATATATCTAAAATATGCTTAAAGTAGCATGGATACCAGCGCTATAGAAGTATCCAATCAATCAATAAATATCTTTTCATAAAGAATTTAGCTTTATTAGTTGCATAAATGATAGAATCAGTGGCGTAGGAAGGGGTGCGAAAGGGTTCACCCTGGTCGGCACTTGCATCCTTATATTTTCGGTCAATTGCAGAGTTTAATTTTTGTGTATGGAAGGGGTGGCAGAAAGATTGGCCTGACCCGGGTTGGTCCAACCCTAGCTATGGAAATTGTTGTTTAACAAAAACGAGACTTTCTAAGAAAGACAGGACACAAAACTAAAGTGCCAAACGGGACAAGCTTTCAAACGGGGAGTGACCAGTGTTTCTTTCAGGCATACCTCCGGGGGGGCACTGCCCCCCGGAGCAAGTCAAGTGCCCCCCCGGGGGAAAATGTGTAAGAAAAAATAATTTAAAAAAACAAAAAAACTACTCTAAATTTAATTTTTTTTTAATTTTTGAAATGTGTGCCTTTAATCAATTACAATTATTGGAACAAATAAAATATCGCTTTGTTCGATATATATTGATGATCCATAGCGTTCAGGTTAATCTTGTTACAGGCTCGCAGAAATCGATTATAAATATGGTATTGTTTTGAAAATTGGCCGCTCCTGATCATAAGCTAAATCTTACTTTTTCTGATTCGCAGATATCGGTATCTTTTATTTAATTTAATTTTGCAGCTGCAGAAGTTGAAATACTTTTTAATAACCCTGTATTAAACTACCTTTTCATCGATATAAATGTCTGTAAATTAAATATACCGGTAGTTCTTGCTAAGAAATAAACATGTGCAATCTGTTTTCAAATGATATTGAAAAATAGTATCATGCTTTAAAAAATCATTTTTAGCAAACATTTTAATGTAGTAGATTCCATAGATGTATGCTGACATAGATAAAATGAAAATTTAAAAATAATAATAATTTTAAAACAAAAAATTAGGAATTTACCTGTTACAAACAAATAGTGGACATTTCATCATAATTATTAAATCGAGTGTTTCTAATTTTTTAACACATTTTCGGGAACAGAGAAAAATGATTTTAAAAAATAGTCTTTATTTATTAAATCCCCAATGACTTTTCTCTGTTAATATAATAATAATAAACAATCTTCCCCGGCTGTTTGAACTATTTAAAAAAAAATATTTTAAGATGATAATCCAGTAGAAAGAATATAATATATATTTAAACAACGAATAAAAAAAAATCGAGTATTTCGATTATCTTGTAAATGCCATTTTTGGTAGTAGTTAAAAATTTTTTATATGGAATTGGTAAAAAAATTGTTTTCAAGTAGAAGAGGCAAGTTGTAATGATCTGAAGCAAATTGTAGTAGTCTAAATTTCTTAATTAACATTTCAATCAACTGAATATTGAGATTGAGAATTGAAACATTAATTTTATACGGAAAAAAATCACACATTAATAAATATATGAGTCTTTTGTAAACAATTCTTGACTTCTGAACAATTATGTCGGTTACATATGATTTATAAATAAATACCAATTTTGAAAACCCATAAAGATATAGTCTTTCGCCCTTTGTACAGAAAAGCTTTTTTTCTTTTTGTCTTTGGTGAAACTTGGAAATATTTTGAAATAAACTTATGTTTTTGGTTTTTCTTTTTCGTTCAAAATGTAAAATTATTTTAGCATTTCTTTTTTGTGATGGATACCTTTTTTGGAAGGAATTATTTTTTCTTAATTTTAAAAATATTTTGTAGTAAATTCATTATTTTTATGTAGTTGATCCCAAAAATATTTTAAAATAATAACTTTAAAAATACATTACTTTTCTATTTTAAAACAAAATGTTTGCATACCACACTTAGTCAAGCAGAGACGTCGCTTGACTTTTTATGGCAACCGTGCTACTTTTTGGTTTTTTCCTTCCCTACCTAGCAGTAAAAGTTGATAATTTAATGTAATTACAGCCCAACTTTAAGCCCCTAAAATATACGAGGCCCCATGCAGCTATGTGGGTTGAAAGACCTCACACGATGGCTCTTAGGTCAAATGACACATAAAATCTTAACTAGCATCTCTCCTGTTGCTCTACAGTTAAGTGTTTAATGATGCGAAACTAAATTTAACTACGGTATGTAAAAAAAAATGCTCTTGCATTTTGAATTTATCAAAAAATTTCCGGGGCCTATAAAGTTTTAAGGGGCGAGTCTAAGCTAAGGAGTATCTCTCGATAAAAAACATACCCTAAGGGCTCCCAATTGGACTGAATTTATTTAATATTGTGCTGGTGGAAGAGTTAGTGATGTCCTGTTATTATCGTTATTTCTAGCGCTTCCCACCCAAATATCTGAAATGTTTACATCAGTGGCGCTTCATCCCATTTAGGGCCCTGGCCTGCTCCACCCCATTCTTCCATTGGGATCGATCCATCGCTTTACACCTCCATGTGCGAACCCCAACCTTTGTAAGCCCTTCTCTACATCGTCAATCCATCTCAGTCTTGGTCGACCGGTGAGCCGTCTGCCCCTAGGTTTCTGCCTGTAGATAGTTTTTGTTGCTCCAGAATCCGGCATACTTTCAATGTGTCCTGCCCAGGGCAGTCTGCCTTTTTTTTATATTGTTGTGACTATGGATGGGTATTTGTACAATTGATATAGCTCTTGGTTTGTACGGATTCCCAAAACAAAATTGTCTATCATCGGATCATATATTTAGCAGGTTCTCTGCTTTTCTGGTAGGAACCAAGTCTCACTACTGGTCTTGTGATAGTGGTGTATACTGCCTTCTTTGTTCCCTTAGCAAGATTTTTGCTTTGAAGTAGCTTTTGTAAATTGAAATAAGAACGGTTGCATGCTGTTATTCTTTCTTGCACCTCCGATTGTATTTCCTCTTGCTTATTTATAGTCACCCCTAGATATTTGAAAGTAGCTACCCTCTCAAAGGCGTAGATGTTCATATTGATGAAGTCATCAGTGCGTATTTCCTGACATTATCATAAATATTGCCTTCGCTTTATTTACATCAAGACCAGCTTTGACCGTCACATCTTCAAGTTCCCTGAAAGTTTTAATTACATCATCAATGCTGTTTCTACCAAGTAGCGCTATATCGTCTGTGTAGGCCAGGTATTGCAGTGGCTGGCTTTATAAAGTTCCTTATGGTTGTTCTGTACCACCTCTCAGGTGCTCACACATATGTTTCTAATGCTTTTTTCTAAAGTGATGTTGAAAATGATACACGGATTTCCTTGTCTGAGGCCCAGATTGATTGGGAACTCCCTCAAGTACTCCCTCTGTACTTTGATTCTACTTTTGTAGTTATCCATCGTCATATGTATGAGTCGGGTAAGTTTCTTAAGGATTCCAAGTTCCAGCACAGCATCGTTCATGTATTTCCTGTCTATGCTATCATAACCTGATTTGTAGTCCAGATATAGTTGGTGTATGTTGATGTATTCTTAGCATTTTTCTACGAGACATCTAACAGTAAATATATGAACGTTTGAAATGCCCCTTCACACATTGTCTTAAAGATACATTGAATACAGTGCATGATACCCTCACTAGGTAACTCTTGTTACCAGTGAAATATCCGCATCAACACCAGGCACAGAAACAGTGCAAATCCCATCTACAATCATAGGAGCCATAATGATCAATAAATTGATCGTGGGCCCTTAATAGACAGAAAAAGAAGAAGAAATTTAGTTTGTGTCTGGCACTGGTCGCCAACACGCCTCCCCCGACGCTTGAAAAATTATTTCCCCCGATCAAATGAAAGTCTTATCAAAACATTCGAATCATGTATACTCCAAAATGCACCTTTTGATTGTTAAACAATCACACATTTTCTGCTGCCCTACTTCCCGATAAAAATTACTTGCCATGACAGACAAATTTGGTGCTGATATATACTGCCCAGCGGCGTGCCTAGTGTTAGCGCCACCCTAGGTGGGTTAACTTTTTTGCTACGCCACCTTTCTCGATAGAAACTCTGCAGATGTCCGTAAAATCCCGCCGCTCTATCTAAAGAAAAAATGACAACTGGGAAGACCAAATGTTCACCCCCCACACTGCTACGTCACTGACGTAAGTCTTTGATGACAGGGGACAAGATTCATTTTTACACCCCCCCCCCCCCCCGCTAAACTCTGAAACCTATTATTTTCATCCATTAACACTATGCCCATTAGATGCCCCCGCTAGTCTGGAGCCCGGGGACATATGTCCCATCTGCCACCCCTTAGCTACGCCTCTGGCCACTGAAAAACTGGCACTCCCCCCCCCCCCCCCCGAACGTCAAAAGTGCCCCCTCGGGGGAAAATTTCTGAAAGAAACACTGGGAGTGACAAACCGGCAAAACCGGGATCAATGGCAGGCATAAGCCTAGCAATTGCAGGCGTTTATTTTAGGACCGTAATTTATACAATATTGAATGATCACTAACATTAAGATGATACTGAAGTAAATATTCTAGAGTTTTAATAAGTCGATCACTATACCAAAATGGGTTATTGCACGCTACTGGTCCCTCTGTCGCTCACCCTAAATCTATCATAAACAAAGGGAAGTGACTCCCAATAAGGGGACCACAACAGCACATTAGCCCCAAAATGTATTACAATCATTTAAAGTGAATGTCATGAATGTGTGTGTGACATTTAAAGTGAATGCGTGTGTGACATTTAAAGTAAAAAAACAACTTATTTCTACATTCAATAATTGAATTACCAGCGATTACATTCAGTCTAGTTCTGGGCATAAACGCACATTTGAAATAAATTTACAATCACTTTTTTGTGACGTTACGCACGATTTCATGTAACGACTTCTCTTTAGGACTGATATTTTAAAAGTTATATTCAAATCAGTAATATAAAAATGTTAAAATTAAAAAATATATACCGGTATAAAAATAGTACTATATAATATATAGTCTGGTAGCTACAAAAATTAAGGCTTAAAACACGCACACACATTAAGGTAAAGGGAACCTAAATTTCTACAGTGAAGTCGAAGTAGTACTACTATCATTTTTCTCTTTTTTCTCAGATTAAGTTTCACAAATCAACTCATAATTATTGTTCCTGCACATATCTGATTGATCACAAATCAGCTTATAATTATTATTGTTCCTGCACATATCTGATTGATCACAAATCATCTTATAATTATTATTGTTCCTGCACATATCCGATTGATCACAAATCAGCTTATAATTATTACTTTTCCTGCACATATCTGATTGATCATAAATCAACTTATAATTATTATTGTTCCTGCACATATCTGATTGATCACAAATCAACTTATAATTATTGTTCCTTCAACTGAAAAAGATAAGAGAAAGATAAATGAAGCCAGATTTGTTTACTTATTGATCATTTCATCGGGTACATTAAGAAAACATTTCTACACAGCATTTACTTGTTTATGTTAATCTTTCGTAAAGATGATGTATGATATGTGGCCAGCGAGCTTTACTTGCCATCACACTAGCTTGATATGCGTATTTTAAATTCCTTCGACTGAAGACCTTTCTTTCCATCTCTCCAATGCTGACCATAGAAAGTAGAAAATAAAATCCCAGTGGGTTTGTTCGTTATAAAATTAAATAATAAAAACAAATATAAAGACAAAAAACTTGTAAAAATAAATACTCTTTTGTTTATTGAGTGATTCCCTCATATGCACAGCATCATGGTACAGACAACATACCCAAAGCATGAATCATGGTACATGCATCATACTCAAAGCATGAATCATGGTACTGAGACATCATACATTATGCATGAATCATGGTACAGACATCATACATTAAGCATGATGAAAATTTGACATGTTAAACAAATATTTTAGAACACACATTTAAAAATATATTAAACACTGTACATAAAATAGTTAAGCATTTAATAAATTACCTTTTAGAAATTGCAAGAAGTCATAAACAAGTGGGCAGCAATTTAGCACACACAAAACCCCCAACAAAACAACATTAAATTAGAAATGAAGTTCTGCATATTGGTGAATGTTTTATCAATGTTATAATAATTAAAATATGAGCTGTTCAAAATGTGCCAAGATACAACATACATATAAATCATAAACATATGAATAATAGGAACTACCGTAACTACAAGTATATCATGAGAAACTACTAATATACACAAAAAATACCTCAAAGAGTACTACTAACCCACCTAGCGTACTTGAGTTTAGACAAGCACCTATTTTCATAAAATTATTATTAGAAATATTTTAGTTTATGATTTATCCCCCAAAATTGATGAAGCCATTTCTATAAAATACATCAATAACATCAAGGCAAGTAGTTTCACATCCAATATAAGAGTTATTGCCAATCAAATGGTATGTTCAAACATTACATTTTTTAATTAAACACAACTTTGAATATTTGATGGTATTATATTTATATTCCTTAATTGTTTTTTTTTCAAAACTATCAATCACATTGAAAACATTATTTAAATATAACTCTTCCTCATAAAAGAAAGTGAACATTATATTATGCCAGGTTTTTCAGAGAAACCTGACAGGATTAGATTTCAGCTTGTTTTTCTTTTTCAATATTTCACACCATGTTCTCACAATGTTTTCATACATGTTCATTCCAATAAATTGATTGATATTTTGGAAGTTCATGAGCTGATAGGAAAATTCATCAAAGATGACACAAATCTTCAAACTTTACTTTAGTTTAGTCAATACAAAAAAACCAATGTGGTCTGTAAGATCATGATTTCATGATAAGTTCATGAGAGGAAAGAATTCCTTAAAGAAATGTATCAAATATGAATGTTAAGTTTAAACATATATTTGTTATTTGGCTCATTTGTAATCTCTTGAAAAAGAATGCATCAAATATGAATTTTAAATTTAAACATATATATTTGTTACTTGGCCTATTTGAGTAATCTCGTGAGAAAAAAAGCTATCAAATGTTGGTTAAATAAATGATGGACATAAAAAAACTGAACAATTTGTCAAATGTTCCAATACAACTGAACCACAAGTAACCAAGTGCTGCACCATAACAGATTGTGTTTTAAAATAAATGTGTTAACATGAACAAATGTGTAAATGTAAATTTGTGTTTTTTCAATGATAGGTTAAGCATTAGCATATAATTCCCAAGCTTATAAATAATGACAATATAACCAACACCTGTTAGTGGCGCCGGTTGGTGGAACATGAACAAATGTGAGAAAAAGTTATCAATCCAATTAAATAATTCAGGATAAAAAGTAGAGATCGCGATAAACTGGAACAAAATTTGAAGAATGAATTTCTTAACTTAGTTGACAAATACCAATAGATAATGTGATTAGATCATAAGTCCTTCAAATTGACAAATACCAATAGATTATGTGATTAGATCTTAAGTCATTCAAATGGCTTTTTAGCTTAAGTTTGAATGTACACATTTTTGTATGCATCAAATGAGTTCAGGAAAAAAACTATCACATAAAAATTGCAAACTGCTAGGCAAGAATTAATTTTTCATCAACATTTAATGAATGTTACATTTAATTCTGTGACATGTAGATTATTGAAATTCATCATATAATTTATTGCAATAATATGACATAGATTATTGCAATTATATGATATAGAATATTGCAATGAAACTGCAAAATAGAATGTCTGAAAATTATACTAAAAGATTTTCTAAAATAAAAAAGTCCTACGGAGACGTAGCACAATGAAAATAAGGACATAGTTTTCGAGTGTCACTTAGTACTAGTAACAACAACATTGTGCATGCCTGTTATTGCGTTTTTGTACAGCACAATCAACTGGATGCAGATGGTTTATAAAGGACTTAAATCTCATCTAGTATTTACAGTAGCATTATGGACATCATTTAAAAAACATGATTTTACAGAAAATTAAATGTTCCTCATTTCTCCTAATATGAAAGTTCTCCGTATTTTGATTATGTTAAACTTATCAAAAGTCTTCATGTATTTTACAAAATGAAATAAAAACAATGTTCAACAGATATAGCATCAGCATAAGTGGAGCTTTAAGTAACATTGCATCTTATTACACACAGTTAAAGCCTTGCTTCAGTAAAATTGGGGCTTTATTTTAATTAACATTGCATCTTATTACACACATATAAAGTCTTTTTTTTTTTGTAGTCACCATGGTAACACAACTTTACATTATTTTTATTATTTTTATCATTGAATTTTTAATTAAATTGACTAAATATCTTAATTTAAGTCTCAAATAATCCTTAAAAAATCTTCAGTATACCCACTTGGCTGAAGACTGATACACTTGTGAAGTACAGTATTCTCTCTTAGCAATTTTAATTAACATTTACAGGAAGTCATTACAGTAGAGCAATCAAAGACAGAAAAAAAAAGTTCTTGTGTAAATAAGATTTGAAATTGGATCTGATCAAAGTCTCCTGGTTTAAAGTTGTTTTCATGTTTCTTTAATATAAGAACTATCAATGCATAGAAGTCATTAAAATTGACCTTATCTCCTTAAGCACGGTACATGTTATATTATCTTGAGCACAAATTTTTGTAGTCAGTTTATTTATAGACCATACTAAGGTGCCATGAAGCCCCCATGGGGATCCTAATCAAATGTGCCCAAGTTCAAATAATATGTATTATAATGGTAAAAAAGCAGGGGGAAATTCAAGTGGCTGTTGGAGGCATAGATTGTATTTAGGCACCAAAGTATATGTGTATATATATATATATATATATACAGTGCCAAATAGAGCCTACAATGAGCCGTATGTATTATGAAGATTATGCTGAAACCTATTAGGAATAGTAAATTTTGAAGTAATTTTAGACACAGTAAGTGCTATATATTTCATTTCTATCACATCTTGTAATTTACACAATGCACACAATGCAATCTTTACTGTGTCATGGAATGCATCAACTGACCAGTGGGTTTGCTTTTATGCAAAATTTATTCATAATCAATAAAAATGTTAGAAAATCAAGTGATATATCTTTCTGTGCTACTTTTAAAATGACTATTTCTGCTTGCAAGTCCGTGGGGTTGGTCAGTTTGTAGCATCATTTTGTCACACACATGACTGGGCTCACTTCATTCATCAACTGTCTTGTCCTGACCTGAAAGGTCGCCCGAGTTATGGACAGAGTGGCAGCTCCACCTGGATTTTGTAAGCATTTGTTGTTTTATCTACTTTTTTCAAAGATGAATAAAAATAAAACCTTAAAGTTATGTCTTCATTCAATTCCAATCCTTGGGTTACATAGAGTGCTCATCTACCCCTTTGCAGTATTTCTTTCAATAATGCATTCTAAGAAATTTTAAATTATGTTCCACTTTTAACGTGTTCCAACATATTGATAGAAAGTCTTTTTAAAAAAGTTTTAAAAAAAATCTTTTAAATATAAAGTTCGCTTTCAAAAAATGTGTGGCCAGCTAGCAAAATCTGAAACCCTCTTATACAGATTAGCAACAGTGGGCCTGAGTGCATTATATTTTGAGTATATTCTATTTCTATGGCTTGAACCTGAACCACAGACCTCGATTGGTACATGTCTGTAGTATCCTCTGATCCACAGACCTCAATTGGTACATGTCTACAGTATCCTCTGATCCACAGACCTCGATTGGTACATGTCTGTAGTATCCTATGATCCACAGACCTCGATTGGTACATGTCTGTAGTATCCTGGATGAATCCACGACAGGAAAAACCTTATTCGCAGTGACAACTTACTGATCTCAACATGGATTATTTGAGTTTGTGAGAAACTGAACATGTATTTAATTTGATTAATTCATCCATCTTTACGTCAAGAAATGATTGGTTTCAAAATGCAAAAATAATCTATAAGGTAAATTTGACAAGGACACAATTTCAACCAACAATGACAAACTGGCAAGCTTATGTAGTGGTCCACAGCAAATATTATACTATACTAAGCAATGTCATGGCTAGAGCTTGTCTTATTAGCAAAAACAATATTTTTTATGTCAGAGGCTCAATGTTTGTAATGGAAAATACTTTTCTAATATTTTAATACAGGACAAATCCCACAGCTTAATCCAATAGTGGTGTGGTAAACAAAAGTCTACCGTTTTACATCAACACCTTTCATACAGTCAAATAAAAAAGGGAACACAAGATTTGAACTCACATCAATTGGTTGAGTCAATGCTTCCTAACTTCATCAAATAATTGCACTAGTTGGTACATTTATAGAAGTTCTGGACCTGGTGGTCAAAAGCCTCAAGAGGTCAGTGATCAATATATAAGTGTTATTCATTGTCACTTAAAACTTTCAGGGGCTCAAAAGAGAGTACCAACAACCTTTATGAATTACTGGTCTAATTTATGTCTAATTTCAGACAGTTTTAGACCAAGTATTTTAACCCCCCCCCCCTCCCCCCATTCTAAATTCAGACAATAATTCTCAACTTAATTTTTGTTTTACAGTTTTTTTGTTTGCCAACAGAAACATTTATAAAGTCAACATATTAATAGTGTGAAGCTACCGTATTCATTTTACTAAACCTAATAGCTTTTTTGTAGTTTGTCATTATAAGTGGATTTCAGAATACATTTAGCTTTGCATATAGAAAAAAGTTCAAGTAAAAAAATGTATACATATTGATATATAAATATAGATATTTAGAAAATAATCCATTTGGGTAGGTACCATTTCATTTATGTAACACAACCAAGCTCTAGGCAATTTTGATAAATGGTAACAGAGATTTTGTAAAAAAAAATTACTTTGAAACATTGAATAAAATGTATTGTGCTATGAGCCATGATTGGCTGAATATATTTCAAGTCTACGTAAAATTTCTGGATTGCTATAAATTTGATTGGCTAATAGTGAGGTTGATGCATAGCTCTGAGCTTTAGAATTAACGCACATGATCATCTGAGCACTTTCAAGACTTTCACTACATTTGATCGTATGAAAGATGTGTGTCATTCCCGGATCTACTGCTCTAAATATTGAATAATAGTTCTCTATAAATTTAGTGTACAAGTCCACATCCTCCTTGCCCCAACCACGAATGCTGAGATCGAAGCCCCCGGCATTGTAATAGTCGCTGAGATACATAGAGGCTATGCCAAATCCAAACAGTCTCCAGTAGCCGGCAGCGTCGCTGATATCCTCTGCCTTGAGCACACACTCAGAACTTAGGCACTCGCAGTGAGGGGAACCTGGGAAACACACCGGCTCTGGATCATACTGGCTAAACACAATGGGGAAATAAACCTGGCTGCCTTTCTTGGTGTTCAGACGGACTCTTTCAAGAGACGCTGGAGAAAAGATGATGTCCACGTCCACAAAGAAAACCAAAGCGTCTTGACTGCAACGCTCAGCGCCAAGCTGAAGCCCTGGGCCCCTGGAGAATTCATTGTCTGTTTGAACAACTTCTATGTAGTCCTTCCCATATTTCTCCTGATAGAACTGAACCAAATCAAGCGATAGTCTGTGCGCTTCAGGTTCATCCTTGGACTTATACAGAACTAAAACAAGGCGAGCATTTTCCCTAGGTTTCATGACAACAGCCTCAAAATTGTTCATGAATCTCTGAAAAATTTTGAACCTGCCCATGAGTGGCATGACAATATCAATGTACTCACTTCTTTTACTAATAACTGTTGGAGTTTCAGAGTGACCTGAAAAAATCTGGAACCAAGATTTGACCTTAGCCCCAACTCCCAAGTCATTGGGCTCAATAAAACCAGGTTCTTCCCTCATCTCGACAGGTAAAAATGTCTGTTGGAGATAGGCATGTCTTCGTACATTCATGGACATTTTTCTTCCCCTGTACTTTCTATACGTGAGAAGAAGATCTAAGACATAATCAGGACCATTCATTGGATCTAGACGATAATACCCGTACTGAATTTCTTTGAAGTCTATAGTCCTCCCGCGCAGGTGGGCATTTTTGTTGACTTTCATGATCACCTGGTTGACCAACTCATCCAACGCTCCTTTCACGGACTCATCAATTCCACGGCGAGGATTATTGTTGGTTTGGGAATAAATCGACCTAGAAACAAAATCCCATGGAATGACTTCCTTTCCAATAAGCGGAATAAATTTTTTAAGCGTTGGAGGTTGACTAAGGCCAGGTTCGGAGGGGAGCCTACCATCTTGGATCAATTCTGTCATTCTTCCTATATCCCTGTGAATGACAACCTCCCGCTGGTGCTCTGTCATGATCCTCACAGATCGTAGATAGTTGTAAATGCGATATTGGTAGTCAGGATCTTTGACAGGATGGAGGGAAACTGCTTTCTGGACTTCTTTGTTTTTTAATGTTGTTTTAAAGGAACCTTTCTCTTCTTTGTAGTTTTGGTAAAGGATCTGTTGCATCTGCAAAATAAAATAATTCAGATTTATTAGAAAAATTCCATTGGGACTCCTAGCTGCAATAGTTTAATTTATTCCATTGGGACTCCTAGCTGCAATAGTTTAATTTAGTCCATTGGGACTCCTAGCTGCAATAGGTTAATTTAGACAAGTACAATAATTAATGACACAAGTCTACAGGCATTTAAGACAAGAACCTCAATCAGTTCTCATTTGTGTAACGACTTTAAGGGGGAGAAACTGCAACCAGGTTAGAAAAAAGAAAATGAGCAAAAAAAAGAATGGGAAAACAAAAGGATGCAACAAAATAATTTTTAATTTAATTCTGTTTTCACTTGTGTTTTTTTCCGTCAAAGAAGGCTTCTTGCAGACACTTGAGTTGTTTTGTTGCGTCCTTTTGTTTCAGGTTTGCCATACTTTGTTTCACTTAATTTCTACTTTGTGTTCCAGGTTTTGGTGGTTGTCAAGTTTTATTGTTTGCTGCTGTCTGATGTGTGTGGTCCACAGCACCAAGATGTGTTACATGTTGGGTTTTTGATCAAAGTGCTAGCGTGATAGATGCAGCCTGGTTTGACCAAGAGGAAGTAAAATTCCAATGCCAATTTAACAAACTTAAATAGTTTATTTACACTTCTACATTAGTTTACAATAGTAGACTAGGCTTGACTACATGTGAATTCATGAATAGCCATATTTTCCTCAATGGACTAATTTATGCTAACTTGACTT
This sequence comes from Omphiscola glabra, assembly GCA_964017045.1. NCBI lineage: Eukaryota > Metazoa > Mollusca > Gastropoda > Lymnaeidae > Omphiscola > Omphiscola glabra. The sequence continues at coordinate 1,171,706 of OZ024794.1, read as the reverse complement.
TTTCCCCGATTCAAATACACTACAGGTCCAGTAACCTCTGACTCTCGACATCTCTTTAATTGTTCCCTCTCAATCTCTCTATAAGTCACAGTAAATATACCCACCCATTTTTTAAAATATTCACACAGTTTTCAACCAATGAACCGAAAACATCTTGGGACATGGACCCAAACATCCTGGGATATGGACCCAAACAACCTGGGATATGGGCCCAAACAACCTGGGACATGGACTTTTGATGAACAGCTCACTTAACCCATTTATTATGTATCCCTTAACATCTTGCCACCAGTGGGCGTACATGTCAATGAGACATACTTTGATTCTTTTTAATTAATAGCAACAGTTCACCTCACTTTTCCTTTTTAATAATAAAACATTCACTCATTATTCCATAACTTTGACTGTTGTATTAGTCCGCCAAACATTTCTGGGATGCATACACTAAGATTCTAGCGCACATTCACCAAAATAAAACCACAGTTGTCATTAAGTTTTTGACACAATGTCCAAGATTTGAAAGTTAAAAATTTCATGAAATTCAGTGGAACTGTTTCTGTTTATCACAAGTTAATACAGTGAAACCTAGAACTAGAGAACTTTGAGATGGCGCTCTCCATGGGATATGCCCTCAACTCAATTCAGAATGATTTTTTAACACTATCTGAACCTGCAAATAGCACCATCCCTACAAATAGCACCACTTTTGCAATATTCTCACTATATTTGCATGTGAAGCCATGTTAATCATTGATTTTATTTATTTTAACTTAAATCCCTAAACAAAAAGGTCAACCTGTACAACTTGAAAGTAATTCATTCTCTCTCCCCCCCCCCCCCCCCCCCCCCCGTCCCAATCATTTAATGTGAGGTTATCCTGGCAGAGATTGTAGGGCATTATTGAAGATTATCCATGTTATAAAGTATATTGCAGGGTTTCAATAAAAGTGTCACTATACAAATTGACATGGGTAGAATGTGTCAATGATGATAGTATATCATTCTGCATTATCATTGATGATAGTATATCATTCTGCATTATCATTGATGATAGTATATCATTCTGCATTATCATTGATGATAGTATATCATTCTACATTATCATTGATGATAGTATATCATTCTACATTATCATTGATGATAGTATATCATTCTACATTATCATTGATGATAGTATATCATTCTACATTATCATTGATGATAGTATATCATTCCACATTATCAATGATGTTGGTATATCATTCCACATTATCAATGATGTTGGTGGGTGGAAGGATGTGGACAGTGGTGACTGCTGACAGGTAAAGGTCAGCAGGTGTGAGAAGGTGTGATGGATGAGATTGAGGTCACCTGGAAGTGTGAGTGAACTTGGGATTACCAGGCATAGGAGCAATCTATCAAAACAGGTGTTAACAGGAAATAGTCACAAGTGACTTAAAAAACGGGTGAGTCGCGAGCTACAGGTAAGACCTACAGATGCTACTAAGGTGAATGCAAGGTCAAAGAGGTCTTTAAATGTATTTTTACAATGCTCCCAATGTCATGGCTGGATAGTGAACAAAATTACTTAATTCTCATTTGATTCAAATAACTGGACAAATTGCCTCCCACCCACACCCATAAATAACTGGGGCACATTCCCCTCACCCCGCCCCCAAATAACTGAGGCACATGCCCCAACCTCCCAAATAACTACTGGGCCACATGCCCCGAAAATAACTGGAGCAAATGCCCCCACACTGTCCCCCAATTACTGGGCACGATCCCCCTACCTTCCAATAAACCAACTTTCATCTAAATCAAAATCTGTTTTTAAAAAACCCATAACCACAACCTAGTGATTTCCTTTCCACCGTAAGTGCTGTATCTGTCACTGTATCTTTCACTGTATCTGTCACTGTATCTATCACTGTATCTTTCACTGTATCTTTCACTGTATCTGTCACTGTATCTTTCACTGTATATGTCACTGTAACTTTCACTGTATCTGTCACTGTATCTTTCACTGTATCTGTCACTGTATCTGTCACTATACCACATGACTTTCTTAGCACTGCATCTGTCACTGCACCACATGATTTTGTTGGCACTGTATCTGTCACTATACCACATGACTTTCTTAGCACTGCATCTGTCACTGTACCACATGATTTTGTTGGCACTGTATCTGTCACTATACCACGTGATTTTGTTGGCACTGCATCAGTCACTATACCACACGATTTTGTTATCACTGTAGCACAAGCTTAGATTTTGTATGCCGGTATTGTCTCATGACCTGATTAGAAATTGATGACTCGGGAAGAACGGGTTGTGGTATCATGAGGGTAGTGAGACGATTGTCTGACGAATCTCTTCTGAATGAGATGAGCCATGCCCGTGACCATGCCTGTGACCATGCCCGTGGTACCGGTACAGCAGAGGGTACAAGTCAGCATAAGAAAACAATAGATGAAACGAACCACCATGTGATTGCAACATGTGGCAGGGACAGAAGTAGAGCCACCGGTTGGGGGAGGGGGGGGGGGGGAATCGCGTGATGAGTGGAATTGTAGCGATCTGGGTCACGCTACTGAGACACGGCCGGCCTTCCCATACATCACAAGTTGTATCAGTCAACAAACATATTTCATTGTTTGTTCAATGGGTCACGCTACTGAGACACGGCCGGCCTTCCCATACATCACAAGTTGTATCAGTCAACAAACATATTTCATTGTTTGTTCAAACACATTTCGTTGTTCTTTTTTTTTTTTTACCCATGACGTCATTATACTTTTTATCAAGTTTCCAAAATCAGTTTTGAATCAGAGTAAGAACACTGCAATTCAACCAGAAGATGAAATCTAACAAAATCTGACGCAGTTGATGATTTCATTCGTATAGAACCAGTATTATCAAAGTGAGCGGTACCGCTCTCAGGGTGCGCTAGAAATGCCCAGGAGCGGCGATGAAAGGCCTGTGGGATTTTAAGGGGCGCTGGAAATCCCAAAGGGGGCGTTGGGAGATTCTACTGATGGTTCCATTTAAAAAAAAAATTAAAACTATCTATTTAAAAGAAAGACGATGCCCTAAATGAATGGTATTGATTGTCGCTGTGAAAAAGAGAGTAGGAGACAAGAACCATCGATGACTTATAAAAGCACCATTGGTCTGAGTGTATGCTATAACATCGCATTGTTGATAACTTCATAAGAAAGGTTACAAACAATGGCTAAACTTTTCATTCTAGCGGCCACTAAGTGAGCTTCTAACTTGATAGACACGTGGCAAAGAGTTGACAAGATTGGTTCTACAGCAAGGCAGAGCTAAGAGCTTTCATTACAGTGAGGGGTTTGACAGCTATCCCGGTGGTGGATGTTGGCGTCTGAAGGAGTTGACAGCTATCCCGGTGGTGGATGTTGGCGTCTGAAGGAGTTGACAGCTATCCCGGTGGTGGATGTTGGCGTCTGAAGGAGTTGACAGCTATCCCGGTGGTGGATGTTGGCGTCTGAAGGAGTTGACAGCTATCCCGGTGGTGGATGTTGGCGTCTGAAGGAGTTGACAGCTATCCCGGTGGTGGATGTTGGCCATATCCATAGATGAAACGAGGCACTTCTATATGAATAACTTGGCCATATCCATATCTGCGCTCAGGCGCTTCTATAGGAATAACTTGGCCATATCCATATATGCACTCAGGCGCTTCTATAGGAATAACTTGGCCATATTCATATCTGCACTAAGGCGCTTCTATAGGAATAACTTGGCCATATCCATATATGCACTCAGGCGCTTCTATAGGAATAACTTGGACATATCCATATCTGCGCTCAGACGCTTCTATAGGAATAACTTGGACATATCCATATCTGCGCCCAGGCGCTTCTATAGGAATAAATTGGCCATATCCATATCTGCGCCCAGGCGCTTCTGTAGGAATAACTTGGCCATATCCATATCTGCGCCCAGGCGCTTCTATAGGGTAAGAAACAAGCATATCTAAACACAACATATTTTACATTGAAATTCTTTGTCTTGAATCATCAACATTTTTACTATCAGCTTTGACTTGAAATTATCATTTTGTATCGAAATAATTAATTTATTGATCAACGGCGACGAAATGGCGGCGGCACGTCGTGACAAAAGTGGAGACTGCAATAAGAAGTACAGTGAGGATTAAGAGGTTCAGCACATAGTGGATTAAGACATTTGTACGGTGAGGATTAAGAGGTTCAGCACATAGTGGATTAAGACATTGGTACAGTGAGGATTAAGAGGTTCAGTATAAAGTGGATTAAGACATTGGTACGGTGAGGATTAAGAGGTTCAGCATAAAGTGGATTAAGGCATTGGTACGGTGAGGATTAAGAGGTTCAGCATAAAGTGGATTAAGACATTGGTACTGTGAGGATTAAGAGGTTCAGCACAAAGTGGATTAAGACATTGGTACAGTGTGGATTAAGAGATACAGTACAACGTGGATTAGAGGTTAAGCACAAAGTGGATTCAGACATAAGCACAGTGTGGATTAAGAAGTTCAGTACAAAGTGTATTAAGACATTAGCCCAGTGTAGATTAAGACATCAGTATAGTGTGGCTTAAGAAGTTCAGTACAAAGTGGATTGAGACATTTTTACAGTGTGTATAATGAGATTAAGAACAGTTTTGATTAGCTACGCTAATTAACGTCCACTTAATTTGTCTTTTATTTTTAAGCCTAAACAGATCTTGTTTCATAATTTATTTGGATTAAAAGTACAGCTATAAATGGATTAAAAGTACATCTATACATGGATTAAGAGTAAGCTGTGCTTGGATTAAGAGTACAGCTTTATGTGGATTAATAGTACATATATATTTGGATTAAGCGTAAGCTGCATGTGAATTTAGAGTATAGCCATTATCAAACTATGACAGATCAGTAAATGGCCATAAATCAAGAGAGATCTTTAAATTCATATTTACATTAGAAAGCACAACATCGACTGTGTGCCCCCGGTCATGTAACCTACAGCAGCTGAAAGAAGTCTGGAGCCAATGAACAAACGTCTACTAACTAACTTACTTAAGAAAATCAGCAAACTATCGAGCCGAGGCTCATAAAGTTTTACCCAGCACACCTCCGTCGCCCCCAACCGGCATTCAACCACTCCCCCAGTGGTCTCTATTCCAGGGCTCCCCGCCCCTGAGACAGCCTCACCCACCCTTCCACTCGATTGACAAACGTGTACTATATTAGACGGTTGAATGACGACTAATAAAGGTGCTCCGGCGGGTGTTCCGGTTATATCAGTCATTTTTACGGCGATGTCTAGAGTATTGGGACCTGTTTAGCTGGCAACACGAAAGTTTGATTTAGGGCCTCTCCAATGACATAACTCAATGGGAACAACGGGGTTTTAAGCTGAACGTGTTTTATGTCAGTGGTTATCAACCTTCTTAATGCCACGACCCTTTAATACAGATGCTCGCGTTATTATTTTCGTTGCTACTTCATAAAGATCTGTTTTCCAAAGGTCTTTGGCGACCCCTGTGTAAGGGTCGTTCGACCCCCAAAGGGGTTGAGAACCACTGTGCTATGTGGTCAGCCAAGTCAATGATGTCTATCAACTAGCGTTCCGTTGTAAGTTATCAACTGCCTTTTGTAACGTATAAACGACCTGCTGTAAATGATCAACTAGCTTTTCGTTTAAGTTATTGATCATAGTATATCAGACGGTTGTCAGTAGTAAGATGGTTGTTAGTGAAATGAGTCTCGTGAGAGCACCGCTAAGGCCAGGTACATTTCAGTTCAGCTATATATTCCCTGTCCATTGCATGCTGATACAGTTTTTATTTGGCCCCAGAGAGCCAATGAGACCATTCTTGTACCTGGCTATTAGACAAGTCTCGTACTCGGTTATTAGTGGGCTGATGAGACAATTCTTGTACCCGACTATTAGTGAAAGATGAGACCATTTTCATACCCGACTATTAGTGAGCTGATGAGACCATTTTCATACCCGACTATTAGTGAGCTGATGAGGCCATTCTTGTACCCGACTATTCGTGAAACGATGAGACCATTCTTTTACCCGACTATTAGCGAGATGATGAGACCATTTTCATACCCAACTATTAGTAAGCTGATGAGACCATTCTTGTACTAGACTATTAGTGAGAAGATGAGACCACATAAATGGCTCACATATCTTCAAGACTTCACCCTTTGATGCGGTAGTTCTTAGTTCACTTGCCATCTGAAAATCAAGTACACTTCAATCTATGAATTTTTGAACAGTCAACATTAGAGCCAGCATGTAAGGCTGCAGTGTTTATTTTTAGTACTTACTTTATGAAAGCAAGCAGCCAAGCGAGAATGGAAAATATTGGGATTATGCGTTTCCTTCTTACGAAACACCGCAACTAATTGTACCACAGCACGCGATGCAACATATATAACATATAGTTAGAGATTGTTTGAATTATACCATATAGCTAATTGGATGTTATAACAGCTAATTTATAAAATATGGTTCATTGGATAGTGTAACAGCCCATTTATAATATATTGTTAATTGGATGGTCTAACAGCTCATATTGTAACATTTAATTAATTGGACGGTGTAACAGCTGATATTGTAACATCCAGCTAATTGGACGATGTAACAGCTCAAATTGTAACATATAGTTAGTTGGTTTGTCAGATATGTATCTCTGCAATCTGTTTCTAGTACCAACAAATTGTTTTGACAAGCGGAAAATAACCAATCTGTTGTTGAAGAGAGGCTGAACAGTGCACTAATGTCATAGCATGCATTGTTAGACAATTCAACCAAAGTAAAATCACACATTGTTAGACAATTCAACCAAAGTAAAATCACACATTGTTAGACCATTGTTTCTAAGCTCCTGATATAACACTTTTTAAAGAGATTTGACGCAACGCCCCCACCCCCACGACATTATAATTTTTTTCATAAGTGTATTTGCAAAATTCTATTGTATGCTTACAACCATCCATTTATTTCATACCTAAGTTAACCCTATCACGCACACCATTAGCAGACATTTGGTTTCAGCTGAAAGCACAACACTGCCGAATGTGGCACTTTTGTTTTAAAACATGTTCCATGTCATGATTGGTTAATGAATCATAGTACAGGCTGAAATGAAGTTCTACACATTCTGATAAGTGACGTTAGGTTGAAGTTATTGACTGTTGGTTGAAGTTATTGACTGTTGGTTGAAGTTATTGACTGTTGGTTGAAGTTATTGACTGTTGGTTGAAGTTAAAAACACATATTGATGTCGTCTTTGTTGGTCTCTGTCCATTTCTTGTTCTGGTTACATTCCTACTCTGTCCATTTCTTGTTCTGGTTACATTCCTACTCTGTCCATTTCTTGTTCTGGTTACATTCCTACTCTGTCCATTTCTTGTTCTGGTTAAATTCCTACTCTGTCCATTTCTTGTTCTGGTTACATTCCTACTCTGTCCATTTCTTGTTCTGGTTACATTCCTACTCTGTCCATTTCTTGTTTTGGTTACATTCCTACTCTGTCCATTTCTTGTTCTGGTTACATTCCTACTCTGTCCATTTCTTGTTCTGGTTACATTCCTACTCTGTCCATTTCTTGTTCTGGTTACATTCCTACTCTGTCCATTTCTTGTTCTGGTTACATTCCTACTGTTCATTTCTTGTTCTGGTTACATTCCTACTCTGTTCATTTCTTGTACTGGCTACATTCCTACTCTGTTTATTTCTTGTTCTGGTTACATTCCTACTGTTCATTTCTTGTTCTGGTTACATTCCTACTCTGTCTATTTCTTTCTCTGGTTACATTCCCACTCTGTTCATTTCTTTTTCTGGTTACATTCCTACTCTGTACATTTCTTGTACTGGTCACAATCCTAAACATACCCCCTCATAAAAATCCGTAAACGCTATTTACAATACAGTTTTGTTTGATTTAACTTCCCAGTCTCCAACATAGCAACCAGTAGTCATGCTTGTTGACAACCCGTCCAACATAGCAACCAGTAGTCATGCTTGTTGACAACCCGTCCAACATAGCAACCAGTAGTCATGCTTGTTGACAACCCGTCCAACATAGCAACCAGTAGTCATGCTTGTTGACAACCCGTCCAACATAGCAACCAGTAGTCATGCTTGTTGACAACCCGTCCAACATAGCAACCAGTAGTCATGCTTGTTGACAACCCGTCCAACGTAGCAACCAGTAGTCATGCTTGTTGACAACCCGTCCAACGTAGCAACCAGTAGTCATGCTTGTTGACAACCCGTCCAACGTAGCAACCAGTGACAATATTTTGTATTAGCACTTGGATATCCTGTCAAACACAGCGACCATTGATTATGAATTCTCAAACATTGCTAAAACATAACTTGAAGCTGATAACAATAACCAAATCTGATTAGGTTTACCCCCCCCCCTCCCCCCAGGGGTGTTAATCAAATGTCACCCTCGAGTTGATCATATGGGTTGAAAGCTACATTATATGATAGGTAACAAGTGCATGTACTATGAGTTTAACCAGTAACCCTCGACGGCTGTGCTCCACTCAACAGAGTGTATAGCTTACAGCCACTCAACGGAGTGTATAGGTTACAACCACTAAACAGGGTGTATAGCTTACAACCACTAAACAGGGTGTATAGCTTACAACCACTCAACAGAGTGTATAGCTTATAACCACTCAACAGAGTATATAGGTTACAACCACTCAACAGAGTATATAGGTTACAACCACTCAACAGAGTGTATAGCTTACAACCACTCAACAGAGTATATAGGTTACAACCACTCAACAGAGTATATAGGTTACAACCACTCAACAGAGTGTATAGCTTACAACCACTCAACAGAGTGTATAGCTTACAACCACTCAACAGAGTATATAGGTTACAACCACTCAACAGAGTATATAGGTTACAACCACTCAACAGGGTGTATAGCTTACAACCACTCAACAGAGTATATAGGTTACAACCACTCAAAAGATTATATAGGTTACAACCACTCAACAGAGTGTATAGCTTACAACCACTCAACAGAGTATATAGGTTACAACCACTCAACAGAGTATATAGGTTACAACCACTCAACAGAGTATATGGCTTACAACCACTCAACAGAGTATATAGGTTACAACCATTAAACAGAGTATATAGGTGACAACCACTCAACAGAGTGTATAGCTTACAACCACTCAACAGAGTATATAGGTTACAACCACTCAACAGTATGTATAGCTTACAACCACTCAACAGAGTATATAGGTTACAACCACTCAACAGAGTATATAGGTTACAACCACTCAACAGAGTATATGGCTTACAACCACTCAACAGAGTATATAGCTTACAACCACTCAACAGAGTATATAGCTTACAACCACTCAACAGAGTATATAGGTTACAACCACTCAACAGAGTATATAGGTTACAACCACTCAACAGAGTATATAGGTTACAACCACTCAACAGAGTGTATAGCTTACAACCACTCAACAGAGTATATAGGTTACAACCACTCAAGACATCTCGCCATCATATTAAAGAATATAACTCAATGGTCTACCCCAACAGATGCAAATGTAGCAATGAACTCCCCCAACGGATGCAAATGTAGCAATGAACTCCCCCAACGGATGCAAATGTAGCAATGAACTCCCCCAACGGATGCAAATGTAGCAATGAACACCCCCAACAGATGCAAATGTAGCAATAAGCTCCCCACAACAGATGCTAATGTAACAATGATCTCCCCCAACAGATGCTAATGTAACAATGATCTCCCCCAACAGATGCTAATGTAACAATGATCTCCCCCAACGGATGCAAATGTAGCAATGAACACCCCCAACAGATGCAAATGTAGCAATAAACTCCCCACAACAGATGCTAATGTAACAATGATCTCCCCCAACAGATGCTAATGTAACAATGATCTCCCCAAACAGATGCTAATGTAACAATGAACTCCCCAAACAGATGCTAATGTAACAATGATCTCCCCCAACAGATGCTAATGTAACAATGAACTCCCCCAACAGATGCTAATGTAACAATGATCTCCCCCAACAGATGCTAATGTAACAATGATCTCCCCCAACAGATGCTAATGTAACAATGAACTCCCCCAACACATCTAAAGTATTAAGGCACTACGTCAAGATGTGTACTAAGGATCCTTGAGGTAACACCAAGAAATAAGCAGACGGACAATAACGTATGAAGCTAATGGAGAAGGGTGGGTGCGGGGTCCGCTTCTGTTTCGGGGTGGAAAGGTGGTGTGTGTTGGCGGTTTGACCTTCAGGACTCTGTCAAATATTCGCTAGAAAAGCATTGGTTATATCAGGGTTATCGCTGGTTGCCTGTTGAGAAAGTTTCCATGGCTGAGATTTTCAATAGACGGCTCAAAGCCACCATTAACTATGGCACGACGTAAGATTACATTGACTGGGCCTAAAGCTTCACGTCTATACGTACGGATTATACACAACACATCTATTGACTGGCTGGGGAATCATACCCTCTCACGTACATTGCAGTCACCCAAACAGAGAGAACGTCTTGTTGACTGTGTTCGTAACGTCCCAATGCTTACATCACGTTACGTTCAAGGGTCACTCTATTAAAGCAATCGTGCTAGGATTCATTTAGAAATAATTTCATTAAAAACTTTTAGAAGCATTATTTTCCATGCTAACCTTCACTTTTGAAATCTAATTTTAGAAGCAATAAAGAAAACGTGTATTAAATACAGAAATTAAATATCCCCACTGAAATTTGTCCACCATCCCAGGCAGAATTTTCCTATTGTAACTCTATAACAATAGAATATAGAACTAGAGTTATTCTATTGTAACTCTATACCATAGAATATAGAACTTGAGGTTTTCTAATGTAACTCTATACCATAGAATATAGAACTGGAGTTTTTCTATTGTAACTCTATACCATAGAACAGGTGTCACCAAACTACGGCCCGTGGGCTAGATACGGTCCGCTACGTCAGTTCATCAGGCCTGCCGACGGTACTTGAATTTGCTTGATAAAATGTATGGAACAGGAGACGTTGTTATACAATTTAAGTATTATGTTTAGAACACTAGGAGACCTTGACACGTGCGGAGACTTCTGGCTTCTATGCATCTTAATTTACCAATTTCAATTACTGTATCTAGATTGTATTGTTTACTGCAGACCTGTTCACCCCGACCTCCTAAAATCGTACACTATCGTCTCAAAATCGTACAATGCATTATCTTAATAGTAAACAAATAAACATACAGTATGTAAAATGAATACAATAACTACTCGCATCGCAGTGCCTAGTGGGATCGATGCAGTGCCTAGTGGGATCGATGCAGTGCCTAGTGGGATCGATGCAGTGCCTAGTGGGATCGATGCAGTGCCTAGTGGGATCGATGCAGTGCCTAGTGGGATCGATGCAGTGCCTAGTGGGATCGATGCAGTGCCTAGTGGGATCGATGCAGTGCCTAGTGGGATCGATGCAGTGCCTAGTGGGATCGATGCAGTGCCTAGTGGGATCGATGCAGTGCCTAGTGGGATCGATGCAGTGCCTAGTGGGATCGAGTTCAGCTGGCGTCAAAAAGCTAATTTCTTAAAGTAGATGACCGACATTTATATTGCAATCTGCGGTCACTTTGTTTTGCAGATGTGTGTTTGCTATAGATATTAATTTATGTTGAGTGGATGTATATGTCACGCATTATCACAGTCTATCACTGGTAACCATAAAGTTACTTGTGAAATTTAACGTGGTTCAAACTCGAAATCAGATCAGCATACAACAAGATGTATTAAAATATGAATTAGTTAACAAATGATGACATCATTTAAAAAGTAACTTGAGAATTTTTTAAAAAAGCTGGTTAAAAAAATAAGGAAAAAAAAATCAATATACATTAAGCCTATTCCCACTAATAAATATTATTGTCTGATAACAACCACAAACTTTAAAAGGGTGAAAGGAAGAGAGTGTTGGAAACATACGGAGGTATTAAAAAGTGTACTCACCGCGGTTCGCCGAACGAAATAAATAATAATAAATATGTCACAAAATGACGTCATACAGCAGCGAAGAAAACAAAAGTGATGATTGACTAAAATTGTCATAAAGGCGACTAAGCTAATATTACAGTTTTTTTGGTCTGTTTTCCGGCCCACTGTGAAAAAGTTTTGTGACCCCTGTCATAGAATAGAGACAAGACCAAATGAGCAGCAATATTCAAAGGGGAACGGGGCATATACCATAGGTGGGAAACAGAAATGATGCTTTAGGTGGGCAACAGAAATGATGCTTTGGGTGGGCAACAGAAATGGTGCTTTGGATGGGCAACAGAAATGATGCTTTAGGTGGGCAACAGAAATGGTGCTTAAGGGTGGGCAACAGAAATGGTGCTTTGGGTGGGCAACAGAAATGGTGCTTTGGGTGGGAAACAGAAATGGTGCTTTGGGTGGGCAACAGAAATGGTGCTTTGGGTGGGCAACAGAAATGGTGCTTTAGGTGGGCAACATAAATGATGCTTTAGGTGGGAAACATAAATGATGCTTTAGGTGGGCAACAGAAATGGTGCTTTAGGTGGGCAACAGAAATGATGCTTTAGGTGGGCAACAGAATGGTGCTTTGGGTGGGCAACAGAAATTGTGCTTTAGGTGGGCAACAGAAATGGTGCTTTGGGTGGGCAACAGAAATGGTGCTTTAGGTGGGAAACAGAAATGATGCTTTGGGTGGGAAACAGAAATGGTGCTTTGGGTGGGCAACAGAAATGGTTCTTTGGGTGGGAAACAGAAATGGAGCTTTAGGTGGGAAACAGAAATGATGCTTTGGGTGGGAAACAGAAATGATGCTTTGGGTGGGCAACAGAAATGATGCTTTGGGTGGGCAACAGAAATGGTGCTTTGGGTGGGCAACAGAAATGGTGCTTTGGGTGGGCAACAGAAATGGTGCTTTGGGTGGGAAACAGAAATGGTGCTTTGGGTGGGCAACAGAAATGGTGCTTTGGGTGGGCAACAGAAATGGTGCTTTGGGTACATTAACTTATCCATTTAACATAATATGCCAACCAGTATATCTAACAAGGTATGTCACCTTGTCTAACTGGATATGTCAGCTTGCCTAACTGGATATGTCAGCTTGTCTAATTGGATATGCCAGCTTGTCTAACTGGATATGCCAGCTTATCTAACTGGACATGCCAGCTTATCTAACTGGATACGCCAGCTTGTCTAACTGGATATGCCAGCTTGTCTAACTGGATATGCCAGCTTGTCTAACTGGATACGCCAGCTTGTCTAACGGGTATGTCAACTTATCTAACACGGTTATGTCAACTGTTTAATCACATTACCATTCAATAAATGATAGTATTGTGATAACGCCGTCAATAAATGATACTATGGTGATAACGCCGTCAATAAATGATACTATGGTGATAACGCCGTCAATAAATGATACCATGGTGATAACGCCGTCAATAAATGATACTATGGTGATAACGCCGTCAATAAATGATACTATGGTGATAACGCCGTCAATAAATGATACTATGGTGATAATGCTGTTAATGTCTGCTCCTAATGCCATTAGGTCAAAGCCAAGAAGATTCAAATGGCCAGCCAGGTATTTTGAAATCCATGTCATGTAAATGTTCCGTAGAGACACAACAAGAAGCCTCAGAATGTCTTCCCATGGATGCTGACGTCATTGAATGTCTGTCTTATGTTGTTTGGTCACGGTTGGATGGGCGCACTATTTCTACTACAGACTACTACTCCATCCCTCCCTTGCTTCAATCAAGTGTTCCTAGCAGTCCTATCGCCAGAGATGGCGTTTGCGCATGAGTTGAGCCTCTCATATCCAGCTGTTTTCACCACTCAGTGGGTGGCGGTTTATATGAAGTCAAATACTATACACGGGGACCGGTTATAAGGATAGAGTCACACAGGCAAAACTCGAATATGATATTATTCTAAACTTTTAACTTTTAAGACCACGATCTGCTCTTGGGCAACTTTTGTTCACGTTCAAAAGTTTTAACAAGTTCCTCTAAATACAGGGGTTCTCAGCCTTTAATATACTGCACTCCCTACGAACTTTGTGACTACGTCACGCGCCTCTATGAATAGTATAAATAAGCTTTGCCCCCCCCCCCACTCCCCTTTTTTTCAGAATTAACTTTGCATCTTAAAATTGGAAATCAAATGGATTAAATTGGTCTTGATATAATTTAAAGAGAACTAAAATATATAAGCATTTATATCATTGTAATGGCCTGTGTGTTGACCTAATTTTGTGTTCATCCCGAAACCATGGCATTCACGCCCCCCCCCAACCCACCCTCACTTTTTATGTTTTGATATTGACGTCACCATTAAATGTGTAAAGCTCGACCAAACCCTCCCCTCCCTTGATTGGGAAAAGGTTGTTAGCTTTCAATTTTGTTCTAATGATTGCTATCAGATGAAGCAACTTCTAGAATTTCTTTTCGGGGGTGGGTGTTCCAATTCCCTTCCTATAAATACACCGTCAGCTGGCTGAATTGTGACTAAATCACAAACTTTCGACTGTCCCCTCCACACACACACACATCTACAATATAAAGGTGATCATACAGATTAATAAAAGAAACCATTGACTGTAAGCGCCTAGTTACGCCCGTGTCCCATGAACTATGTCATTCTAATCTAATGTTACGCCCGTGTCCCCTGAACTATGTCTTCCTAATCTATTGTTCAACGGCCCTAACGCCACTGTAGAAGTCGTACAAGTACAACATACACTTCCCTATATTTATAGAATATCATTGCATTAAACGGCTAATCTTTTGTTGGAAAACGTTTCAGATATTTTTTAAGCATATAGGATTAAAGCTTTATCTAAAACGCGTGCCCCTAAAAGAACGTCCTTAAAGCATTACTTCAATAGATGTTTGAAAGCGTACAGCTCTCAATAAAGGCTTATTAAATATGCGTACAGCCAAAAGGACTGAAGTTGCACGCCCCTCGAAGTCATTACAACGATTCTATTTTGTACTCTTTACCATCTACATTTCTATTTTGTACTCTTTACCATCTACATTTCTATTTTGTACTCTTTACCATCTACATTTCTATTTTGTACTCTTTACCATCTACATTCTATTTTGTACTCTTTACCATCTACATTTCCATTTTGTACTCTTTACCATCTACATTTCTATTTAAATGACAACTTTTGGGATAAAGGCATTGTGACGACACTTTCACTTTCACGACACTTTCCAGGAAGCGTCTATAGGTCAGGGGGAATGACCATGCCAAATTTGGTTCTGAGCCATTGTTTGGTTTCATTGTGATCAATGCTCTCATGGTGAGTCTTCCAGCTACGCTCCTGGATAAAATTCAAAAAGCACAGAATAATGCGGCACGAATTGTTCTTCGTAAATGCAAATTCGACCATGCTCAAACTCTTCTGAGAGAACTGCATTGGCTGCCGGTCCGCGCTCGCATAGAGTACAAAAGTGCAACTCTGTGCTACCGCTGCTTGCATGACCTGCCGCCGTCCTATCTCCAAGCGCTCATGACGCCTTATGTACCAACTAGACAACTCCGTTCATCCGATAGTGGCAAACTCTCGATACCGCGTGTTCTCCTTGAGACTTACGGAAAGCGCACGTTCGCATTTGCTGGCCCAACCATTTGGAACACCCTTCCTAACGCTCTCAGACACAGC
Organism: Omphiscola glabra; assembly: GCA_964017045.1. NCBI lineage: Eukaryota > Metazoa > Mollusca > Gastropoda > Lymnaeidae > Omphiscola > Omphiscola glabra. The sequence continues at coordinate 1,155,977 of OZ024794.1, read as the reverse complement.
CAGACGCTGGAGTCCTTCAAGACAAATTTAAAAACTCATCTATTTCGCAAACACCTTCTGGGGTGAAGTTGTCTACCATCTTTTTCAGCTAGTTATTATCTCCCAGCTTTGTTTTTTGTACCGCGCTTCGAGCCTTTGGGGATGAAGCATGATTTTTCAAATGAACTTACTTTATTATTATTAATTGACCCATTTACATACAAACATTGTCACACTGACCTTTATAGAGTAGATATGGATATGAGTCAAATAGTAAAATCTCTACCACGGATATGAGTCAAATAGTACAACTTATTACCCTGGATATGAGTCAAATAGTAAAGCACACTATCCTGGATATGAGTCAAATAGTACAACACACTACCCTGGATATGAGTCAAATAGTACAACGCACTACCCTGGATATGAGTCAAATGGTGCAAAACACTCCTCCGGATAAAAGTCAAGTAGTACAAAAACACGTTCTAAAAGCGTTAAAAATAAATGATTTAGACCCAAAGTACAATGACATGTCCATTAGAGCTGTGCAAGGGAGGAGGTAGACCCAAAGTACCATGACATGACAAGTAGAGCTGTGCATTGAGGAGATAGACCCTAAGTACAATGACATGTCCATTGGAGCTGTGCAAGGGAGGAGGCAGACACTAAGTACAATGACATGTCCATTGGAGCTGTGCAAGGGAGGAGGTAGACCCAAAGTACAATGACATGTCCATTGGAGCTGTGCAAGGGAGGAGGCAGACTCAAAGTACAATGACATGTCCATTAGAGCTGCGCAAGGGAGGAGGCAGGACCAAAGTACAATGACATGTCCATTAGAGCTGCGCAAGGGAGGAGGCAGGACCAAAGTACAATGACATGTCCATTAGAGCTGTGCATTGAGGAGGCAGGACCAATGTACAATGACATGTCCATTAGAGCTGCGCATTCAGTAGTCAGACCCTAAGTACAATGACATGTCAAGTAGAGCTGCTCATTGAGACCACTTTTTACAACTTGCTTTTATTGCTCTGACTGCGGTTTAACTTGTCACGGTCCTGCTTGTCACGCACGGACTCCTGATCTTTCTTAAAAATTCCTTTAACTTTACTGGGTTACCGGAAATTTGATCGAAACAAATTTCGTCGACGGAAAATTGATCGACGGTAATTTGATCGAACGGAAATTTGGTCGAATCTTTTTTTCAGTCGAGACGTTAAAATTTTCGTCAAATTTCTTTTTGAACGCACTATACTATATAGTAAAACCAGATAATGCGTTCAAAAAGAAATTTGACGCAAAATTTTAACGTATAAATAAAAAAAACGATTCGACCAAATTTCCGTTCGATCAAATTTCCGTCGATCAATTTTCAGTCGACCAAATTTCTTTCGATCAAATTTCCGGATACGAATTTACTGTTGTAAGAACGGCATTTTGTCAAAGAACAGTATTAAGATAAAGTACATGAACAGAAAAGACACTCGATCTCTTTTGTGTGTAGTACTGGCTACAATCAGCAACCATGTAGCACTGTCTACCATCAGCCCCAATGTATATATAGCACTTTCCACCATCAGCCACCATGTAACACTGTCTATCATCAGCCACCATGTAGCACTGTCTACCATCAGCCACCATATAGCACTGTCTACCATCACCCACCATGTCACACTGTCTACCCTCAGCCACCATGTAGCACTGTCCACCATCAGCCACCGTGTGATTGTCCATATTATGGAGGCCCACCTTTCTCATTCAATACTAGAATTTTCTACTGGTTCGCCAAAGTTCTAAGTTTGGGACGTATTGGTCTAAAGCACAGTGGGAATCCCCCACCCCTTGCAAAGTGGGAATCCCCCCACTCCCTTGCACAGCGGTACCCCCCCCCCCTGCACCGTTCTTAGTCATGGTAAACCTGCCGTGCGTATCGGTGGCTAAAGAACAGATCAAATAAAGAACTAGCATTCTGTCCCATCCCGGTCTTTACCAAGGTACTTAAGTGTCGTCCTCTGGGCATTCTCGTCACAATTTAGGATGGGGCTTGGAGACTATGTCACAATTTAGGATGGGGCTTGGAGACTATGTCACAATTTAGGATCCGATAGGGCTTGGAGACTATCACAAATTTAGGATAGGGCTTGTAAACTATGTGGGGAAAGAATAGACCCGGACCTTACGTCATACAACGTAGAAAAGTTGATAAATAAGCCAGTTACCAACAGTAATTTTTATTACAAGCCAGCTGACCAACAGTACTTGTTATTACAAGCCAGCTGACCAACAGTACTTGTTATTACAAGCCAGCTGACCAACAGTACTACTTGTTATTACAAGCCTGCTGACCAACAGTACTTGTTATTACAAGCCAGCTGACCAACAGTACTTGTTATTACAAGCCTGCTGACCAACAGTACTTGTTATTACAAGCCAGCTGACCAAAAGTACGTCTTGCTATTACAAGCAGACAAAAGCTTTGACAAATTCAAAATTTTATTTAAAAAATTAGATCCGCTATATTTAAATCCGTCAATGAGGGCGTGTGACAAAAGCTTAACAAAATTATGAATGGATATAGTGTTCTCTTTCAGCAGGTTAGGCGTTGGTGTGCTACATGAAAACTATGGTCTAAATAAGAGTTTGATAGGATGTCATCGCCGACTCAATGTATTTATAGTGGATCAACTACACGAAGTCTTATCACACCACACAAATATCTCAGTCTTATTTGGCACAAGTTCGTCTCGTCACCCTTGGCTAATACCAGGAAAATTGACACTCAACCTAAGAATTCGTGGCTTCTTATAGCCAGCTTTTTCACGGCTTCTTATAGCCTGCTTTTTCACGGCTTCTTATAGCCAGCTTTTTCACGGCTTCTTATAGCCAGCTTTTTCACGGCTTCTTATAGCCAGCTTTGTCACGGTAATAAACAATCGAAAATAAAAGCGGTATTTGTTGATCACAGGTAGCAAGTTAGACGGTGTGGGCTCGCGGACATGTTGCAATAGTGGGAGTGCTACATGAGGACCCTGTCTTGATGGGTGGGAGTGCTACATGAGGACCCTGTCTTGATGGGTGGGAGTGCTACATGAGGACTATGTCTTTATGGGTGGGAGTGCTACAAGAGAACCCTGTCTTGATGGGTCGGAGTTCTACATGAGGACACCGTCTTGATGAGTGGGAGTTCTACATGAGGACACGCGTCTTGATGAGTGGGAGTTCTACATGAGGACACCGTCTTGATGAGTGGGAGTGCTACATGAGGACACCGTCTTGATGAGTGGGAGTGCTACATGAGGACACCGTCTTGATGAGTCGGAGTTCTACATGAGGACACCGTCTTGATGAGTGGGAGTTCTACATGAGGACAGCGTCTTGACAAGATGATAGAGACGTAGGGCGTGACTGATGATGATCAAGCTAAAGGAGGTTAAGAATGATGATGCCATCCCACAGGATAAAAAATGATGACGTCATCCCACAGGTTAGGGAATGATGACGTCATCCCACAGGTTAGGGAATGATGACGTCATCGCCACAGGCTAGGAATAGTGACGTCATCGCCACAGGATAGGAATAGTGACGTCATCACAAAGGATAGGAATGATGACGCCATCCTGTCAAAAAACAGGGTGTGTGATTCAACGACTTCTCATGTGTGTACAATTGCGGAACCAACGTCGGCATAGGGAATAGGGGATAACAAGTTCAATGCAAAAAATGATTACTTTTTGTGAAGTTAAAAATCTTATTTCCATCGCTGTTTTAAGTGGGAAATACAACTGAAATGTTAGAAGTTTTTGGATGTCACAGACATTACTGATGTCACAACAATCCACCCCATCCCCTGGTGACGCCACTGATGAAAGTCATCCTAATTTGTGACTGCGCAAGGCAAGTTTCTGTCCCCCTCCCTTTTTCCCCCGCTAAATTGTTCCAAGGGATGTAATCACATGTGGACCAACCCCGCTCTTAAACCACGAGAAGGCCGTCCATTGCCATCTGCTATCCTCTCCAAAAAAAAACTAGGTAGACACTTGGTATGAAGAACTGGGTGACTGCAGGGAGACTCCACGTGGAAACTTCTTTAGAACATCTCAGCCTCACCACTTCCGGTGCAGCGGCACATGTTTACCATTCCACATCACCGGGAGATGTCTGCATGGTTTGCCCCCATTGTCTGCGAACCCGTCCCGCCATCACAATACGGTTCGCGAGTTTACCACACAACTTTCTAATATAATCAACACGCAAGGATACCTTCTCTTACCACTCGCGTCTTGGGTAATGGTACAAGAATGCGGTGTCGGGAAAACTAAACAGCACGCACGTCAGGGGCGTCATTTGGGTAAGGTACTGACGGGCATTTGGCCCCCCCCCCCCCCCCCGAATTTGCAAGATTATTTTCACTATGTATCAGTATCTAGGCCAGCAAAAAAAATAAAACTTAACAGAAAATAAGTAAGGAAAAGAAGAATTATTCGTTCATATACAATTAACAGAAAACATCAATCATAATATGTCAATTCTTTTTTCAAAGTTATATGTATAGTGGCGCCTCCAGTAATAAACAACTCAACAAGCCCGCCAGGTTTTGGTCGTCCCCAGGCAGTAAAAATATATGAACATTTCTGTTGGGAGCTGATTCTTGGGGTTGACATTAATAGATTGGTACTCTCCTGGTCCACTCATCTAAACAATAAACTAGATCTCCACCGTAACATATGATCTACATGTCTCCACAATAAACACCAACCACCATCACACCTTAAATAGACATTCACCGACCATCTCGGTGTGAGTTCCTTTCTGGCCCAGGTTTAAATCTGCTAGAAGCAGACGTCAGGGCTGAGCTGAGTGAAGTTTTTTTATTGGTTACAGGTTCTGCATATTTTGAGAAGAAAGCCAGTGGATCCGAGCTTGAGTATTATCTACAGAGCAAGAAGAACTGTGCTCTGCCCAATGGGATAAACTGAAACCTTCATCAGTAGAACCAGTGGTGATAACCTGATTAATAGTTAACATATTTCACTACTATCTTTGCTATTGAAAATAGGGCTTGAATAGAGAATCAGTTAAGTCAAATACCAACTGAAGGAAAGGTGGTTCGCTTCTTCCAGTTGGACAAACACAAGCTAATTACTAAGAATAATGACATAGCAATGGATGATCTTATGGGCTAATGATGATGATACTAAAAATGCTTACCTCATAAGACCAAGTACACTGGATACCAGCAAACCTGCGAACACATCTCCCAATCTCAACATCTTCATGTGTTGTATAAAGATGTTGTAAGCAAAAGCTTATATGTGGAGCCATTCTTCTCAAGGTCTCTCTGCTAAATATCATGCCAGGCCCTCCCATACAGAAATTTTCCTCTGCTTGCAATGCCAACTTTCCTAACTCATCTGCTTTGCCAGTACCAGCCTGGCCAATAAACAAGGCTTGAGAACTGTTGATGCTCCGCAGAAACTCATCGAGCCTATCGCCTTTTATAAAAACATCGTCGTCCGCACGCATGAACCATTCATACTTATCTAAAAAATGGTCGTACATATATTTTAACATCATAAAAGATTTTTTCTGGGGTGGATAGTGGTCATCAACACCATTGAGAGCAACGACGGGAACCCCGTAGCCAGAGGTGGATCCTTCACTGGAAAAAAACATGACTTTCCCATTGATGTTGCTGGCCCAAGTCCTGTGAGATGCCAGACCACGGTTGTCGATGAACTTTTTAGCAGTCATGATTCCTACGAAAATAAAATTATCTTTATCCTTTTCAGCGGTGTCAACAAGTGCCTCGTGCGAATCTTCAAGACTTTCAACGGCTGACACGCCCAGGCGAATTTCCCTGCAGCACATGCCCTCAACTCCACACTTAGAGAGAACTCCAACTTTGCACCAATTGACCAAGAGAACACCACAGATAAATCCAATCAGGCCAATAATACATGTTGACGCACAGCTCTTGACTCCCCCGCTGTACAATCTTTTAGGAGTTACATTTTGTCGACAGACCCCATTCAACTGCGTTTTACCAGGCATTTTAAACACTATCAATAAATCACTTGATAATACTTTCCATTAAGACAATGCAATTAACTCCCCCCTTCTTATGCTAAAAGATCCATGACGTTTTATTAGCTCAGGATAAAAAATCTTGTGGTGAAAATGCAGCATTGCAATTTAAGTGATAGGACTGAAGTACAAAGAGCAGTGAGTGAATGGCATTTAAAACTGAAAGAGGAGGATCTAAGGCATTGATATCATATATTCTCTGCACCATTTTCTTTCTTTTGCATCAGTGTGGACCTTCCCAAAAAACTGCAAACTTCATGGAAGTTAATGGTTGTTTTAACAGTGTGTATTCCAGCAGTTGTGTTACATTTGTTGGGACAAAAATAGTCTTGCCAACAGAACCTGGCAAAGAAAAATCAATGGTAAAATTATGTTAGGTACCCATTCTAAAAATATATTTTTGAAAATAAACAATTATAATGATCCTCAAAAGGAAGTGGAGGCTCTGTTATTCTTCAAACAAAATATAGGGATGATCACAGAATTGTATTCAATCAAAATATGGGAAGACTTTAACATTTTTTCCTCTTCTCTATTACACATTTTTTAAATGGATCATAGTATATTCTTAATGACCCTATAAACATATCACACATACATGATAATGCCACAAGGGTCACATGACCTTTGGCATTTTTCACAGCTTTCTCTTGTGCTGATTCTCATGATATGCATTTTAACAGACTGAAAAAAACTCTCCAAGTTTGTGTTACAGAATCACAAAACAGCTTTTCCAATTTAAAAAAAAAATTAATAAAATTGTTTTAATATTTTCCATTTGTGTTAAATTATTTAATTAAAATTAATGTAATAAATTAAATGTTCCTTTTTTTTTTTTTTTAAATTACAATGATTAATAGCAAACAACTTATGTCCTTTAAGTTACAACAATTTCAATGATTAATAGCAAACAACTTATATCATATAAGTTACAACAATTTCAATTATTAATAGCAAACAACTTATGTCATATAAGTTACAACAATTTCAATTATTAATAGCAAACAACTTATGTCATATAAGTTACAACAATTTCAATGAAAACAGATTTAAACACTGAATTAACTCAAAGTTAGAGTTATTATAAAAAAAACATCATGGATGAAAATACTTATGAATATTTTGTTCTCTAATAAAATATATGGTTTATTTACTCATATCAAAAATTAAAAAAACATTAACATTTATAGCACATTTGATGTGAATTGACAGAACTTGAAAGTTACCATTTTTAAATAATAAGATTTAATTTTTAGAGAAGTGCAACTACAAAGCAATGGGGAATACACACGATATTTACTTATCAGAAAGCTCAAACTATCTTCAGAACACTAATTAGCTAAATATAAATATGAATTTAGTTACAAGCTCAATCAACTTTCTCGTGCAGAGATATAGATCTTCCATTGAGCACCTTCCAATGAGGCGGATAGGGGAAAGCTAAACAGATATGACAGGTGCCATGGAAATAAAATACCTGAGGTGGACCAAATCCGAACCTATATATTTCCTTGTAAGAAGTGGAGGGATCACAAAGGCAAGGGACCTGACCCAAAACAAAGGCAGCTACTCTGAGAGTAAGGGGCATCCCACCATACGGTTGAACCCAAAAATAAAATTAAAAAATACAGTTTTACAAAAGCTAAATGATAAACGAAAAAACGGACTGATATTTTTTAATTTTGACCTATGCCTGGTCATGGACATGATTGATGGACGGCGACCTGGTATGTTCTGAGTCTACACAGATCAGAAGCCCTGCTCGGCCTCAGATAAGACATATAGAATCACTGTTGCTGTACTGCAGGAGATAACATAAGATGAAAAGAATCAGATAATATAGAATCACTGTTGCTTTACTGCAGGAGATAAGATGGAAAGACTCATATAGAATCAAAGGAAATGACACCAGCACCTTAGGAACGGGGTTTGCGGTCAAAAGACAGTCAGCAAATGCAGTCATTGGATTCAGACCAGTGAGAAAAAAGATTATATTATTCTCCATAAAGATAAGAGGAAATGTGTTTAATGTCACGTTAATTTGCACACAAGCTCCAACAGAAGATGCAGATGATATATGTATATATATATAGAGAGAGAGAGAAAGAGAGAGATAGACAGATAGATAGATCGCATTGAGAAACCCTTTATGAAATACGTGAAAGAATACTTGATGAGGAACCATGCCAACACCTACTTCAGTTATAAAATATTGAAATTATAGAAGGCTCTTACTATGAGTATGACTACTGTAACTCTACCTTACTGAACTTTCCCACTATTACAAACAACTTTTATTCATTTATAGAAGCAGGCCAAAAAATATATAAAAATCTTACAATTTAATTAAAACATATTTAGAGAATGTTATTAATTATAATTAATTTTAATTTGTGATTAGCCTACCCTACATTTAGACCTAGGCCCCTAGGCTAGTGGTCGGCCAATCGTTGCTCACGAGCCGCATGCAGCTCTTTGGCGACCTGAGTCACACTGAGTGCAGCTCAGTCAGTCAGCCTCAAATCGGTTTTGACTACAAAAAACATGGTTCGTGAAAAGAAATTTGTTCACAAAATGTTTTAATCGTCCTGCTGCTGATTTTTTACTCTTTTGACCAATGATTTTGCAGACCACTGCCTTAGGCCTACAGTACAGCATACAAATTTAAATAGATGTAGTGTAATATTATAATAAGGACATGAAAATTCAATCAATTTGAATTGGTAATTGGTAGTCTAAACACTGAAATTTGCCTTTGTACTGAGGCACGATGTAAAATTTACTAGTCAACTTAGTTAAACTATTACTATTAGTTTTAACTTAAAACTTTTAAGTTGTCATTTTCATTTTCCTGTTACACAAAGAAGCATACCATTCAGTTCAGAATTCATTATAGGATACAGTTAGTTAACTAGTGTGTTGTGTAGTAGTACTACTTTTAATAAGTAAGTAACTATTACTAGTCTTACGACTACACGGTTACCTTAAATAAACTACTGGTCTACTACAAGTGCACTTTACTTTACACTACTTTATTAAATTATACACTATGACTATAAAATATAATAATTATTAATAATAGTATTCAGAACACTTAAACTTTAACAGCTTTAAAGAAAAATGTTATAATTACTAATCTGAAGTATTTAATTTAATATAATTATGTTATTGATCTCATACCTTAGAAATGTAACTACTAAAGAATCAAGAAGTTCTTTAATTTTTAAAAATTCACTTTAATCAGTTATATGGCAACATCAAGTTATTTCCATGAAGTGAAGTTACGTTTGTTAAAGTTACCTTACTTTATTAAGTGCCAGCAAATAGTGAAGACGTAAAGCCTAATAGACTTTTATGTTCTTGCCAGGTATAAATTTTGTGCTACTTCCCGAAGAAATCCATGAAAAGACAATCACAGTCAATATAAAAAACTAACATGCACATAAGCACAGAATAGACACTTAAATAACCACTTTAACTACTTAATCAACGACAAAGATAAAGCGTGTTATTGAAAATATCCCCCTCTGCCTTTTTTTTGCACAAAAAGATGTGTATACTACTATTTACTATACTAAAAAAAAGGATATGTATTTTTTTTCAAATTAAGTAAAAATTATAAAGAAAACGATTATAAAATATAATTGTAATTTTTTATGTTATTTTATTTAGGATTTGACAGGATTTAGAAAACAGTCACGAAATGGGTTTGGCCCGTCTCTACTTATGCACATTTTTGCGTCCGAGCTATTATAGTGTTAGACACGAGATTCTGCGAGAATTTAATCATGGCAGCCTTGCCAATGGAGAAATGTAATGGCAAGACAAATATTGGTTTATCAGGTATTGAATAGTGATTACTTTTAGTTGAAAATGTGCCAGACACATTTATAATTGATAACATTTGAAGTGTTAGAAACATCCTCAGTTTTTTTTTAAAATCTACTACAGTTTAATGAGTTGGGCTGGTTTAAGTTAAGTTCAAGTTCAGGTTTTTTAATAAGTAAAATGATAAAATGAGTAAGTAGACAGTATCAGAAGTAGTGAAGTTTAATAGGCACTAAGTCAGCCTAGGCCTAGTGCCTAGCAGCCCAAGTATGCTAGTGGAAAAGTAGTGAGAGAATTAGTATTATCATCATAATAGTATGAATATGAAACTAGCCATCAATTAAAAAAAAAAACTGTCGTCTTCTTCTATGTTTTGAGGGCCCACGATCAATGAATTGATCATTATGGCTCCTATGGTTCAGAGGGAATCGGGATGTTAATGTGCATGGTTTTCAAGGGGATAATTCACTGGTTATTTTATCATTCAGAATCATACACTGACTGTGGTACACACTCTACACTGAGTCTACACTCTACACAGTCACCACACTACCACATACTCTAAACTGTTTCTTTTCTAAATATTTTAATTTTATGGCTAATTCATATATGTGGTACCTCATTTCAATAGGTTAGGTTTAGGGATAGATTTAGGGTGAGGGATAGATTTAGGGTTCAGGTTAGGGTGAGGGATACATTTAGGAAGTTTTTTCATTATTTTTAAACGTTTTATTCTTAATTTTACGTCAAGTTGGCGGCCATGTTAAAAAAACACGGTACAATCTATACGAATTTACCAATTTCATTTACAATGGTGCCAGTTGAGCCCTATAAATAAATGTGGCTTCTCAGACTCCTCTCACTTCATCTTTGGTGTTCTCATATCTAGCAATAGCCAACAATAAAGTTGCTACGCTCAGTTTTGCATGTGACACTAAGTCTAAGTTTCACTAAGTTTTGTTGATTGGCAGTAAAGTCATAATGATCCATCTTCATGTAGTAATATTTTGGCTAATGCAGTGAATTGGTGCTATTGTTATTTTTCCCAAATGCCATTTTCATTGAGTTAGGAGGATACTGATACTCAATCGACCTCTTGTTATTGTTATGATGATCCTATAATTAAGATTATTTTGCTGAAAAAAACCAACAAAGGCATAAATTAACAAGGACAATAATATACCGTTGAAAAGGACAAACAAATTTTCAAATACTTTTTTTAAATTCATAGCATAGCTCAAAAACTACAAAAGCTAGTTAAAGTTAATGTTTGATTATTTGTTTCCCATAAAATTATAATTTTTTTGTAATTAATTAAAAAATTTGGTCATTGCTAAGGCTACATTCAATTATTCATCCCTAAAAACAATAGGCGGACAGAAGCATTGTGCTCTACCCATAGCAAATTATTCCTAGGACGCTTTGTGTACTACCCACCGAGTAATAAGCATTTGGCGCATCTTGCCCTACCCATCACCAGCCTTTTATTTAATAGCCTAAAGGAAGTTAGGCACATCGGTAAAGCAAGGGAGACTACTAAAATAATTTTATGAGAAATGGGCTTCATTTTCGGTTTTTAGTTTTCATTGTCACTCGGGTGACTTCGGCTGACAAAATCACTTTTCACTCCCCCAACCCGGCTTTGTTTATCAAAGTGGTTATGATGGGCAACTTTTTATTTGCGATAAAGCTTTGTATATAAATATCTAAACATCTGTCATCTACTTTAGGAAATGACCTTTTTAGAAGTGCGATGCAAATAGATATCATGTAAATTATAATGTATGTTTATTTTTGATACAGTATTGTATGATTTTGAGATGGTTAAGTACTATTTGGAAACCATATTGTACTATTTAGGGAGCCATGGTAACCATGTCTGGCATTTTCCAGATAACCTTCCAAGCATCAGATGTCCAAAGTTTTTTTGTTCAATGGCCACCTGTTAATTATTGATGTTTAAGTTATCTAACGGATGTCACTAATCATAAGATTAAAATCGTCTAAAAGTAGCTCAATTTAATTGATATCAGTATTATATGTCACCCACTTATTTATTTGTATTCTCAGTTAGCATTGAATTTCAAGGATAGATGAAATAGAAGTATATCTCTACATTGTACCAGGTTGCCAGTTTTGTTTTTTGGTAAGAGTTTCTTTCTTGTAAATTATTTTGGAGAAATAATTTAGGTGCTCTTGTCAAATAAAAGGGACACACCCCAATTTCAAAACTTATTTATTATTATTATTATTAATGGTAGTTTTCTATACCCCTGTTCTTAAACTTAGTGGCCTTCCATAAATGTCATGCAATTGAGGGAGGGTGTCAGATGAATTTGTGATGAAGTGTTATGAGGGTGTGTTGAATTTTGTGATGGTTGGGAAAGTGGGAGAGTAGGGTGAAGAAATTGCCAAAATAAAATGACTTCATTTATTGGTGGCCTCTTAATTGTAGGCATGTGGCTGTGATCTTTTTCAAAGTGTGAATAACTGCTTCTTGATACAAATAATACAAATACATTTGTGATTGGGATGAATCTTTACTTTTTTTATATCCACAAAGTAAATTTCTTTTACAAGGCTAATAAATCAAAATGATTTTTTACTTAAATCCGTTGGGCCGTTGGGTACATGTAGTTTTTTCCCAATTTTATTGAATATTTATTTTGGTTCAATCCGCAAGCGCACATTTCTATAAAAGATCCTGATATGTAGGGACAGTTATTTTTCTCAGCAATCTACATTGATTTCATCTCCTTTAATTTATTGTTTAGTTTGTATTCTGTGAGCAAAATGGCTTCTACGCTAAATGAGGAAAGTGTTGAAAAAAAATTGAAGACAGTAAATAATACACAAGACAGCATACAAAGTTTATCCTTATGGATAATCCACCACAAAAGTCATCATGCCAAGATTGTTGAGTTGTGGATGAAAGTCCTGAAAAAGACTGGTAAGTTTTTTAATCAAACTAATATTTTAAAAGCAATGCAATAAAAGTATATTATTGTTTATTGTCATAAGTGTTCTCATTTCAATTACTAAAGTACAATTTAATAATTCCTATAAAAGTTATTGGTGATTCTTTCAAATAATTGAATTGTGAATATATTACAGTTCAGCCATCACATCGATTGACTCTGTTCTACTTGTGCAATGATGTTGTGCAAACCTGCAAAAAGAAAAAGGCATTTGTGTACAACACAACATTTAAAGAACATCTCAGAGAAGCTGCTGCTCTAGTCAGGTGAGTATTTTTTAAAACTAATTATAAAAGTGTTGAACTGCGATAAAGCTATAAAATAGATTAAATAGACAGAACAATCTGTGTCAATATAACAATATATATTAAGCTTTAATAATAATTTTACATTACAAATAAGCAAATGTTTCGGAACATGCCTTCATCAGTACAACAAGACATATGAGTATAAATCAAATTTACATAATATATAAATATAGATATATCCTACCTAAAAAAAGAGAGATAAAATGGGGGTGGGTGAGAAAAACAGACAAACAAAATAAAGAAGAATGGAAAGGAAGTGACTTGAAGTAAAATGTAATAAGATTTGGTACGTTAACTCCATTCGGGATAAACCAAATCCACATAGTTACGTAACTGCCATGTCTTTTTCCAGATTGGGCTTTCATGTCACTTCCTTTCCATTCCTCTTTATTTTGTTGACATATATTTTAATGAATTAAATATTTTAGAATTCAGCTAATTAAAACTTCCAGTGCTCTTAGACTTAAGTGGTATTTTTAGCTATTGGCCATAAAGAAACAGCATACATTTTCCTTAATTGGTTATTTTGGATTTCTGCCGATCAAAACTGAGAATGATCAACTAAACCAAATCCTTCCTTAATGTGGTTAAAAATGTGTTAGAACTCTTTAGGGGACACAGCTGTACATGATCTGAAAATGCAGTGCTGTTCTAAGTTTGTCTCTCTAATTCTAGCGAGACATACAACAGGAAGTATGTTATTTGAAATTTAGTTTGGATTGTGATTATTGTATGTAATCACAAATATATATAAAAAGAATATGAGTCCTTGAATGCAGCATGTTCTCTGCAGCTTTTTCTCTGGCGCTTTTCATTGTCATTGTAGCAGCGTTTGTTTTCCACTTGTGGTTTAGAAAAACGTGTTTTGTTATTGCGCCATGTTTGATATATCTTTGCTGGAGACAACACAGGATCACTATGTTTTGTGAAGAATCTTTTAAGGGATCTTCACAAAACTAAAGCTTCCCATTTTTAAGGAAAGTTGGGAATTTTTAAATTTTAAAAAAGTGAGAACATTTCATAAAACTCTTTCTTGCAGACATTCCATTTGTCTTAGCTTTATGATAATGGGTAGAAAATTGAACCAATGGTTGAAATATGTTCATAACAAGCATTTAATGATGGGTTAGGCCTTTACAAAGAAAACCCACTGTTTTAAATGCAATTTCAAAAGCTAATAAGTTACTGTCATCTTATAAAAATAATTTTACAGAAAGATTGTGTTAACAATAGAAAAAAAAGTCAAATATAGCTGTCCTATTTAAGATCTGTGTTGGATAATACAACTAATAAATGATTTAACTGGTTGTGAGTTAAATATCTAATGAATTATTGTGTTCAAATGTTGGAATGTTAACATTTACTTCATCTTACTATAAGTGGTCATCAAATGCAATATTTTGTGTCCTGATTGGGATTTCTAATGATATGTATATTTTAGTTATTAGCTTCTAAATCTTAATATTTGTTTTTCATTTTCTAGGGATCATTCAGTCAAGGGAAAAGTTGAGCGTATTTTTAACATTTGGGGAGAAAGGAATGTCTATGATACTGCTTTTATAAAAAATCTTGTCGGCATATTGAGTAAGTAAAAAAATATTTGTAGCCTATGGACAAGGCTGTGTGAAGATTCAGTATTTTAAGTTTTATAAGTATTTTTTTTTTTTAAATGACGCTAGTGGGCTTTGTAATGAAATGTAGAAAACAGGTTAGCCATTTTATTATATTTTAAACATCTATGTGTCTAGATGGACAGATGGTCAAATCCAAGAAAGGACCAAAAGAACCAGCAACAAATAATGTCCCTCTCAGTCCAGTGGGGACACCATTTGTTGAATTTGAGCAGAAAGATACTCCTGCTGAATCCCAGAGTGACAATGTGGCTGAGAGAGATGCTGAAGAAAGTGCTCGTATTCTTGCTGAATTTAAGGTAAGTTGTGTTTTCTTTTAAGATATACTTATAAAGTATGAGGCTGTTCAGAATGTATTAGATGTAAACCAAATCAACCAATGTGTGGTTAAAATTATGAACATTAATGCTGTGATATCTTTGTTGATTTAGTGGAGTAAAATTTTTCAGCCACATGAAATGATAGACCAAATCACAGCCTTTAGGCGCCAGGAAACTGATATTCAGTTTAGAATCAGTCAGTTAACTCATCTGAAATTGGATGCGTCAAGTCTAGAGGCAGTTAAACAACTGAAAGGTAATCAATTAAATTGTGTATAATACCTTAGGATACTTATGAAAATTAATATTTATTGGTAACATTTCATTACTAAGCATGCATAAAATACTTTTACTTAATGTTTGTGTAAAATATAATATAAGTGGGTGATAGGAATGAATTGGAATTAATAATTGGAACATTTTCTTCACTTTTTTGTTTGTTTTTTATTAAACATTTGTCACATTTACTGAGTAATGTTAATTCACATGATCAAGAAACTCAATAAGTACTTAACATTGTAGATATTTATATGACCAAGATTATTTTCATTACAAAATTCATTTATATGTAGCTACATGGAATGATGAAGATAATTTTTCAATCCTTTCAGACAGGGCCCATGGCAATGATTTTTCTAGCCAGTTTGAGGACTCATGTACTAAACTGGAAGATTTAGTGAAAAGACAAACACAGCACCTTGAAGATCAAAAGTCTTTACTGGACACATTAAATACCAGTGAAACGTTCTATGAAGAGCAATACAGAGAAGCCAAGATTGTGGCTAATGTAAGGAATCTATTTTTTTTTATAATATCAACATTTTCTTGCAGTGTACAATGTTGGTTAAAGAAATAAGATTGTATGTTTTGTCTAATATTTTGTAATTGCCTCATTAACTGTAAAGTCTTATATATGTGCTCTCTATATTTCTAGGCTTACAAGAATTTCGGTGCAAGAATCAACAACATGAAAAAGAAGCTGGATGAATTAAAGCGAAGCATGCCGGAGCCAGATAGCCCAATTCCTTCCCCAGATATAAATGCGCCATCACCTGGCAACACACCTCCTCATTTATCTGGGTCTGGATACCTTTACAACCCTGCTGGATCATCAATGAACTATGAGGCCACAATGTCGCAGAGTGGTAAGTTCAATTTCACTTAGTTAAAAGAAAATTTATCCCAGTCTTAATTCCCTTTGAATCTAACTAGGATATTAAATTAAAATTATTTGAATCTTCTGTCAAATGCTGCAAACATGTCTTATTAAAAACCAATCCTCAACTGATCCAGCCGAACATATTTCCATTACGCAATAGATTGTTCCTTCAAATGTATTATATAAATAATAAATATGGCTTTCATTGACCATGTCTATTTAAAAAGTTAAAGAAAATAAAGGTGTAATTGTGGGATGTTACCGAACCCGGTTAAAAATTTTGGCTTCCAAAGTACAATTTTATGATGTCATTTACGATTGTACGCCAATAACCATTGGAAATATGGTTTTTAGAGGCTGAGCGAAATGCTAGTAGCTTCCTCTTATTTACATATGCTCAATGATTATGAACAAATACAGATGTTGTACCATTGCTATGTCCCCTTGTATGTAGAAAGGTTTGCATGAACATGTAATGGCACTAAACAATAAGAGTTATCTACACTCTGTCCATATTAGCCAGTTTCAAGAGCTTATAAAGTAAAAATATATAAAGTAGAGTTGTTTACAGAGTAATTCTTATATTGCTAACTGAACATTAATGATGACCTTTGTTTGTTCTTGTTGCTTTCTAGCTTGGATGTACAATGGTAGTGGATCAATGGCAATTTCAACAAGCATTAGTCAGATGGGCGGAGATAGCAACACATTCCAAGGTATGGCACGTTCCCTTTTTATGATCAGATAATATATAATCAGTTTAAAATATTCTCATGCGATTGATGGTAAGTAAGTTTAAAACTGTGTTCTGGAAGCCCTTATCTTATGGTAGGTGAGATTTGTTTCAAGAAGCTGACCTTATCCTATTTGGAGAAGACAAGACACTCCTGCTTAAACTACTTCTTATGTAACACTCTCATATGCCTAATCTTTCTAGTAACTATTATAAGATAGGATTTCTGGGGGCAGTTTTAATAAAAGAATAATTCAAAAATTTGCATCATTAATTTTTTTTGTGATGTAAATATTAACAATTATTATTTAATAAATATAAAATGTATAGACACTTCCTGGTATGCTGGATTGTAGTAAGCTGATGTGGGGAACCAGCTGCAGACCTGTTGGCTCTTATGATTTTGGCATACAATGTAAAATTTTAAGGTGTCTTTTACTGCAAGTGTAGAAACAGAGAAAGCTAGAGAATGCATTCTCACATGTTCAGTGCAGCAAAATTAGATTTAGACATAGTATATAGAAATATATTTTTAGAACGCACAAAACAGCTGTGCGATTTTTAATACTATCAGACTATAAAGAATATTTGCGGGAAATGGGCTTGATGGATATTGATTAATTTTTTGTAACCAGCTTTTCCTAAATTGTAAATCTCAAGTTACTTTGTAGTTTTTTTTTATAATGATGCCATCATTTGTCAATTAATTTTTATTTCAATAAATTTTATTTTATGCTGATCTGACTTTGAACCACATTAAATTTCAACAGTAACATTATTTTTATCAGTGACTGTGATAATGTGATCTGCATGTTCACTCAATATAAATTAATATCTATAGCAAATACATTGCAAAATAAAGTGACAGCAGATTGCAATATAATACGGTCAGTTATCTACTTTTAGATACATTTTATTACGCAGTTTTAGTCGATCCCACTAGACATACGATGCGAGTAGTTATTGTATAAATATTTTTTTTACTATTAAGATACTGTATGTATTGTGCGATTTTGAGATGAAATTGTACAATTTTAGGAATTTTGAGAGTAAACAGGTCTGCAGTTGGAAGTTGAAATATTTTTTAGGGGAACAGAAGTTATTTCCTAAAATAGATTACTGACATCTAAAATGAAATCTGAGATCTATTACTAATATTAGTCAAGGTGTATTCTGATATAGAAATCAATTAACAACTTTGCAAAAGTGCAGATTGAATTATGGCAGTGTGGTCGCTGGTAATAAGTAACTACCACCCAAGTGCTGGTACCACACTGTGGTGTTAAAATGGAACGGAAGAAATCTGCTTTGTTAGTTCAGAGTTCTATAATAGATAAACTTTCAACTGCCAGTTACTATTTTATAAAAGACTTTCAACTGCCAGTTACAATTTTATAAAAGACTTTCAACTGCCAGTTACAATTTTATAAAAGACCAGGTCAATTGGACCTATTAATATAAAGATATCTCAAGTAAAATTTGCAGTTAAAGTTTTATTCCATGTGATAAAAATAAAGCATATAGAATATAAGTATTCCATAACTTCTCTCAATACAGGTATTAGGTTTAGAAAATGTTTTTAATATCTATTTTGTAATATATTTATATTAAATGAAATGATTCTCATTCGTAATGGTTTGCTTTATGAGTTGTATAAAATAATTTCCAATGCTTTTTTTTTTTTTTTTTTGAGAAAATCCTAAATGTCAAACTACAATGAAGTACTTTTGACCATTCATGATCATAAAAAAACATTGACATTTTTCAGATTCTCCTCCATTGGAGGCCCCATCACCTGAAGGTTCCCCACCAGACCTCAATTTGGATGGATCACAATCTGGTAGGTTCAGGGAAATTTAAAAGCTATAATCTTTAAAATATATTTTACATTTGATTCAGCCTGCTTGTAATTAATAATGTCAACCCTATTTTGACAATCGACACATGGCAAATGGATCTCTAAAGTGTGGCAAATTTGGTTTGCCCAAAAGAAATTTAAAAAAAAAAAAATTGTATGTACATTTAAAAATTGTTCTTAAAGTTATTCAAAATGTAGACTTTATTTAAAATTTTTATTGAAAAGGAGTGTCCAATTTTGCATACAAATATAATTAAACAGATTTTTTTTCTTCATTTGATTAAATTATATATAGTATTTCATGATTTCTATGTAGTAGTATTTCATGATTGCTATATACAGCTAGTGCTCAACTTACGACCTATGAAACTTACGACCTATGCAACTTACGGCCATTCCACTTTACGACCACAATCACTAGCCATACTGTATTAGATTTCAGATTTATTTCTGCCTCATTTATCAGTCGAACAGCGTTGTCTGCAATCATCGTCGGTCGTGAACATCAAAAATTATGATTTATAACAACAATAAAAGAAATTTATGATATAATTTAAGTTAAATATTTTTATAACATCACTTCACATTACTGTAAAATATAGCGTACTCAACTTACGACCAAATCATTTTACGACCGGTGTGTCGGAACCAATCGTGATAGTAAGCCGAGCACTAGCTGTACTAGTATTTCATGATTGCTATATAGCGTGGCAAACTTTAATTTTCATCGGCCAAGACTGTGCCTCTTTTGGAGGTAAGGACCACAGAGGCCTTGACCCTTTAAAAAAAATCAGCCATTGCGCCTTTCTCTGTCTTGTCATGGCTGATATCATCTAGTAACAATGTCATTATAAAGGCCAATGATTCAAAACCCATTTAGTATTTTTCCCTTGCATTTTGTGTGAAAGAAATATGAAGTATGAAGGTAGTGAATTACATTTTTCAAATTAAGTAAATTAAATTAACATTTTCTGAAATAATACTTCATATAAATATAAGTATCTCAAAAACTTGATATACGGATAGATAACTCTTGGGGTGGGCTGAATGCAGAAGTTGAAGAGTACAAAATTACTCAGTGTCAAGGTCAATATCAACATAGAATATGCAAACTTGTATTTGTAAGGGGGTCTCTGAATTCAATTTTTATGGCATTTTGTTATTTTGTAAAAGAACATTTCAAAATGTTTAAATTGGTTTAACGCCACAGATCAAATGCACTTTTGACATTTGATGATTTTACACCACAGATCAAATGCACTTTTGACATTTGATGATTTTACACCACAGATCAAATGCACTTTTGACATTTGATGGTTTAACCCCACAGATCAAATGCACTTTTGACATTTGATGGTTTAACACCACAGATCAAATGCACTTTTGACATTTGATGGTTTAACACCACAGATCAAATGCACTTTTGACATTTGATACAATGGAGAACTGTGTTCAAGCCATGTGAAATAAATAAATAGTCAAATAAGAAATGTTTAGGCTTGAATAAAAAAGAGAGCAATTAACAGGACATTTTTAGCTAAATGCCTCCTACAAAACAAGTCATAAATTGTTTGAAATTAACAAGTGTCCCTAGATGACAATGTAGCTCTCTCAGTCTCTGTGTAGAAGCACCAGTTATGTTGTTATTGTATTCTCTAGAAAGGTCCAATCAATAAATCCCAATCCATGCTATACTCTGGTTCGGCACTGTTCAGATTTGACTAACATTTCAAGTGACTAGTATTTCTTATGTGCTTTTCAGCGAGTGGGAGTCTTGAGTCCCGATTGGCAAGCTTTTTTGACAGAAACAGACATGGAACAGCAAACCCACCTGTGTACACACCTCAGGTTGCTCGCTCTTTAGCATCGAGTACCAAATTGTCTAAATTTGGTGAAGAAGATGGCAGTACAACCCCCTTAGATGATGAAACGCCCACAACTCCAGTTCAGGATGAGAATTTGGCTTCTCCTCCAAAACGAAACACACCACCCAAGAAGGAAAAGCCCATCGACTTCTTGTCAAGGCTTATTTCACAAACACAGAAAGCACCAGTTAAATCAGGACCTGCCAGTTTCTTGGACAGCCTGTCATTGCTAACAAATGTTTCCAAGAAATCAGACAGTGATAGTCGTCTTGATGCGGGCAATCCTCAGTCCTGGGCAGCGTGGAAGGCTAAATCGAATGATGGTAATCCATCACCTACTCAGCCTTCACCTTCGTATGGACCTCCATCGGTCCTGAACACAACACAATTCCCTCCAACCCCTACCATGGTCCCTCCTCCAATTCCCCTGCCTGTCCCTCCTCCATCACTTTCTTTGAATATGAGTTTAAGTATGCCTCCTCCACCCCCACCACCCTTTACCCTCACATCCTCATTGCATTCTGACTTCTCCACACCACCACCTGGCTTCCAGCAAACATCTCCGGGCCAAAAGGAAAACTGGCCAGATGTACGCAGTCAAGTTTCTGACCACACTAACTCTGGTCGAACGGCTCACAGCTCTGTTCTAAAAGAATTAATACCAGCGGAAAGCTTTGATAGTAAGGCATCAGGCCATGCAATATCCAAGGAATCCACTTCAATCATTGACTCTGATGCTATGGAAATTGTAAGTGATGAAGAAGATGAAACCTTGCATGCTCACCTGGAAGCTGCCGGTGAGGCTAAAGCAGAGTTTGCTTTGAAACTAAAGCAGAAAACCTTGGCACAGGGTTCATTAAAATCTCACATCTTTGTTCCTAATCCAGAGCGACCAAACCTAATGACACTAGCGGTACAAGATGACCTGGACGAGGAGGATATGATAGATGACAATACTGTGCTGGAAGAACCTAATATTTGGTCATCTAAAAGTCATAAGGCATCTCACAGGTCTCGGTCCAGATCTCGATCCAAAGAGAAAGACAGGACTCATAAGCATAAGAAGAAGAAAAAACATAAGCGCAGTCACAGTGATGAGGACGACTCCAGACATTCTGAAGATGAAAGCAAAGGAAGTTCTAGTTTGGGTAGTGTTGTTAAGAAAATTGATGGTCGATCTAGTAGCAGAAATAGTCGAGACAGTGGGAAGGGAGACAAATATGAAGAAGATAGAAAATATGATAGAAAGTATGATAAGTTAGATGATAGGAAGTATGAACGCGTTGATGAAAGGGCTTATGGGGGTAGAGGGGATTACAAGTCTCACAAAAGCCTAAGAGGTACAAAAGATCCAGTTGAGGCGTATACACAGGCTTATAGGGATGCATTTTTTCAACAGTATGGTCAGACAAGGTTTCCTCCCTTTCCAGGCGCTGCCCCAACAATGGACCCAAGGGCTAGATACGGAAAGTACTGAAATACACATAAAGATATGATACAATTGTCTATTTAAATTGTCTTATTACTTTTTTTTAAACAAAATTTTAATTTTTTTCTTTTAAGGGTGTCCATTGCAATTGTTAAATTGTCTAGATATTTCTCTTTTTTACTTGTTGATAATTTGTAATTAATCAAATGGATGTTTCACTAACCAGGAGACAAATTTGAGAGCATTGTTTCTATATGTTCAGCAATCTAATAATGATATGACCATTACTTTTTAACAAAATTATTTATCTATTTTCAGATATTTCTATTATGGTAATTAAAAATAAGGTTTTAAATTGCTGCTTTTATGCTGAAGTGTTAATATTGCAGCCATTGAGTGGGGATGTCTCATGAAAGATGAGGTGAATCATATATTGTATTACTTCATTTATCTGTGTATTTCAATTGCAAAGCTGATGTAAATTTGTTTATTTCACTATTCTAATGGATGATGCCTTTAGGTTTGAAGTTAAGAAATGCTTTGTCTTGCACCAGAGCATGTAGTTGATTTAGCCTTTGTCCAATGTGTATAACACATTCACAAGTTTTTTTTAAAATGTTGCTTTGTCAATTTGTTTTTGTTCAGATCAGCAAGTAATGAAATGGAACCCATTATTTCTCAATGATAGAATTGTTATTAAATTTTGCATACAAAATAAATTTTTTTAATTTTATCTTTATACAACACAACAAAGTCTAGTGCTTTAGCAGGATCAGATTTTATTACACACTTGAAAGTAAGCTTTACTAACAGTATACATGGAGCAACAGGCAGGGTTTCATACTGCTTCATCATTTGGAGTATAATAATGGTTAAAACAGAATCTGAAAACTTGCATGCAGGTATTTTCCTTTTGAACCTTTCAATAACCTTTGCTGGAGCCCTGAAATCCTCGTTTCATAATATTTAGCTTTTTATTCAAGGTTGAGATAAATGTTAAAACACACTTTTTAAAAACTGCATAACACAGATGTAATCTATCTACTTAACCATGACAGCATAAAGAAGAAACAATTTTTTTTAAAAGAATACAAGTGATGTCTTGGTACTGACAGGCAGAACCTTTAGGGACAATTTCTGTCATCTTAAATATTTAAGCATTTGCCCTTTTTTTGGGGGTCTTAAACCTTACATCTGCCCATTTCTTTGACAATCAGGTCACAGCAGTCACAAGTTTTCATATATTTGCACCACTTTCTTATTGCTGCTTATGCTAAAAGAAGAAAAAAAAGCCATTGGAGAAAAGCGTAGATCCTGTACTTTAAGTTGCAGTGGTCAAATAATAATCATTTCAAAATTCAATAAAATGTATCTACTTTCATAATGGAGAGAAATAAAAATTGGCAGTCTAAAACGGTTCGTATCACCTGAAGTTAATTCAAAACACTAACCCATTCCATTAATTTGTTCATTATAAATTTTTATTTTAAAAAAAGATTTTTCTTTTAAAAACAAAAATTACTAAGCTCACGATATGATACATCTATAATTATAGAAAAAGTTATTGGCAAAGATTAACACCGTTGCAAACATTTCAGAAATATTCCCTTGAATGAAAAGAGCACAAACACTTGACAGGCATCTCATTGAACAAGATTTTTAGACTGCCGGAATTAGCATTAGACATTCTATGGTAAAATGTCTTACAATGGCTTGTCAATCCTTCAAGGAATACCGTTATTTTGGCTTTGCTAAAGGATCCAGATTGGGCAGCAACTTTCTGAGTTTGAATTAGTGCTGTGGTGCTCCTGTCCGCTGCTGCTAGTGGTGAGCTGTGCCTGACCGTGTGGGGTACTAGGTCACTGGAGTTCCACTGGGGCGTGAAAGCATGTAGTGACCTAGTTGAATGGCCCCTGGGAGAGATGAGAGGCTGGGTAGAGACGATCTCCTTGATAAGTGGAGTCTTGAGACAAAAGAGCATCCATCTGGGACCGGAAGTCATCTGCCATAAAACTGTCCTGAAATGGGAAGAAAAAAAAGCAGGTTAATATCTAATAACCTGCTTTCTAACAAGCTGACCTAAAGAACAAATTAATATCCAAACTGTGAAAGAATAAACTAACATCTTTCCACATGAAAGAATTTGAAGAAAATCAGACTTTTAATGAGGTAATTTCATTTAAAAGTTTAGTTTATCCAAATAAAAACGAGATTATTTATGACATATTTTTTTTTGTCGCCTTGTTATATGGGCATCATTTTGTGATGTGTGGAAAAAAAAAGGTTAAATTTGTTGCAACCACTTGGCATGTTAAAACTAAGTATTAAAATAACCAAGGGTCCTTGTGAACATTATTTTTTTCAGTACCGGTACAAAATAAGACATGAAACTTATTATAATATATAATCGTAAAGCATTATGGTTAAGGTAAGTTAATTACTAATCACATTTCCTTTAAAAATAATTTTCGACTCTGTTGGGCCAGTATTAATGGGCTTCAATTTTGAGGGTCTATCCATCAAAAGTGGAGATGGGTTAAATCTAAATTTATTTTGCAATTTAAAATAAGATTTTAAAATAACTTTGCTATGAGGTGTTATAACAAAGATATCATTGACTAACACTCACTGGTGAGAAACAAAATCATAAAACATAACTGTTAGGAATGGATGCATTGAATTGTAGCTTTGCCAGGGGGTTAAATACGAGTATTAAGCCAGAAACTGTGAAATATAAACGTGCTGTGTCATCTTCTTTTAGTAGCTTTTATGTATCACTAAAATATCAAAATCTAATAGACAATGGATACAGAGATCAATATAATCATACATTTTCTGATAATAAATCACTGCGTCCATCACAAGTGACTATGAAGTTGTCTGCTAATCAAACATATTAGGAGCGCTACATTCTGTTTATAAAAACTTAATTTGAAATCTCACAGAATTAACGAATGGAAAACCCTTTCTTAGCTGGCTGGCCGGGCCATATAAAGAGGAGGATTGGCAGTATTTGTCACAGGGGTCATGGTTAGTTGACCCCTGATCTACAATAATGTAAAAGAGAAGATGGATAAATAATTATTAAATATAATCCATCCAACCTGAGACAGCTCTGGTTGTGACAGGCCACTTAGACCTGGTTGAGAAAGTCCACTAAGACCTTGGCTCATTTGGAAGTGCTGACTCATAGACATGCCTTGTGTTAGAGGTCCTTGTGAAAAGTCCTGTTGAAAATTTTAAATAAAATATTTTGTATGCCTAGGAACAAAAATATTAACATTTTATTAGTACAATACATAGCAACCAAGTATTCTGGTTGGTCTCTCTCAGACGTTATAACTAACCTCTCGGGGGTTTAAGATTATAATTATTTAGCAAGTATATCAGCGATGTAGTACGTCAAAATTTCAAACATACTGGAATGCAAGCAGAGGGCCTAAAGCAACACATGCAAAAATGTTAGCTTGCGGACATCCGCAAGATCCTTTACACACTTCCCGTCCCTTGTTACTAACACTAAAGGTTTCTCCCTAAGTCCCCTGCTAACCTATTCCTCTCTCATATCCTCTCCTCCCAACCCCTCAAATAATACTGATATGTAGCTCACAACCAGGGAAAATTTATGCATTCATGCATTTGAAAAAAAAATAATTTCTGAGACAAAAACTGATTTCAGCTTCCTAAGTTTTTGATATATTTTTGTAGGACATTGGGGAGCATATTCTTTGCTCAAAAATAGTCATTTACAATTCTAATTAATGAATAATTCTATCCACTAAGTCTACCTGACTGGCCTGGCTCTGAGATCCAGAGTTGTTTGCAATTGATCCTTTATTTGACTTTTGCCTTCTGTTTCCACTCCAGCCACGAGCACCTTTTTGATTACCTAAAAGAAAGATAATTTAACATTGTATCATGTCAAACCATTTTTTGAGCAAATCAATTGAAATTGTTTCCATGAATATTACCAACTATAAAAGTACATACAGAGTATGGGTTTCTAGAGCCAATCACAGCTAATGTTAAATGTAAAAAATGTTTACATTTGGCATTATTCAATTCAGTTAGTATACAAGAACTTAAGATTGAATGCTTACAGAACAATTTAGTAAATATTTAGTTAAAAAAACATTGAGAATCCTTACCTTGAGAAGGCTGGCTATTGTTAAATTGTTGTGGCACATAATTGGGCAATAACATATTGACTGGAACAGGAATATTCATAGCAGACCTTGTGTATGCTCTCTCTGGACCAATAAATCCGAGCTGATCATGTGTTCGCATCACTGGCTCTCTGTAAGAATTGTTTGCTGGTGATGAAAAGTAGTTTATATGATAATAATATAACAAAAAATAACACAATAAGTCCAGCTCAGTGGTGGAAAGGCTTGATAATGGTTAACAGGTGTATCACGAGTTTATGATAATAAATAACAGTTATCAAATAATTCTACTAGTTTTAGTTTGGACCATAGCCCTAACTCTTTTTTGTAAAATATGAAAATGCTATTGAATTGTTAATTAATGTCATGTTATAAATGTGCAGTTTTAAGATTCTTGTTCAGATAACAGTGGCCCATCCCAAATATTAAAAGTAGAAATATCAACAAACTATACTATATCAACATCAACAAATATTGTGAAGTAAAAACTGCCTACAACTTCATGCTATGTTATAATCAAATTTTGTTGCTGTAGCTTTCATCAAAGTTATAGAAAAACTGATTGAAAAGTAAAGAAAATAAATAACAATTGAGAAACTGACTTTAAAAATAAGATACAGATGTAAGAGAAAAAAACACCTACCTCTATCATAGGCATTGCCTGGAACAAGAAGTTCCCTTGCATCAAACATAGTGTTGCTCATGAAGCGACCACCCTATGTGAAATAATCAGAAAAAATTTGATTTCCTTACAAATTAATTTATTGGTTATGAACATAATTTTTTTTTCTCCAAATTTTTTAATAAATTTTGAAAGGGTACAAATGATATGACATACTGAATACGCAAAATTCTTACAGGATTTGTAGTGTTAACAAGCTTGCGAGGCTTGCTAATGTTGACGAAACATTCTTTAAGGCTGGAGAGAGGGCCCTCCACTAGACACTTCTGTTCTCTGTAGTAAGTCAAAAGGTGGCACCACAGAGTTTGCTATTGATAGAAATGTCATCTATAAGAGTAAGCAAGGTGGATACTTTCATTGTTAGACTTTAAAAACCTAAAATTTTAATAAAATGGGCTTTGAAAATGTGAAGTGTTAAGAAAAAGCAAATGGTACTTACTCTTGATAATATCTTTGGATTGCCAACTATGATGACTCCATATCTGTTTGAAATAATTTTACTGTTAGTCAAAGTTTCAGGGTACAAAATAAAGACCAGATACTGTAGTTATATGGAGAGAATAAAATAAAGACCAGATATTGTAGTAACATGTAGAGAATAAAAATCAATAGATGACTTTAAGTAAAGGGCCAAGAACTCTGATGGTAAGACTTTAATTAAATAGCAAAATTCTAAATGCTAATATACCTTGCACGAGTCAAGGCAACATTCAGACGCCGTGGATCATTCAGAAAACCAATGCCTTGGTGCTCATTGGATCTCACACAAGAGAGCAAAATGAAATCTTTTTCTCTTCCTTGGAAAGCATCAACACTTGCCACTTCAATTTCCTAAATTAAAAATGTTTAAAATTGTTTCATTCTCTCATTCCCTATAAGTATTGATCCTTGTACCTGTATTAAAAGTGTTTTTAGACAAAAATAACTGGTCCAATTATAAGTAAATTTGTAAGGTACTCTGAATGAAAAATGTCAGCTTTTATTTAACTGCTGTCAAATTTTGGAGTTATGTCTTAAGAAAATGTCAGCTTTTATTTAACTGCTGTCAATTTTTGGAGTCATGTCTTAAGAAAAATGCCAGCTTTTATTTAACTGCTGTCAATTTTTGGAGTCATGTCTTAAGAAAAATGTCAGCTTTTATTTAACCGCTGTCAATTTTTGGGGTCATGTCTTAAGAATGATTTTAAAAAATCTTGAAAGTAAACTTTTGTATTAGCGTTGCAAATAAAGTTTTACAATAACAAATCACAGGGTAACGTGGGAATCAAATTTGTTAAAGTCACTCATAAAGAATTGTTACCTTTTAAATGAAATAGTAAAACAAGGTAGCTTGAATCAAGACAGGACAATAAGATGTGAACATTTCAGCTTACACCCTTCTTCAGCAAACAGGACAAATAGAAGACAACAAGAAACAGGGCACAGTAAAAAAAAGAACTAGAGATCTTGTTTGTTGTTGCCGGAAGTAGGATTACAGGAAGTGAAAGAATAAAAATATTGGTACTGTGTAAAATAAGGTCCAGAACATACCTTGCTTTACTATTTTATTCACATGACTTGAATGCAGTCCTTCAATTATTAGCTTTTAATTTTTAAAATGTGTTAATATAACATGAACGAGGGGGGGGGGGGGTTCCCCCGCAGTTGGTATTACATACCATATACAGCTTTTTATTGAGAGATCCATTATACTGCATGTGCTGAACTTGATATGCTCGCTGGCCTTCATAAGGTGTGATGATTCCAATTTGCTCTGGTTTAACACCAGCTCGAAGCAGTTTTGTAGCCAACTTTTCAATATTAGCTGCTTCAGTTCTAAAATTAACAAATTTAAAGATTAATTTTTTTCTTCGTCATTTTCTCAGAAATGGAAAGAAAAAAGGTCTCTGGTTCAGAATTAAACTTCAAATGACATCTTTTGCCTCCCATTAAAGAATTTGTGATGTTTTTATTGGATCCATTTGACTAAATTCAAAAATCAAGTTGACAACAAGCCCGATGTCATAACTGGTATAATTATTTCAGTAAGTAAAAACGATATTTAGGAAAGAGGCTGGGAGAGAGAAGAATCAGAATACATTCCACACTCGCCATTTCCATTTTTGCAGCGTCACCTTACTGCGTTCCTTACAGATATAACACGAAGTTATTAAAAAGTTGATGTATGTATGAACTGTAGGCATATGTATTCGAGCACCCACAGAGGGTCCAATAATGTGAAGAACCGTATTTAGAGGGTCGTGAACAAGTTTTCTATGCTCTAACTATGAAATATACTACTTCTCAGAACTTCACATAACGGGTAGATCTGGAACTGATTGGCCGCGATAAATGAGGGACGACAACACTAGTAACATTGTAACAAATTGTTCATATAATAACTTTTAAATGTGGAAGTTTCCCTGGTATAATTATTTTACCTATAATTGATTTTAAACTGAAAGTTCATTATTTTTGTTCAAAACAAACCTGTTAAGGTATGAAGTCCCAGAACTTGAAATTTCTTCTGTCCCAAAGGTACTATAAAAAAACATGGGTTTGTCAGGCTGAGGCCATGGAAAGTCTAAACCAGGGCGAGTTCGGTCGGCTGTAAATAATGACAGAAAGAAACTTACAAATTTGTAATCATTTTCATTTAGTGGTTTCCACCTTTATATAAAAAAAGGGTTTTTCAATTGCTAAAAAAAACTTTTTTTTCAAGTGGTTCTGTTAGGGTACGTTGCTGCATCCATATACTGGCATATGTGCAACGGTTGGGGCAGCGATGCTGCTATCCTAACGGCTCCTAGCAGATGCCAGGGCAGCCTTGAAGCTTTTGATAGATGTGTTCATGATTTTAATTGGATGCAGATTTTGAGGTTTTAACAAGCCAACATTTTAAAAGCTAAAAGAACCCACAAAATTCAACTAAAGTTTAAAATCAAAATGAAACAAAGATCACTAGATGTGTTGTGTTTGTCTGTGTCTTAGCTTGTAACAGCATGACCTTGATATTACTATACCAAAATATAAATTATCCATTCTGAATTTGATTAACCCATGAATGTATTTCACTATGCTGATATTTAAGACTGGCATAAGGCAATCAAGTATTAGACAACTTTATTGTACTAATTAAATAACATGCTACAGAAAATTACCAGCAGTGACTCCATTTTGCAAGGAGCCTTCATAAAAAATATTAGATGGAAAGCTACTAAGTGCAGGATGCATACGATACTGGACTTGAAGTCTGATTGGACGAATCCCCAGCACAACTAATCTCTCAAACAGAGACTGAGACAGGCCAGCTCGTGCAGCTTTCTTACACATCACCACAGGACCCAACTGACAGTGGTCACCAACAAGGATCAGCTGAATTGAAAGGATATTTTTTTTAAAATTTAGAATTAATTTGTGCATCTGAATCTCTCATTATGCAACATTTGAAAAAATTCTAATCATCTAAAAGCACTTGTTCCAACTTACTTGTCTGCATCCTAAAATAACAGGAATCATACATTCGGGCTCTGTTGCTTGGGTGCTTTCATCAATAAGAACTGAACTAAACTGGAGCTTAGCCAAACGAGGATCACCAGCACCGACACAAGTACAGCAGATGACATCGGCAGCCTGAGAAAAATCAACAACAGAAATTGGATTCAAGTACCCAAGTGTAAAATACCTTTTGGAAATAAGTTTTGAAGAAATGATTTAGACAAATATACTGTACTCAAATTCACAAACTAGATTCCATGGAGTTTTAAAGTGTATCTCAATACATTCATTTTCTATCGAATCAATACTATCATATGATTTGAAAGTTATCCAAAGTTACTCCAAAATCTACGCACATTTGTTCTATTCTTAATACAAGCAGCTAAAAATATACAAGAGTAGTAAGGTACTGCACTGAAAGCAATTTCAGCATATGTATGTGCTTGAAGCTAAAATGTATATTAAGGGCTATTTGTGGGGTTTTTTTTCCTTAATACCTGAAGAAGCTCCTTTTCACATTGTTTTTTCAGTGAACGATATCTTTTTTCATCACCTGAAGACAATTCACCAGTTTCATCTTTAAGCTGCTGTAATTTATTCAGTTCTGGGAGCCTGAAAACATTTTAAAAAGTTTAGGTTCCCTGATAAAAACCATTGTAACCACCAATAATGTGGAGCCAAGGAATAAACTACAAAATAAATACAAACTTGGCCAATTAACAAACGACAACAAAAAAAATTGTAAGAGTAAATTTGAAAATCTAGTTATAGCACTTACGTATCCATATTGCGTATCTGGTTGTGCAGGGCCAAAAAGGAAACCGGGGAATCAATTGCCTCCCTGGATTTAGCACAGAGCCTAACAACCTAAAAATATGGAATTTAAATTATTTAGGCAATCAGAGTAAATCAACAGAAAATAAATTTACGGTAATTCTACTCGTTCACATTCTTTGAGACCGTAGTCCTGTGCCTGTTAGTGTAAGTAGAGTTTGGGACATTAACTTATTATTAGTAAGTTTATGTAGCAAAGTCTTTTGTGTGTTTTATTTACACAAACACATTGTAGATAGTCAAGCATATGAAACAATTTCACGGTACTAGTGACAAATGAAATAAAAAGATCTGTGTAATAAAATGTAATGTACCTTGAGTCCAGTTTTGTGGATCTTCTCAGTCAGTTGGTCTACTGCAATATTGGATGGTGCACACACAAGTACTGGGCCATTGTTTTGTTTGACCATATGGTAAACAACAGTGGCAGATGTTACAGTTTTACCTGTGCCTGGCGGGCCCTAGAAAACATATAGTCAGTTAAAAAGAGAGTAATGAACACGGAAAGGAAAGAATGTGAATTCCAAAATTTCTGGTTTTACTTTACCCCATCTGCTTCATCTTGTCAACATTGTCCAATTTCAATTGGTGTTTAGTGTATACAGCAATCCCTCGTCCAAAGCTAGTTCACTTTTCATCATTTCTAAATAGCTAATTTTGTATTTTGGATTTTTCAGTATATAGGTATCTGTGTAATAGAACCTAACCCCCAAAATAGATGAGGGATCGCTGTACTGGTGTTAGGTATTTACAGCAAAGATAGACTGTGACCAGTGATGCACATTCTGCAAATAGCATCTGTCATTTCCAGGCTAAAAGATCTTGTCTTTCTAAGACATATTTGACGGAAGACATCTTATGTCTGGGCTATTATCTTTGTCGCCTTCCATTTCTTAGTTATTATTATTAATTGTAGTTTTCTATAGCATGGTACCCCTGCCTAGGGCTGGGCTCAACACGCTGTACATACAATTTAACAAACATAATCATGAACTTAAAAATTTACATACATCAACTAAATAAAACAAAACAAAAGTGTACAAATGGGAATAGATATGATGTAGATCGCCAACAGTCAGACTAAAAATAGAACTAGTATAGCGTTAGACTTATAAATGTAAGTAGTAGAGTTTTCCCCCAGGCCCCAGAGGCAAATCAACAAAGCCCATCTGTATTGTCACAGAATTTTGGTCAGACACTTTTGTTCAGGAACAGATTCTATACACAGACCTGCCAAGAAAAAATCTGTAAGGGGTGCGCGCTGTGCCCCGGGGGGGGGGGGGGGGGGCATTGGTTTAAGATCTACATACTAATGCACAATCTTTTTTTTTTTAGCAAATAAAGAAATATAAAAGTACCTCCCTTGTCTTAGAAGATTCCACAGAACATGAGAAAAACATTACTGGAAATATTTATATACAGATATATACAGAACAGAATATCCATTTTATGTACATCTGTCCACAGGCTGCTAAGAGGGAGTTCAGTTTTCCAGCATATCCCTAGTGGCCTTTTTGCACTTGTCCAACAGCTTTTTGGACAACTGAACTGAAGGTTAGCATTGATTTTAGATAGGAAATTAGTAAAACACAGTAAGGTTAAACCTGATAAAAGGAACACAACAAAACAACAATCGTGTCGGCAGGAAGCCTTCATCAGCGAACAAACAGAAAAACAAATAAAATTTAAAAATGTATCAAAAAGTATAATGTAGCACTTAGCTTATAAGTAGTGTCCAAGAAGGCAGCAAAAGATTTTTGAGGGGATGAAGATTTTTATCAAATGAACTGAGAAAGCTTGACCGTGACTTTAAGAGTTATATTGAAGGGTAAATAAGAAAAAGGAGAATCATACCTGAATAAGGCTAAGAGGACGCTGCAGGACAGTTTTAACAGCATAGACCTGGGAGTGGTTGAGTTCAGGCAAACCTGGGGCTGAAAATCGTTTGGGAAGGGTGCATTTGAGAGCAATATCCTCCACCTCATGACCAAGAAGTTTATGGTAGATGTAGCCCCAAACTGATGTCTCATCAACAGCAAATGTTTTCAATGCAGACTGCATTCTAATTGAAAGATTATTTACTTGATTATTTTTCTGAGATGAAGGTAAATGTATTATATAAGAAATTTTCCAAAATAACGCAAATAATACAGTCATGAAAAATATTAAATAAGTAGTTAAAGGTGACAGTTTGATTTCTTACAAAAAGCCAACATATATAAAACATATCCTACCTATCAAAAGATGTTGACTTCCAAACAAAATCCAAGACAAAATTGTGAGTGCAGGTTTCAGGTACACCAGCATTGCTTTTTAATTCGATTGCAATTTCATCACTATGGTCTGATTTCTTTGTTAAGTTTTAAAAAAGACTCGGAGCAATTTATAAACAGTGAATCAAGTGTTATACCTCACTCCTTAACAATAAATTTGTTCACCCTCTGCCATTATAACCACCACAATAAAGGTCAAGTTCAAGTTAATTTTTTTCAAAAAGTTTGCATGAGATTCAGGGTTTGGAAAAGATTAAGCTATTTGAGGCAAATTCTATCAACAAAACAGACTTAATATTTTTTTGTCCTTGAAGAATGAATGAGTGGTTTAATTTAGTGCTTTCCCTGTCTTTGGTAAGTCGAATATAATGTTACACTAAAGAGAGTTAAACATTAAATACACGCCACCAAGGATACTGTCTGGAATCTTAATAACATGACCAACACCAGACCAGGGTTTCTGAAGCTCTCCAACATATCGCAGCTTTAGTTCATCCCCGTGCATCAGCTTCATCTCTGTACCAAGAAAATAGCGTTAACTAAAATACAACAACTGGTCAATAAAAGAGCACACAAACTATATCTAAAAAGAGTTCAGACGTCACTAATATAATTTACTTTAGAAAACTGAATATGAAATCAAAGTTTTACCATCATTGGCTTTAGAAAGACAAAAATAAGCAATTCTTTTTTTGTTGAGGCCTGTGTCCCATCGAACAACAATATTATCCTGAGTTTGAGACTCTTTCAGCCTTTTATCATAGTCAGCTTCAAGTTTGACCAGTGGCCCAAAGATGTTCTGGTATTGGTAGGCATCATCATAACTAGACCAAAAAAAAATATGTAAAATAGACAAGGCCAAAAGATGTTCTGGTATTGCTAGGCACCATTATAACTAGACAAAAAATATGTAACTATATATAAGTTTAAATGGTAAATGAACACTGTTAAAATGATGTAACATAAATCTCCATTTAGTTTTAACAATATTTTGTTCTATCCCAAATTTATATCTGCATGTTTATTGTTGTTGTGATTTAGGTCATTCAAAAAAAATGTTAAGAGAGGAAAAAAGGGGGAAAGGGGGGGGGGGTAAATTTTATTTACTAAGGCTCTGTTTCTTCTAGGGATAGTGGAAATACATTATTGTTGATTAGTTTTTTTTTATAAAAACACATACCGGAGCTGCACCTGAGTTGGCTCTTCATCCAGCCCAGTCCTCTCTAAATCTTCCAGTTTAGCATCAGGATTATCCTAAGATTTACAAAACAGTAATAGTGCATTCTAATTAATCAAAAATACATTATGATGATACTGTGTGGTATAAAATAAATTTAAATTGGAGCAAGAGTAAAATAAAAATTAAACCAATGTAGTCATTCAAGCAGATTAAACAACTATTATTCTAAACCCAAAAGACATGTCCCCCTATTGTGATATTGTGCATCTTTTGTATTCTTAACTGAAAGGCAGTAGATGACATTTAAATAGTCTCTCAACAAACTAAAAAAAAATTTTATTTGTTTTTATGAGGTAAGGATACAAATATGAAAAATATTGAATATATGGGCCAAAAGAAAATAAAGAAACTAATATAAAATGTTATTGTAATGCAGCAATTTGTTATAGATATGTATATATAACAGACCTGTTTACCCACAAACTCTTACAAAATTATTCAATACATTATCTTAATAGTGAAAAATTAACATACATTATATATAATGTATACACCTCAAAATCGTACATTGTACGCCAAAATCATACATTGTATGCCAAAATTGTAAAAGTAAACAGGTCTGATATAAGGTGTTTTGGAATAGGCCATCTTCATGGTCAATGGTAAAAACACCAGTTTCATATAGATATTTATGTATAAGGTGTTTTAGAAAAGGACCATCTTCAGGGTCAATGGTAAAAACAACAGTTTCATATAGATATTTATGTATAAGGTGTTTTAGAAAAGGACCATCTTCAGATTCAATGGTAAAAACACCAGTTTCATAGAATGCATTGTAAAATATTTTAATCCAATATTTAATGCATGATTACAAACCTTCCACAGTTCCTCTAATTTGTTAATCTGCTGTGCCGTTATTTGCCTAGCCCTTAGTTGATCTTGTTCACTTGGCACTTTAACCAACCATGATAAAAAGGAACGGTCATTAATAAGAGGCTGCCACTGGCTCGGGTCCCTGTAAAATTGATTATTAGAATAAGCCCTGAAAGAAATTTTCTCTTACTTTAGATTCCAACAATCAAGTTTAAGATATCCTTTATGTTTGCAAGGATGCAAATCACAGACAGTAAGTATTTAACTGCTTTAACAGAAAGGGTGTTCATCACAAAAACATATTACAGTTAAGAACTGTTACTAAGCAAAAATACAGAAAAGGGTTAAATATGATAAAAAATAATACAGGGCTCAAAGAATTATCTGTCAATGCAAATTATGTAAACATGAATGTGTATGTATACATATTATGTAAATATATATCTATGTGTATGTATACATTTCTTAGCACTTGATTGCAAATAACTGGTTTATGAGTAGTTTACAAGACTATACAAATTTTATCAATGCACTTTGACTCGATATATAAGCCATGTCTTGCAATACCAGTATGATGTGTGTGCCGAGCGACACATGATCACAAATGAGCTGATAGGTAATCGGCTCACATGATCGGTCATAATCTGCACACCTCCCTTGTATCTGCAGGTGTATACTGTGTCCTAGTGTTATAACTATAGTGTTGTCATCACTTGGGTTGTGTTCAAGTGCAGTGACTGCAGTAAATGCACCTCAACAATTGACCCCATATAGAAAAAGTTAAAAAGTAAGACAGAAGCAGAGCATTATTTGATAGGTTCCTTGTTAAAGTAATTACTGGAAAGGTTCCTTGATTTTGTCACACAAAAAGAAACCAGTGAGTCAAAAGATAGCTGAATTTATGTTAATGTCTGTGAAAGTCATTGAACATAATAACCCCACTCCTCCCTCAAGCACAACAACTTCACTACTTTCTCTAACAACATGAACGATTCAATTTGATTAATGTTTAGATACTTATATTAAATTTAAACAATAAAGAATACAAATGTATTTTGTAGTTTTTTTTTATACAGATATATTTTGGATATAGATCAAATCATCTGAGTTTCCATTATGTCTTATGGGAAATGCATTTTGAGATTTGAGTGCTGTTGATAACAAGCATGTTTCTGGAACAAATTATGCAACAATCCGAGTTTCAACTGCATATGCATAAATCTTAATTAATGTATATGTGTGTGTTAAC
Organism: Omphiscola glabra; assembly: GCA_964017045.1. NCBI lineage: Eukaryota > Metazoa > Mollusca > Gastropoda > Lymnaeidae > Omphiscola > Omphiscola glabra. The sequence goes on along the minus strand of OZ024794.1, from coordinate 1,119,071 downwards.
TGCTTTTTCATGTGCAAGAAATGTACTTTGAGACAATTTAATTCCTACCAGCTGCATATTGAAATAATGACAAAACCTATGCTACTTACCAGTTCATATCTTTCAGGTTGCTTAGATTAGCACAAGGGTGTCTGCATAGTAGGACTACAACAGATTCTGCTTTAGCAGGAATGAATCCAAGGAGAAAAATATTGCGACAGCCACAATTGTAGCACTCAAGCACTGTTTCTCCAAGTGGGCCATCTTTATGTAAAGTAACTTCTTTTGTTTTAGCTCTCACAAGATGATTGATTATGTGACTTTAAAAAAAAAAGAATAATGGAAATGAGAACAGCTTATAACAGCTTCTTAATTAAAATCTAATTGTTGCACTAGAAATAACTGTTACTCTTACTAATCTTTTACCAGGAGCATGGACTATTTTTAAACCAGTAAATGTAACCCTATAACTGTCAGTTGCATATTTATGTAGTGTTTCAGCATTGTCATACACTTGTCAAAAATGACAAAATCCCAGACTGAGAGACCCTTACAAGTAGACATTTTATGAAAATAAATTGGACAAGGGAGTGGGGTCTTATGGCATGAAAAGAATTTTTTTTAATATTATGCATGTTGATTTTGACCTTGACATTTACAGGATTAATAAAATTTAACTACTCAATTTCTGAATTTAACCCAACCTATTACCATAAATTGTTCAAATTAAAATACAATCAAGTTTCTGAGATACTAGAAGAAATATTCTTTCAGAAAATTTCAAGTTATCGGTACTTATATTAAAAATTTTAATATTGTTGAATTTTTTAAACAATTCACTACCTTTTAATTTCTCATAGGTCAAAAATTATTTTTCAATTGAAATTATTAAATCCATTTTTATTAATTAATACTCCAGAACATACACAAATATAAATTTCTTTGAATCTCTTTAGGGTAGGTCTTTGGGATCCAATCTTTTTGTCTTTTCTGTTTGATTTCCACCCTCTCCCAAAAGAATTTATTTTGTCAGCAACATTCCGACTAAGCTTAGGGCTAAAATTGTCAATATATTACTTATGTCACCATCAACGCTTCAGCTAATACTGTCATTCAAAGTACAAGGAAATCTCTGAAATCATTGCTTTCATTTAAAATTCATTTTAAATAATTCCAATATAAAGAAAGTCTGTGTTGATTTTGCAATTTCAATCAGACATAATGGCGTTAAAAAACTATTGAGCAAATTGCACATCCGATTAATCCCAACAAAAGCCCTGATTAAAGCTTGTTAACACACGTAAATCGTGAGCTCATTTATATAGAGTGATGTCCCCTTTAATATACATTCATTAAATCATTCACATTTTAATGATATTTTGCTAGCAACAGAGACACCACAGAAGGGTGTTTAATGGCATAAGATCATCCATTATGACCGTTATAGGGTTAAAAAAAAAAAATGATGATGCAAATCAATTTCTGTTGGAAGGGGTTGTGCAAATTTAATCTAAATAATTTTTAACATAGCTTATTCAACTTTAGAGATGTATAAGTTCTTTTAGTAAGTACATAATTTTTAAATGTTAGAGATGTATAAGCTCTTTTGGTAAGTAAAAACTTTGACATTTTTTGTTGCCGTGGAAAATCTATTAAAAATGTTTAATGGGCTTTTGATTAGGTTATATCTACACCTCCATTCCCAAAATCATTATCTGAACGTTACCTGCCAGAAGTATTTCCTCTTCCATTGCAAAACCACTTTTTGCTAGCATTACAAAAGACCACACAAGCAGGATCATGAATTCCACAATATCTAAAAAATAAAAAGCATTATTAAACACAGCCCTCAAAATACAAAAACATTATTAAATACAGCCCGCAATACTACTTAGAGAATTAAGTATACATTTAATCACAACATTCATAAATAACTAAAAACGAAGAAAAAAATGTCCGAACAAGTACTTACGAGCATGCATGCTTTGGTAAATCCTTCATATAAAATTGATTTTCTTCTGGTTCTTCTTCAAAGTTAAGTTCGCCAACACCTTGTGTGATTGTTGACACTGTGATATTGACATCTCCATTTTCCACAACATGATCAATACCATTTACCTGAACAATTAAAAAGAAAAGACTAATATAAAATTGTAAATACCACCATTGATAAATTAAGTGCTCAATACTCAATGTAGCCTAATAAATAAAACTTTTTTTTTAAATTCAAAATTTCACCCAAAGCAGTGCAGTCTACACTGTAGGTTTATGTATGCAACTTAAAACTCAGCTCACACAAAAAAAAAGGCCATTTGTAGCCCTATATTATACAGGCCTACACAAAAATTTGTGGTTAATTTATGAAATCCGCATCACTTTGAGTTTCTGTGTAGGATTCTCTGTTCAGGCCAACCAAGATGGCGGCCTTGGGAAATAAATGGTGCGGATTGTGTAAATTTATCAAATTGTTATTTACTGTTATGTCATGATATAATGGTTCTTATTGTATTTCTGTAAAATGAAGAGAAAAAAACAACTTATAAATTTTAGAGGTGCACATTCACATATCATTGATGACGGTGATGAATGGAAACCACACTCCACGTTAAAAATTAAAGTTAAATGTTCAGCATATCTATTATTAACATATCAATATCATCTATGCCCTATGCCTTCGGTCACTATGGAAATAGGGTAAGCTTCTCTCTGCATAATGTTAGTATTAATTAGACTAAGTGGAAGTCCAGGCTACTTATAAATTATAATTTAAGAAAATGTGGGCACTATTTAATAGCCTATAGCAGTAAAGTGGGGGGGGGGGGTCACTAGACTATAGTAGTGCCTATATAATTAATAGTAAAAAGCCTACTGGGCTTAAATGGGTACAACAAATTATGATCACTCAACTAGCTAACCTAAACCCATCTAGTTCTGTGTCCTAGTTTCTTATTAATTTTGGAAGTGTGATTTAATAGATAAATAACAGTGACCTACACTTATTTATGAGACTAGGCTACATTCTACATACTTGACTTTGGTTTTGACTTGCATTTACATCCTGATGAGATTGCTGAGTCTGTGACTGGGTTTGAGAGGGGAGGGTGAAATCAGTGAAGTCATATTCAGACCCTTGAGTATCGGCACCAATTAGATCTGCTTCTTCCGTCTCTAAAAACGTAAGCGTTTGGGAACTTGGTCCATAAGCATCGACACTCATGTTTACTGGTACTATACAATTTTAAACAAGTTAAAAAGTATTTCAGGTAAAATGTTCTCGTAAATTCTTTGCACGTTCAAATTTCTCCACGTGTATGGTGTTTAGATAAGTGTATGGAACCACCATTTATGATATACCTGTCAATCTGATTTTTTTGTTACCTAGACACGGTATTTTGGTTAAAAACAAGAATTATAAATTGATCAGGTGGTTATTCTTCCTTGGCCAGGGCACTTGCGGACGTACAAGATTGGTCTAGCAAGGAGCTGACGTCAGTGAGGCAGAGAAACAGGAAACAAGGGGAATCAACACCCTGTTTTAAAAACAAGACACAAATTTTGATTACGCCATTTCAGGCCTACCAGGTAGGCTTACTTAAATTATAAAATAAATAAGGCTTGAACTGTTTTTAAATCTGGCAGTACTTGAGTTTACTAAAAACGGAACTACCTAATTTTATTTGTAACTCAATTTGTATTATCTGTAAATTGTAAAACTCTGAATCATTTATTACAATAGTTACTATTGTATCTTTCAATACGTAGACAAGTATCAACGGAAAAAAACAAGCTTGAATCAGGCTTGGGACAATGCAGGCTTGAATGTTTACATTGTCTTCTACTTCTGTAGTCAACTATGGTATAATAAATATTATATACTATATTTATTATAATTTATATTATTATTCATATAATAATATAATATTTAGGTAAATGTGAAGAGATGGGACCGTGTTTTTTACCATGGCTAAATCTATCCCTAACCTGAAACGTAAATCTATCCCTCACCCTAACCTGAACCCTAAATCTCTACACACACATCTCATTAGGTAATTAGGCATTAGCCAATATTTATTATAATAAAATTAAATAATTATAATCATATTTCTGTAGTAGACTACACTACAGTGTAGAGTTTATTGTTGACAATTTGCAAAAAAAAAATCACAGGCTTTCGCTTTGTTGACTAGACTAGAGCTTTGCCGACTTTATACTTAATTATGAATTTTTATTTAAATAACTTAAATGTTAATGTAAAAGACTAAAAGTTAAATGAAATGCTTTCAATAAAAAAATTGAAAAGACCTTCACTCAAGACACTCAAGTTAATTAGGGCCAGGGCGTTAATAGTTAATATAAAATGTAACTTAAAATTATATAATTATTATATAATATTATATATATTTATCTCTACAAATATTAAATATTTGAAATACTGTCAATAGTAAGAGTAATTAGAATTATTAGTAATTTAAATAGTAATAGTCTCAATTGTCAATGATACAGACAAAAAAAAAAAGGAAGTGTCACTAAAGTCACTTAGTGAAGTGTGCTAATGTTCTTAATGATTAATCATTAATGACTTAATCACATTAATGTAGGCTTAGACTTAGGTATACCGTACATAATACACAGTAGGCTGAGTAGGCCTACACTTATTATTGCAATAAATAAAAATAATAAAGATAGATTAGAATAATTAGAATTTAGAAAGGCCTTGGCTAATTGACTTTTTTTTAACAATTGAGTCAATTGTGTAGGCATGAAGGACTACTAATTTTGACAGTTCAATTATTCACTTCATTCAGCACAATATATTGAAAAAAAGAATTGTTTAGTAATTTGAATATCAATATGATAATAATATCATAATCATAATAGAGCTTTGTGAACAGTAGAATTACACACTATACTAAGTCTAAGAATAAGTGAAAGTCAATACTCAGTAAAGTAAAAACTTTGACAAAATTGATATGTATAATATCATAAATGGGAATTGGGGGCATATTTTATGTTGGATGTATTTAAAAAAAAGAGAATAACAATTTTAGATATATTATATAATACTTACACTCATGTACCAAAAAAATCAGGAAAACTCAAAGTTGAGAAAAACAAAAAAGAAATTGAAAAATTTTAATTTAAAAAATTACACTATTTGAATAATACACAATGTATCAATAAATACAATTCATGACCGTAATAATAACTGTTTTATAAAATTAGTCAACACATTCCTTGTTAAACTTGTTACGTGTTATATTAAATGAAGCTAAACCACACTATTTTACCTACACTTATAGTGTGTCTTATTAAACCATAACATGTACTTTAAATTATTTCTACAAATTGATTTAAGTCTTCCCCAATTCTAAGCTTTATAAAGTGCTTTTTTTGTAGTGTCTTTTTTTTTTCATGCAGAACTATGTCTTCAAGCCATACATCAAAGCTGACAGCTGCAGAAAAAGCCAGAGTTGAGAGGAACAAAAGGAATGCATTGCTTCTCAAGCAATCAAGAATAACAAAACGGACTCTTAAAGATCTATCAGAGTATATTCAGCCTGTTCAACTCTTAAAGCACTGATTAAGTTTCATGATTAAACATCAGAAGTGTACCTAAGCAAAAATTATCCTATGTAGAGGATATAATTCACTAACTTTTTTAATGTAATTGGAATAATTATTTAACACAGTTGGAATATTTAATGTTAAATGAACAAGCTAAAAATAACGTAACAATGACTCGGTTGTGTCTATAATGTGTCATTTGGCGACTGTGCTCTACATTGTTACAGTGGTTATTATGTTAGGCCAAATACATATCATAATAAGAAAATGTTAGTGCATAGTAATAAATCTCTTGTACAAAAATAATGGTTAAAACTGACATTTCAGTGATGTAGACAGTAAAGTTAAACGAGCACCTATAGAGAAAGATACAGGGGCCGGATTCTTTTTGGAAGAATTGGATGGAGTAACCAGCACTAATAAAGTAACCAAGCAAGAATTTCTTACAGTTACACATGAACCAGGTATTTGATATGCATAGAGAAATTATGTACATTTTGATGATTTTTTACCCATCATCACATAAAATTTGCTGAGAAAATATCGATGTAAAATATATTTTTCAGCATAGTGTAAATTAAGATTATAATATCATTGTATCTTCAGTAATATATCAATTTTGTACAGTAGCAATGTTCAGTGTGTAAAAATGAACCCCTTTAATTTTCAATAATTATAAAACACTGGTTGAAGAGCAAATATTTTTTGTTTTCAGGCCCTGTTATAGAAGTTGATAACCTGTTCTGTGAAGAATGTGGCAAAGAATTTCTGGATTCATATCTATACAGCAAGTTTGACCAACCAGTTTGTGATAAATGCCGGTGTGTAGAAACTATTTTTAAAGTCAAAGTTTGTCAGATTTCCCAAACCAGTTGATCATGGCATTGAGAAAAACTCATACACCTTTGTAGTCATTGAAATTAGTTTTTAAAAGAAGTTTTGTTCTTTCATATTGATTGATGTTTGTGATATGTTGATCTTCAACTTAAATAGCACATTCTAAATCTTAACTCACCATTCACATTTATTTTCTTAGTTTGACTTGGTAATCTTTAAAAAAAGAAATACTTGATGTTACGACAAGTCATTTCATAAATCAAATACCAGATTCTGACAAGGTGGTTTATTCTATTGATCATGCATTTTTCAAGTCAATATTAATTACATTTTAAAGTTTGACTTGACCATATTTCAGAGATGAAGAGAAGCACACATTAATAACAAAAACTGATGCAAAGAATAGCTACTTGTTAAAAGATGAAGACTTTGATAAAAGAGAGCCTGCACTCAAGTATATAGTGCGCAAAAATCCCCATAACCCTAAATGGGGGGATATGAAACTATATTTACACTCTCAGGTGAATAAAAATTGATATAATTGTTAGCAAAAGAGAAATCTTGAAAAGTATTGATGTCATAAATAAGTGAGAATAATATTGTAAATCCTCACAACACTATATGCATGTCTATTCCTCACATATGTGCTACTACTAATTATCAGCCCCAAAATTACGTCACCTATGTAGTAATATACATGTCTGTTCCTTACATATGTGCTACTACTAATTATCTGCCCCAAATTTACGACACCTTTATAGTGATATACATATAATATCGTTCACCATATGTTTTTGTGCGAGTCTTGGGGACAGAAAGAACACGCGCGTCTGCGGAGGAACGAAGGGGTGAATAAACAGAGATAAGTTCGGTTAGATAGGAAGGCAGGAATTTGAGAAAAAGTTGTGGCGGAGAAAAGAGAGTTTGTAGTCAATCCGTGCTTGTACAGGAAGCCAATGAAGTGAGAATAATATTGTCTATTCCTTGCATGTAGGCTAGTATTAGTTAGATACCCCAAAATTCTCACTCCTATCTAGTGATGTATATGTCTGATCCTTGCATATGTGCAACTATTATTTACATTATATATCTCAAAATTCTCAGACCTATCTATAATATACATGTCTATTCTACATAAGTGCTACTTTTAGTTTTCTACTCCGAAATTCTCACACCATCTATTTGATATATAGTGCTATGAGCATAGAATAAATGAAACCCTTATATACTCTGTAGTACTTATCTTTTAATAATTTTGCCCTCTGTACTTTGCTGTTAAATGTTCAAGTTGTATTAAATAACTAGGCCACAAATGAAGTTAAATTAAGAGAAGAAATTTAATCTATAATCCATCTAAATAAAGTTAATCTATAATCCATCTAAATAAAGTTAATCTATAATCCATCTAAATAAAGTTAATCTATAATCCATCTAAATAAAGTTAATCTATAATCCATCTAAATAAAGTTAATCTATAATCCATCTAAATAAAGTTAATCTATAATCCATCTAAATAAAGTTAATCTATAATCCATCTAAATAAAGTTAATCTATAATCCATCTAAATAAAGTTAATCTATAATACATCTAAATAAAGTTAATCTATAATACATCTAAATAAAGTTAATCTATAATCCATCTAAATAAAGTTAATCTATAATACATCTAAATAAAGTTAATCTATAATCCATCTAAATAAAGTTAATCTATAATCCATCTAAATAAAGTTAATCTATAATACATCTAAATAAAGTTAATCTATAATCCATCTAAATAAAGTTAATCTATAATACATCTAAATAAAGTTAATCTATAATACATCTAAATAAAGTTAATCTATAATACATCTAAATAAAGTTAATCTATAATCCATCTAAATAAAGTTAATCTATAATCCATCTAAATAAAGTTAATCTATAATACATCTAAATAAAGTTAATCTATAATACATCTAAATAAAGTTAATCTATAATACATCTAAATAAAGTTAATCTATAATCCATCTAAATAAAGTTAATCTATAATCCATCTAAATAAAGTTAATCTATAATACATCTAAATAAAGTTAATCTATAATACATCTAAATAAAGTTAATCTATAATCCATCTAAATAAAGTTAATCTATAATCCATCTAAATAAAGTTAATCTATAATCCATCTAAATTGTATTAAAAAATGTTCACCCTTTTTTTTTTCCTTCTTTTTTTTTTTTTTTTTTTGTGTGTTTCAATAATCAATAAGTATTTAGGAAAATGTCTGGCAACAATTAAAATTAAATTGGATCTTCTGTTTAAAATTTTTTAAAATTTTGTATGGATTCTGATCATTAACGATGATCTAGACCAAGTATTATCACAGAAAAGGTGTGTAGAGAAACAACTATTTCACTGGCACTTTTATAATTTGTTCATTAATATGAAACCAGTGTACATCAATACATTTTATAAGGATAGAAAAGCTAGTCCATAAATTATGTCTCATTAAAAGTCACCTTTTCTACAGATATGGAAGAGAGTGTTAGAAGTTTGGGGAAGTGAGGAAAAACTCCAAGAGGCTAAAGAAGAAAGAGACAAAAATAGAGAAAAATCCAAGCATAAGAAATTTGACAAGAAGTTGAAAGGTTAGTGTTTGGCATTACACTTTTCATATGTTTCTTTAACCATATGGTTTTTATCTTGATGACCAGGTACATTGCAAAATATGTGATTTTAGCAATAATTCTGTTGCTGTTTAAATGTTTACAAGAATGAGCTTCTCTGGATCCTTTCCATCTTCTAGAAAATCTTTTTAAATCTAAATAATTTGTTTAAAAAAGATTACTTTGATGATTTCTCTTTTGCTTATCAGTTAGTGTAGATGTACGCCCTTGTGATGAAATGACTTTCGTTTTTACATTTGATTCAATTTAATCATATTCACTTATGTGTAAATCAAATAAATCTATAACTATAATCAATTTCATAAAATGAAAATAACTTATTTATTTACATAGAATGTAACAGCAATTCATCCAAGTCATAAAAGTTTAAGGATATGAGAATTCATGTCATATAATAAAGCTTAGATCTACCTTTACAAACAATTTACAATCTATGTTCTAAGGACTGTGGAAACTGGCCTCCCGTAATGCCTAACACTAACATGTGATCATAGTCGTTGCTTTGTAATAAAATTGATATGATCAGACCGTTTACAACTTAATTTTTCAAAATAAAATGATTGATGATCTGGCTTGATCAATCAATATATGTGGTCACTTCAATGTTGGAAGTGGTTTGCTCCAGTTCTCTCCCGTGTGGCTTCTCAGGGCGAGAACAAAAGTGGGCATCAAGTAGTATGTTGTGGAATAGCTTTTCCAGCTGTTCATTATGGGGCGTGGACTTCCAATAAGTGTGTCGTGGCTGTAGAGTCCTTGCAACATGCAATCCTAATTAATATAGGCTAACGGCTTTGTCTTACGGATGTGTAGTTTTGGGCAGAGTTCTCGGAATCTGGCCTCAGGAAGTATCCTCAATCCAGCTGGTAAAGTGCAGTGGACTCTTGCACTATGTCAACCAGGAAGATTAGATTTGATGGCTTCCGTCTCATGAAGTAACGTGGTCACTATAGCTAGAGAGACTGTTTCTTTATTCTATCTCTTTATATATAGCTAAGGTTATCAAGGTTATACAATTTATCATTGGCTGATTTCGATCATGCGTTTGATCAAGACCAATGAAGTATATTTTAAATGCATAATAAAAATTTCCTATGAGTAAGCTCACTCATAGGGGTTGGTTTTTTTTACAGGCCTTTCATGACATGGTTCTCAGTGAGTTATAGGTCTACTAAGACAATAACAACAGCGGGGATAATTTATACTAAAATGAACAACAAAAAAGTGTATGACGAGGAAGAGGGGCGGGGGGTGTTTCTAGCAAGGTGTTCCTAATTTATCACTGTATTGGAATTTTATGTCCAGCTTGATTTCATCACAGATGTATGCCTAAAACTAGATATAGATAACCAAATCAAAATATGCCATTGGAATAGAAGACAGGCAAAATTATGAAAGTTCTACCACTTCCTGTCAAAATGATTTATAATGTTATTCCACTACCTGTCATTACTGTCAAGATGATTCATAAAGCTATTCCATCATTTTGATCATTTAAATCCAGGGGGCAAATATTTTGTTTGAAAAATGTTGCATCGCAAAAGTGCACCCGGTATGCGTACATACAGTAACTTGAACTACCCCCAAACCTGCCAAAAGGAGAAACTGTTTAAATTGGGTTTCAAATCTATTCCACCAAACTTTGTTATATATTTATTTTTATTTATAAAACAAAACTAAACCAAGTTTTTTATTTTTTACTACCAAAATGACACTTAGCATGTCCCAAAGCCAGGCAATTTTAGAGGTGGGGAAAATTATTTTTTTAAATTTCTCACGTTAAACATGATTTTTCCAGAGTTACGGATGTCAGTGAGAAGCAGTTTGTGGAGAAAAGATCTGTCAGGTCATCAGCATGAGTATGAAGAAGAAATTTATGATGAAGAGGAGGATAGTTATTCAAAGACCTGCACTACTTGTGGTCATGTATGGAGTTATGAAAAAATGTGATAAATTAATGTTCTTTTTTTGATGTAAAGATACTCATTGATAGCATTCTACAGCACCCAAATCTTAAGATGCATTTAATTTTTCATTACCGGCTCCACTCACTTCTATAATAGAATAAATTGTAACTGGTTCTGGCATTTTTATTAGTGTCTTCTTAGTTTCATATATTATACATTCAATTCTTAAAAATAAACATTTTTATAATTACATTATGCATGTAAAAAATATCTATTTTGTTATACTTTTTGATGTTGACAAATATTGCAAGTTGGATGTAGTTAGCTAAATTGATTTTGACATACTTTGGTATAAATAGAAATAAAGTGTGTTATTTCAATACATATGTACCTTGAGTTTTCTGTTTTGTTTTACTAGTTAGGTTTTAAGAAGCTTTACACAAGCAAACCCCTTTTTTATGAATCAAATTAATGCTAGCTAGACCAGTGGTTGGCAACCAATGGCGCCGTCAAGGAAGATGCTGGTCCTTTTTTTAAAGTCTACAAATATGACATTTAAAAAATCCATTGGCTTCCAAAATATATTCCTAGCATTAAAATTTATAATCTGCATAATGGCTGCGGAGCCATGTAACAATAATTTAGGATAATAAATGAAGGACTGCATTTATAACTGTCCCCACTCACCATCTTAACTGTCCTGACCCCCGCTCACCCTTAAGCTTTCCAAATTATTCTCCAACATCTAATCAATAAATAATTATTCATTCTTTTCAAACGTGGGCATTTAATAGAAGTGGGGAATTAGTGGTCGCAAATCAATCTTTTAAACTCTAATAATTATTACAAATGTATATTTCTGTAAACCAAAAAAAAAGCCAAATCAATTCAGTTGTCACATTTTATTTTGACAGTTAACCATACAACTGTATTGAATGTGTTGCCACAGATGAAACTAAGTGTGTTATAAACCCATTATTTGAAAAGGTTTGCAATTATCTTCCAAATACATCACATGCATTCTACTGACTTAAAAATAGATAAGAATGAAGAAAGATACACACAAGCAGCTGCGCATACAGTGGAGTATGTGTTTAAAGGGCTTTACTGGAGATTCAAAGTTTGTGACTTCAATGCTCAAGTATCCCACTCACTTCCAAATAATAAAAAAAAGGCACTTCAGATTTTTTTAAACAAATGTATTTCATTATGTTGCATACAAAAATGTCTTTTATGAAAACCATCATTCTATTATTAGGTTCTGATACTCTTGAGGCTACATTCATGGTTCCCTGTTTTCAAGACATATATATGACAATCCTGGCTTTTAAATACTAATGTACATATTTTGGTAGTTAGTTGTAAACCTTTTTTTTTAAAAAAAAGATGATCTTTAACTTTGTCAATGTTGAAAGTGTTTTTTTTTTAAAAAAGAACCTATTTTACCTCCACAATAATTTTTCAAGGTTTTAAAAATCAACTACACTTGTGTAAATATGACATATTCAAAGATCTACAGGAATGGTACCAATAAATGTTAACAAATAACTGACCTTTAATAATTATTATAACAAAACTTCTTTGGAACTATATGGTTTCAAAATAACTGAAAGAAAAAGAATGTTGGACTGAGACGAAATGTAGAAATATTGTGGGTTGGTAACCTGGAATAGATGAACATGCCGGGCCCAAAATATCCTTCTTAGCAGATATAATTTATTAAAATGTCTCTCCACTCAGAAATACGCCGAATCAATTTAGTGGAACTAATTACCAGCATTTATATTGACAAACTTAGATATCTGTGGATGTTAAAATATAGTTTAAAAAAACAACAAAAAAAACAACAATGCAAGTCATAAGAAAGATTTTATTTTTCAAAACAAATCAGGTCTTCAAATGTAAAATAAAATAAATAACACAGAGGTACCATTTCAGTAAAACTCAGTATTGTCAGTCATCAAGAACAACTTAAGCATAGTATTGGAGATTGGCTTTCTTCTTAGCCTGGACTTCAATAATGGCATCCATATAATCTTCATGTGTCAGTTCAACGGCTTCTCTCCTCATCGCTATCATTCCCTGGGAAAAGAAATGTTTCAAAACTGCATGTCTGTATACAATATAAAGGATCTCATTTTTAAACATTTATATCTGCCGCTAACATAAAGGCGTAAGTGTTTGAGCCAATTAAAGAGAAAGAAGGATTGGGATAAAAGTTTAACACTTACAGCTTCCACACACACTGCTTTCAACTGAGCTCCATTGAAGTCATCAGTGCACCTGGCTAGTTCTTCATAATTCACATCTTTGCTAAAGAAAAAAAACACATATATTATTATAAAGGAACTTTGAGAGCAAATTTTCTCTACAAAAAAAATTAATCTTCATATTAAAATGTTGAATGTGGACTTACTAAAAATATTTTTAAAAGTTTAAACCGGTTGATTTCTTTCTTACTTGACATTCATTTTCCTAGAGTGAATCTGTAATATACGGGCCCTTGCTTCTTCATTTGGTTGTGGAAACTCAATTTTTCTGTCCAGACGACCAGATCTCAATAGAGCCGGATCCAATATATCTACTCTGTTTGTTGCTGCAATAACCTTAAGACAAAAAATACTTTTTTTACACTTCCACACACCCCCTCTACCATGCTACTTGACCACCAAATAATTTCTATTCACTTAACTCAAAACTAAAGCAAAGCAAGAGAATAAATTAAAATAAAACTGCCTTGATATTTCTCTAAGGAACATACCTTAATCATAGAATTTGGTTGAAATCCATCCATTTGATTGAGTAACTCTAACATAGTTCTCTGTACTTCACGATCTCCTGCCTTTTCACTGTCAAACCTTTTGGTTCCTGAACATCAAACAATGAAAATATATACATGATTCTGTCAACCCATGATTCTGTCAACCCACGATCTGTCAAGTCTATAAATAGTAAATAAGCTCTGCAAAAAGCTTTAAGTAAGGGAAATGTGCGCATGTACCTATAGCATCAAGTTCATCAATAAATATAATTGCAGGCTGTTTTTCCTTCGCTAAAGCAAATGCATCTCTGACCAGCTTGGCTCCATCTCCAATAAACATTTGTACCAGCTGTGGTCCCGCTAGCTTCAAGAATGTAGACTTGGTCTGGGCGGCACAGGCTCGAGCCAGAAGAGTTTTTCCAGTACCAGGGGCTCCATATAAGAGCACACCTGAATTGAAAGAAAATTAAACATTACAGTATCTATTGGATGAACATTGGATATCTGCAAGGGAAGGGTGCACAGAGTCCTTGCTCTGTGTCATTATGACATTGTGACATCAGATATATCAAGTGATTTATATCCTATGCAGGGAGCAACAGTGCCCAATGCCCTCAATGCATGCCAACAAATGTATATTCTTATTACAGCCCACCATGTAAAAACCTGATCTGGATAATTGTACCTTTTGGAGGCTGAATTCCAAGCGCCTCAAATCTTTCTTTGTGTGTCATTGGTAAAACCACAGCTTCAATCAGCTAAAATGAGACATTTTAATAATGTGTTAGGTCGTTTTACACAATCCTTGCCACTTTGAGTTTCTGTGTAGGATTCTTTCCCCTTTATTCTTATATGGTTACTAGAGTTAACTTTTCTTTTGTAAATATTAATACACCCATGTATGGTATGCTTTAAATTAATATTTCATTGGGTGGTTAATAATTACATTTAAAACAAGGCCGGCATTTTGGAATGTGTATTATACTCATTTTTATGACAACTTTTAAAATTTTGATTTTCGGTTGAACCAGCAATAAAGTCGTGAGTTTAAGTGTATTCAATGAATACAATAAGTGGGGGTTCATTATTTTGAATTTTAATCTTTTAAAATCTTTTTATTCGAAATTACAATGTTCTCAGTACAATAATAATAATAATAATAAAGTTCATTTGAAAAATCACGCTTCATCCCCAAAAGCTCGAAGCGCGGTACAAAAACTAAGCTGGTAGATAATAACAAGCTGGAAAAGATTGTAGACATCATCATTCCAGCAGGTGTTTGCGAAATAGATGAGTTTTTAAATTTGTTTTGAAGGACTCCAGCGTCTGGCTGTTTTTGAGAGCGTCAGGAAGGGTGTTCCAAATGGTTGGGCCAGCAAATGCGAACGGGCGCTTTTCGTAAGTTTCAAGGCGAACACGCGGTATTGAGAGTTTGCCACTATCGGATGAGTGGAGTTGTCTAGTGGGTACATAAGGCGCCATGAGCGCTTGGAGATAGGACGGCGCCAGGTCATGCAAGCAGCGGTAGCACAGAGTTGCGATTTTGTACTCTATACGAGCGCGGACCGGCAGCCAATGCAATTCTATCAGAAGAGGTTTAGCATGGTCGAATTTGCGTTTACGAAGAACAATTCGAGCCGCATTATTCTGTGCTTTTTGAATTTTATCAAGGAGCGTAGCTGGAAGACCCACCATGAGAGCATTGCAGTAGTCCATGCGTGATAGCACGAATGCAGACATCAGCCTCTTTGATGCATCCAACGTTAAGAAGGGTCTGATATGACTAATTCTGCGCAGCTCTAGAAAAATCGCCTTGCAAATCATGTTAATGTGATTTTCCATAGTTTTATACAGTGTGTAGTAACTGTAGCACACAAACTACTGGTTATAGGGTTCACGTTAGGCTTTAGATTTGAAAAAATACACTTGGGGTTTTGAATATATACTCAAGTTAAGGGGGATGGGACTAAATTTATTTTGGAATTTATGCTTGTGTTAGGGATACTGACTTAGCATTCAAGTTATATAGAGTTGTAGATTTTTCTACAACAAAATTTCAGCCATCATGGCAACAAAGATGGGGAAAAGTGGTGCAAAAACAATATGAAATGAGTGGTACAGATTGCGTGAGTTTACCGTTTGCTAAAAAAAAATTTTCAAAAGGAAAGACAAAACAATATTTAAAAAAATAACATCTCACCTCTTGAATTTGTTTATCTAAACCACCAATATCAGCATACTGCTCTGTCGGCCTCTCATCAACCTCCATAGCTTTTACCCTTGAATCATACCTTCAAGAAATCATCGTTAGATCAAATTATAGTCAGCAAAAAAGTCAAAACTATATTTGATTAAATTCAAGCCAAGTTAGGTCAACCGATCTGTGATAAATATTGGCGTCTTAACTATTCCAAAAGTTAAATTGTTTTTCAAATTTCTGAATCCCTTTGATCATCACATTGCTTATATTTAGACCAAATCCGAATTATTTCAGAGTGCACAAGGAATGAAAGCAATGAGGATTTCTGATTGACAGAAGTTTCAGCCTTAATATTTAAAGCTCTGCAATTAGTGGGTTAATCATATTTTAGAAAATCTAATTCTGTTACTTATAATAAATACTAAGTTAAAATTAATTAACCCTGAGTGTGATAGTGAGGCTTGTTTTTCTTATCAGGGCTGAATATGAGACAGCTAGTAATATTGTGAGAAGGTCCTGAATATGAGACAGCTAGTAATATTGTGAGAAGGTCCTGAATATGAGACAGCTAGTAATATTGTGAGAAGGTCAATTAAGCTTCCAACTATCCTTGAATCAATGCTGAATTAAGTGCAGGATATGTGTTTGAAAATAACATACATCTTCAAGCTTCAACTAGTTTACTGCATTTATAAACAAACCAAAACTTGATATAGAAGAATCCAATTCATCTTAATTAAAATTAAAGCAGGAAAGAAGGCTACCATTCTGAGATAAGTTAACAAAGAACAACTTACTCTGCAGGCAATGTTTCTAAGATCAAATATGAGTCTTTATTCACACCCTAAAATTAAAAATAAATGTAAACAATTTAAGTAGAAGAAAATAACATCAGCACTTAAACAATGAGAAAAAAATCAACCATTTTAAAATTGTTTATTGATTTGACACAAATAAAAATATTGAAATGAAATTGTATTTAATGCAAACATACCACAAGATCCCCAGGCTTCAGTTTCTCTGCATCAACTAGTCCAATAACAGGCAGAAAGTATGTCTAGAAAGGCATATTTAAACAAAAGTATATCAATTTTTAGTCCAATAACAGGCAGAAAGTATGTCTAGAAAGGCATATTTAAACAAAAGTATATCAAATTTTAGTCAAATGACAGGCAGAAAGTATGTCTAGCAAGACAAAGTTTAACAAAGGTATCAAACAATCTTCTAGCCAACTTTAACTTTAACAGTAATATAAAATGTCTAATGATAATATAGTCTATACTCACATATACACTATGAGCACATATACACTATGAGCACATATACACTATGAGCATGATGCTACGATTACATGTTTGAAAGTTTAATTAAAATTTTCATTTCAATTTTGGTATGTAAATCCCCTAAATGAGAAAATAAATAGATACACGACACATAAATTGAAAATCTCTTGACTGCCATTTTACCTGCCGTGTAGATGTCTTTATGACAGCACATTTTCCTTTTCTTTGAGAGTCAAGATCAATATTAGCTCCATCCTCCTCCCCTTGATCTTGAGGATCAACATCCAACAACTTAAATAGAGCATCATATGCATTAGAATAATCGGCTCTACCGTTCCTAACAGAAATTGTTAAATGGTTCCATAACCTGAACAATTAACAACTTATCCATATCCTTTTGTTAAATGTTCTAGAAAATGTATTATCTTCAATCATTACCTCAATCACGTTTGAAACCAGGTAAGGAAGTGTCTTATTCACTTTAATTTTTTCAGTATTTTCCTTTATTTTTTCTTTTTGGGCTTGTAATTCATGTTGTATGCGCATTATTTCAGACCTCATAATCTGGAACAGACAGCATGGGTTAAATTGAATTCTAATTGCTGCCACAAAAAGAATATGCATTATCAGATTCTTAAATGAAATATTTATTCTCTGCACCATTTTAATAAAGTTTATAATGAAAAATCAATATCTGAAATAGTTAATGAAAATAAAATATGCCTTATTAGACTTTTTATTTTTAATTGTGCATGGTCACTCCTGCACAGTCAATTTGTAATCCTATTATTTGATATGAAATATCGTACCTTTATTTCATTATCAAGTAACCTGGTTCTACCAACAATTTCATCTGTTGGCATGCGTAGAACTTCTTCTGCAACTGACTCCTTAAATATAAATAAAGTTAAGAATTGTGATCTACTAATATTTAATTGAAGGGTTATAAATATTAATAATCAAATAAATAATAATAATTTAAAAACCTTACAATCAAATCTAATTATTATTTTAAAGTTAAAATTTCAAAGGGTTTAATATTCTATATAATGTAGGAAATTTTTTTAGGATAACCAAAAGGGTTTAGGTCTACTTTAAATCTACATACTTAGAATCATTTTGGGGAAAGTAAGGGACACTATTTCCAAAGGTATATATGAAAAGTTCATTGACATAGAGAGATCCCACATTCTTTAATAAAATAATCACATACATTCCAATATATTTTCAAAAATGTAATTCTTTACGAAGGACGTTTATTTTAAAATATTCCCACAAACTATAAACCATTCAATGAACAATCCCTCCCTCAAATATATAGAAAATTACAATATGGCTGTAAATTATGAAGATAATGAATACAACATTACAATTGATAGTCTAAACTTGAAAGAGAAAATTTTGAGATATGCTATTTACAATAATTTAGCATTATTTTGAATTATACTAAATATTCACTAAATTTACTTATTTTTGATGCATACATTATAAATTATTTACGTTTATTAGGCCATAAGAGGGTCCACTAAAACTCTAAGTCTATAATAGGCCTCCTTCAGGTTATGTAAGTTATTTTATTTTTAATGATAGTGCTATTTTATTCATAAAATAGTTATTTTGTTATGTGGAGGGCATCTTGGCCTACATTTCAATAGATTTCTTCATTTATTATAATCAGTAAACTTTGAGAAAATCCTTGATTAATATTAAGATGAAGTTAAATTATTGTATACCCTTTCCATTTTTACTCTAGCCCTCTGGTACATATTCAACTACATGTGTGCCAATTTCCATAGCACCGTGTGTTTAGTGAGAAATGCCATGTCTCTATGTTAAAGCAGTATATTATGTAGGTCACTAATTATTATTAGTTTTCTTATATAGGGTGGTGCCCCAGCCTATAACTGGGCTCACCACGCTGTACATAAAAATATTTAACAAACATAATCATGACATTAAAAAATAACATACAATGTATTTAATAAAAAAAACAGCCATATAACAACAAAACAAAAGTATATTCACACCACCCACCCCATAACTTTTACATGTCAAGCCATGGACAACAACCAGCAGCATCGTTTATTAGCAATTGGGGGGAATCAGTCGGGGTAATAGAGTTTAAAGAGATGTGTTTGAGTGCAGTTTTGAAGGCGTGTATGGTCGGTATATTGCAGATGTATAGTGGGAGAGAATTCCATTTTTTGGGGACGCAGAAAGAGAAAGCTTGTTCACCATATGTTTAAGTGCATGTTCTGGGAAAATAAAGAATATGCGTGTCTGCGAAGGAATGAAGGGGTGAATAGACAGTAAGAAGTTCAGTAAGATAGGGTATGAACCAGAGAAAAAGTTGTGACAGAGAACAGACAGCTTGTAATCAATGCGTGCCTGGGGAGCCAATGAAGTGAGTGAAGTAGTGGAGTGACATGATCACGTTTCTTTGCCTTTAGATCTAACATAGCAGGCTGAGATTTGAACTTTCTGCAGTTTTTCTATGAAATGTTTTGGTGAACCTGACAGAAGAGAGTTACAATGGTCAAGACGAGAGAGAACAAGAGCACAGACTGGTGTTTTTGTTGCGCTGATAGTGGCGGATGGAGCTGATCTGACGGATAGGGGTGTATGCAGAGCGACAGATGTGAGAAATATGATTAATGAGAGACATGTTGTCAGAAAGAATAAACCAAGATTCCTAGCAGAGGATGTGAACTCTATATCGGCAATCGGAGCTACCTACATGAAACGAGATGGAGAGAGCTGAGTTAGAGGATGATTCATGACTGTGAATATCATAGTTTAGATTTAACTTGCTGAGAGTCATCCATGACTTAACATCACCAATGCACTCCTGCAAGGTGTGGATAGCAGAAGTGACAAGAGAGGGATGGGTATGCTTGTATAGTTGCATGTCATTTGCGAATGACTGGCTCTCAACAGCATGCCTCCCGAGCAGGAGGATAAGTGGGCTGCTTTTATTAATTAGTCCTTAGTCACGTTTATGTGTGCAAAAGTTTAAATTTAAAGTTCACAATAATTAGCCCCAAAACAATATTCAATATAATTTTTTATGGGGACGCACTGCGTTAAATAGACTGACAATAGACTCCAGTGACAGGATCGGTAAAATTGGGTTACAAAATGTTTCATTTTTTAAAATTTGAACTAATGCCAAGAGATAGCACTGTGACTTCGTTAGCAAAACATTTAGGGTTCAGGTTAGGTTTAGATTTAGGTAGGTACTTAGTCGAAGCAAGGGACACTCCTAGAAAATTTGTATCGGAAATGGGCGTGGGCGTAATAGAATCCGAGTTTACATTAGGAGAAATGTTTCGCTACATTCCCATTTAGTTTTTTCTTTATATCAACTTTTAGTGAGGACAATCGCGCATGACAATATAAGGCATCTTTCCCTCAAAATTTTTTATAGAAATTTAAAGATATCTTTCATATTAAATTCTGAAAAACATTATATATTGATGTATACGTGTGCCAATTCTCATTGATGTAGGTCGTGTCCAACGTTCGCTACGCATGTCCAAGTAACCTGCATTACCATAAGGTCGCTCAGCCTAATTTCGACATGGCGTGGGCCACGCCCCCTTTTAATGGAGGAAGATGCTGATAATTAGGAGATATTTAATTATTACTACTATTTACATCAAAATATTTGATAAATTATGTTTTAGAATGAACTTACATGTTATTGAAAGTATATAATTTTAATTTGAGGTTAAAAACCTGGTAGAGTCCATATAATGGGTCATCATTTGCCGTGTGCAAATTGTCATGGCCATGCGCATGGGCAGCCATTCACAGTCACTTGCATAATGGCTATACCGTACTACTATCTATTTCATAAAAGGTTGCAGTGTGAAAAAACTATTAAACTAGGTCAGGGAAAGCTTTAATTAATTAGTTATGCGCCAAAGGTGAAAGTTCAACATAAGTAGTTCCCGAACAGTATTTTAGTAATAGGGGGATGCGTTGCCTTATACAGATTATGTAGCATATACCAGTATAATGGACGCTGTAGATTTGGTAAACAGAAAAGCCTAATATTAATACATTATATTAAATTTACTGATATACATAGTGCATAGTTAGATAAATTATAATTTATATATAATTGTATCACATTAGGTACTTTGACAGAAATTTTAAATATTGTCATATTGAAATAAATGATGCACCATTTTAAAGGGCTAGCTATAAGGTTTACAAAAACACCAATTTCATCTTTCTATCTTTTATAGAAGTGGAGTTATGATTTTTTTAGTGATTTTTTAAACTCTCCTCATTTATCTTTGTATTTAACTAAAAAAACGTGTGACCCACTTTCCAAATTTCTGTCTTATTTTGCCCAAAACTTTTTTATTTTAAGAGATAATGCTACCAGATTTTCAGGACACATTATCAATGCAATATACAACACAATAAACATCAAAACTTTTATATAGCATCACGACTATTATTTTTTTTAAATATTTATATGAGGGTATGTTAAGAAAAACAAACAGTAAAAAGGAAAAATTAATATTTGTAAAGGAAAAAAAAACAACATATTATTATTAATGTTAATTGTATTTTAATGAATTATATGCTTAAGTTAAATTTTAAATCAATTCTTATATTTAAGAAAGGTTAGTAGAAGTCTTTTTTGTTGAATGTATAAGATTATAAATAAAAACTACTAATATCACCAATAAGACTAATACCAGTACTGGGATATGTGAGTGAGATTAAATTTTAAAAGGTAATGGGGATGTTCTGTCTATCATTTTCTATTTAGACTGCTCTTCAAACTGCTTGATCTTTTTTATAAATCTACAATCTCTCTATACTTTTTCCAAACATGCCTCCTTGTCGATGGAAATTAACATTTTCTCTCGTGTCTGAATGAAACCTAGAAATAACATCTAATCATATTCATATCCTGAACAGACACAATTTCTTACTGCTTTTTAATATTATTCAAGTTTTTTGTTTAATAACTATTAATTTCTTTTACTTTTATATTATTAGAAATAATAAATAGTAGCCTATGCCTTTTGCCTGCTTTACACTTTAATAAAAAAATAATTACTATGATGATGTTATTTATTTTAAATTATAATTAAATGCCTTATTAATATTTTTAAAATACTAACTTCAATACTATTATGCCTGTAAATGTAAATGCAGTTGTAATAATGAAATAGTTTTAGTATTATTAGTTTATTAGTAATATTTGTACCAGTACCAGTCCAGTGACAGTAATTCTTAATTAGTATTATTTATTATTAGGATTAGACTTATTAGTTAAATGTCACTAACTAGAGAATACCAATTATTATTAAAATTATTAAACTATTATTGATTCAATAAAGAAGATCCGATAAAACATTACGCCATTCATTCATAACATTTCTTAACTTTAATTGATATTATACATATTATTATTATTAGTGTATAATATTAATGTAAATCAAGGGACAAAACTGGTCCGAAATTCAACAGACTACACAAAACAAAATTTTTAAAAATTCTTTAATTTACTGGGTTGCATTCATTTCTAATAATATTGTAAAAATGTATCCAACTAATTAACTGATAAGTGTTCCACGGAATTTTGAAGATTAACAATAACAGTCATCTTTTTTATATCTTCATATTTATATATTAATGACGAAGCCATTTCCGACAACCCAATTTTTTTTAATTGAGGGGGGATAACTAATGAAATACTCAATCTTAAAAAATCCGATGGTGCATAACTTTTTTCAGCGTTTGCTAATATTAATGAAATAAAGTTATTCCTCTTTGTGAAAAAATCAAGCTCTGGCGGGGTTAAGCGCTATGCGGCGCGAGCTTGCATTAAAAAGTTATAATAATAAATACATATCGATCCATAAAAATAAATCCGTTGCCACTTACAAAATACACAATGCTGCAAAAATGATACCTCCGTGTTTGGAAAATATATGTGCTCTACGTCACTGATGACTAAATAGTTTATTATTAGAAAACTGTGACGTAAAACACAAAAAAACGAGATAACCACTGAGACGAATGTTAAAATGGCCGTACACGTTTTGCGTTATTTTTCCATATGCGCAGACCGCATGCGCGTGAGACCTTCGAGGTACCTAATCACATTATTTTTAATACAACATTAGTTCTGTAAATAAAAGTTGTATAAAAGTATCATTAAAACGAGAGTAATTTTAGCTCGTGACGTGAACAGCGGAATTGGGTCACAGAATGTGGCGATGCGGTCCATGTTAAAAAAGGACAAATGAAGTCGTACTTTAAAAAATAACTTTAAACTACAACAGCTAAAAATATGATTTTGATGTTATAATTCTGTAAAAAATTAGCTCTAAGCAACTATGCCATTGCTTTATTTTCACAAAATGTTTGAATTTTTTACCAAAGTACCTAGATTTAGGGTTCAGCGTTTCGGGATACATTTAGGACATTTTTTCATTATTTTTAATAGTTTTATTCTTAATTTTCGGGTCACGGCAATCAAGTTGGCGGCCATGGTAAATACGCGGCGCTATCTCTTCGCATTTACCGAAATTTGCTCTATATAATCCATTGTAATTGATAAGGTATAAGGCAAGGAGTTCCAACAATCACCAAGTATCGAGAATAGGTGCCGGGTAGTAAAGTGCAGAAAACTCAAAAGCCAATAAATAAATTTTACAATTAATTATAAAAGTACTAAGCGCACATTTTTTTCAATAACAAAAGATAGTTAAAATTAAGATATACCTCGCCATCATCCCAGATAGATTTATCCTCCAAAGACGACATCAAGGCAAAGTGATTCAGCAACTAGAAAATTTTATTTTTTTGGTTTTGATTCCGGATAAGCCAGGAGCTTGAATCGCAGCCTGTATGTAGGCCATAACAGTCTTTGCCCGCTCGTGGTTAATTTGATTTTTTGCCCATTATTATATTTGGCAGCAAGTCACAGTTAGTAAATTTGCGTTCTAAAACACTGAACCTGTGTTTCATACAAGGACACAAATATGCAGAATATTTTTTAATGATAAATTTGAAGATATTTTGTTGTCTGCCTTTGAATGTAAAAATATAAGAATAAGAGAGAAACTGACAAAAGAATACAGGTTAGCTTGAACATTAAAGGATAACGATTTGTAACTTTACTAACTAACCTGAACTTTAAGGTTGACACCACCCGTAAAATTAAGAATAAAACGTTTAAAAATAATGAAAAAACTTCCTAAATGCCTAAATGTATCCCTAACCTGAACCCTAAATCTATCCCTCACCATAAACTGAACCCTAAACTAAATCTATCACTAAACCTAACCTGAACCCTAAAGTCATCCCTAAACCTAACCTGAACCCTAAAGTCATCAGCAACATAACAAAACACGCAAATGACGCCATGGCTCCATAACTAGACATTAGCCGTAATAATTTTAGTATTCAGTATTGGCTTAAACTTTATTAATTTTACTCTTTATTTAACTTTAGAGAGTTAAGAGTGACAGTTAGTCTTAACTTACCTTAGACTTAATTCTTCCTACTTTAACTTTAATTAATTTTAATTAGATTAACCTACTACTTGCTACTACTAATCTAAAATTAAGGCTAATGTGCTGTTGTGGTCCCCTTATTGGGAGTCACTTCCCTTTGTTTATGATAGATTTAGGGTTCGGGTTAGGGTGAGCGACAGAGGGACCAGTAGCGTGCAATAACCAAAATTAATCTCTTTTATATTTTTTAAATTTAATTTATACTTTTCTAAATTCTTACTAACTATGGGGCCATCCATAAATGACGTCACGCGTCCGGAGGGGGGGGGGGGTCATATTTGTGTGAATAGGAGGGGCGCGCAAGCAATGTTACGTCACATGAAAAGCGGAATTTTAAACTACGATCACTGAAAGAATCAGTACATGTATGCGAGGTCAGAAAAAAAGCCTCTGATCAAGTTACAGGATGCCAGGGGAGAAGAGAATCGGAATGTAGTTACAATGACCGCTGTGAGAATTTATGGCTAAATGTGGACATGGGAGTCATAGAATTAGGACTAGGGGGCCTACCACATGAAGTGGGATGGAACGAAAATGGTTTGGGGGGGGGGGGGGTGTTTATCTTAGTAAATGCTCTAGGACAGGGATTCTGAACCTTTTTTTGCAGCGCTGCAGGCCCACTCCATTTTAAACACACCCTTCCCCAAACCGTATTAATTATTTAGTAATAAAATTTTAAATAATTAAAAAATTTACTTATCGTAGTTTTATTTCTATAATTAACTTTTTATAAACAAGGGAAAAAATTACCAATACAGTTTCAATACAAGCAATGCGCTAACAAAATCCACAAAAAAACATTTACTGCTGCTAATCAAAATGCATAAAAACTTATTTTTTTAAAAAAAAAGCAACAACTAGCAATGGCAGCAAATACAATCAGTGGCGTAGCTAGGGTTGGTGTCACCCGATCCGGTAAGCTTGTGGTGTCACCCCCCTCCACGATGTAATTCTTCTTGTTAAACTTAGTCCACAGTATAGCAATGACAAGAACAAAAACAAATTAATTGAAGGTCAGGAGGTAAATGTATTTAAGAACTGTGACATGTACTTAAATATCCCATTGTTATCAAAGTCAAAGAATAATTTTGTTTCTCAGAATTTAGATAAATATATCTTCCTGTCACTTACAAAAGTTATTGAACACTTCATTCCGCGTTTGAATCATGGTCAAAACGGAGTATTTCTGATCTAACATTAAGGTAACCTTATTGCTGACGCGTCAACCTTGAAATTTTAATAAAACACTCATTTTCATTGTTTACATGGGTAAAAAATGCACGTGTCATCTGTAATCCTTTTATGAATTTCAGTAAGACATAATTTCTGTAAATACACAATTTTTCAATTTAGTGTCACTCCCTGAGATGGTGTCACCCGGTGAAGTCCCCCCTAGCTACGCCACTGAATACAATTTCTGGTCTTCCACACCTTCTTCTTCTTCTATGCTTTCAGGGCCCACGATCAATGCATTGATCATTATGGCTCCTATGGTTCAGAGGGGTTCGCAATGTTAATGTGCATGGTTTTTTAAGGGGATAAATCACTGGTTGCAAGACAGGAGGCAAGAGCCGCAAATGTGTCAGGTGTAGTCGCCGCAACTGTTGTTTTTGGAAGATTGTTCCATTCCTTTATTGTCTCAATGCTAGGGAGGCACTTTTACCCCTGGTTAAGTGAAATGTTTCTGACACAGGTGCAGTAATTTGATATCCACGGGAGGTGAATTTCCTAAGGGTTTGTAAAGGTTATTAGTGGGCACAGGGACATTTTATGGGGGGGGGGGGGGTGCAGAGATTTGTGATGTTTTATTTGAGAGGGGGGTCTAACTTTGTGTGACGTCATTTATGGATGGCTTTATCTCTACTATTACTAAGTTTATGGACAAATACTATTACTAATAAGTTGGCCTACTACTACACTAGTAAACATGGACTACTAGTAACAATTAACTGTAACCGTAACTACTCTAAATCTTAAAATTAGTAACTCTTTAAATTTTAATTTTAACAGTGGGGTCTAAGTCCAACCTTTTTGACTCTACCTTGGGCCAAACAAAATTTTCTGTTAAGCCGAGGTGGAACAGGGCATCTAAAAAAAAGATTTTAGATTTACTTTTTAAAAAAAATATTTACATTATTAACAAAGAGAATATATCCAATATGACTATTGGCTCATTGAGAATATAATTGAAGCGAATAATATAAAAAAAAGCTGTAGGACTTTTTAATGATACAATTTAATTTTGCTTTGATTTGTACATGCAATTTTCTTAAATTGAGGTAGTTATCAGGGAGTTATCAGTTGAAACTGCAATCATTTTTTAACTAAATATTTACCAGTCAAAGTATTACGTTTTTTTGGACTTAATGTTGGTCATTACAGAGAGTCCAGCTTTACTGCTGTAAACATAGTCAAAATTTTGTTTAATAAATTTTATTGTTGGGGACTGGACAGAACTGGCTGACTACAAACAAAAACAGCTTGTATCCTGCTTTCTACTCATTAAACATCTCATACTCAGATCTCTGAATACAAGGTACTTGACCCCAATGTCACAACAATACAAGATGGACACACACTCATTTCCCAGCAATCCTAAATCAATGTATTTGGTTTGATAATATTTTAACCCTAAAATGTTTTACTTTTAACACACATCATAGGAAGCTCTCAAGCTGTGGCGGGCAAATTAAAATCAGCTTGTGGGCTGCCTGCAGGCCATGGGTTGGTCAGCACCAGTGGCGTAGCGAGGGGGGGCAAGGGGGGCATCATGCCCTGGGCGCTTCTAAGGGGCGCCAAATGGTATATTTTACATATAATATTGTATGGTTTTTGAATGGGGGGGGGGGGGCGCTGAAAAGGTATTGTTCCCGGGGCGCGAGTTAAGCTTGCTACGCCACTGGTCAGCACTGCTCTAGCCTACTATAGAAAGTTTCATAGACCATCTAAGTCTGCTCTAAATTTGAAACAAGTTAAGTTAGTTCAGCTTTGAATTAGTTTTAAAAATAAACTTTTCTAAAGGCCTGATTAGCTCCTACTCACTACTAATTATATTTAAGCCTAATTAGGTCCTACTCGGTACTGACTATATTAAAATATAGGCTTAATTAGGTCCTACTCACTACTGACTATAGTAACATTTTACTTAAGGGCCATCTATAAATGATGTTGCATTTGTTTTTTTAGATGATTATTCCCCCCCCCCCCCTTTTTTTTTGTCAATTGTCACAAAAAAATCCCCCCCCCCCCATACCCGATATTCTCTAAAGACTAAAAGATTCCTATCCCATGGATATTTAACTATTATTTAACTAAAATGTAATCTGTATGATAAATAAATAAGTTGACTTTATTATCAAAGGCTCAAGGCAAGAGTAACTTCAAGTTCATTGCAAATAGTAAATAGATATTTTTTTTAAGTTCTGAAGCATCATAATTTAATATTTATTTTTTAAAATTTTATTATAAATAATCATACATTCCTTCCTCTTTTTTTAGATTACGGTACATAAACAGTTCAAAGCACTGTTAACTGCATTCAATAAGATCAAGGTTAATTTAACCTCATCATTGGTATCACATTCATACTTGAGAATATTGCTGTGATTTTAATTATTAGATTAATAAATAAGCACACCACTCACTGTCAAAGAAATCCCACGGCTAGGAAAAGCAGAATGGACTTAAATCCAACTAGGACGCAAAATAATGTGAGTCCAACATGCAGGGAAAACTTTGCAGGCCTAAAGAGGACTGGCAAGCCACCTGCATTGCGACCATTAAATATAGCCTTCACTATCTTCAAATGCAAAGGGCGAACAACAACAGATTAATGAACCCATTCATATTTTAATAGTAAAAATTTTTGAATAAATAATGTCCATTAAGGTGAAAATTCCAAATTTTTCAAAATGCCTTTTATTCAATTTCACATTAGCTTAATAAGCAATAAGTTCAATAACAATGAGAGTGCGAAGCAATAACCTTTTTTTATTGAATAATATGACGTAATTGGCTTATTTCTTCAATAAAGAATTAAATTATAAATTAATTTCACCTATCTGCATAACCCTTTTATTACAAATATAATAAATCATACTAATAGTTCCATCATCTAAAGCGCAACTGTCATTAATTCCAACATCTAAATCAAAGCTGTCATTATTTCCAACATCTAAATTATTATTATTATTATAAGAAGTTTTGTATATAACCTAGGGTGTGGCTCACCACGCTGTAAATACAATTTAACAAACATAATCCTGAACTTAAAAAATAACATACATTAACTAAATACAACAAAACAAATGTGTATTCACCCAACCATTCCATAACTTTTTAAATGTCAAGACATGGACGGCACCAAGCAGCAACTGTTTTTGGTCAGGATAAGTAGAGTTTAAAGAGATGTGTTTTGAGTGCAGTTATCATAAGCAATACGTTCAATAACGATAAATCACAGCTGTCATTAGTTCCAACATCTAAATCCCAGCTGTTATTAATTCCAACATCTAAATCACAGCTTTCATTAGTTTCAACATCTAAATCACAGCTGTCATTAATTCCAACATCTAAATCCCAGCTGTCATTAGTTTCAACATCTAAATCATAGCTGTCATTAGTTTCAACATCTAAATCACAGCTGTCATTAATTCCAACATCTAAATCCCAACTGTCATTAGTTCCAACATCTAAATCACAGCTGTCATTAGTTCCAACTTCTTAATCACAGCTGTCATTAGTTCCAACATCTAAATCCCAACTGTCATTAGTTCCAACATCTAAATCACAGCTGTCATTAGTTCCAACTTCTTAATCACAGCTATCATTAGTTCCAACATCTAAATCCCAGCTGTCATTAGTTCCAACATCTAAAGCGTAGCTGTGAATTATCCTCATGGCTTTAGGTTTATGAAATTGATTTTTAAAAATGAAACTTAAGTTTTTAGAATAGTGTTTTTACCATATGCTGAAAAATAGTAAAAAATCCTAAAACAACTTAAAACGTAATAAACGCATCCTGACAAATTTGACTTAATCATGAAGACTAAGCTTACACTGCAAGTGAGATATGATCGACTTTAATAATAGGCACCATTTTAGATACTTAATGCATTTAATTGTACATTTTAAATAAGCTGTATATTATAATTATTTTAATTTTTTCTTTCAGGAAATACTTCTTGAGAATGCCTAGGTTACCATCAAAATCCTTTGACATAATTAAACTTGCACTTCATGGTTGCACCAACAGACCTTTTTATCATATAGTTCTGCTAACAAATAAATCAGCACGTGATGAAAAACCTGCAGAGCAACTAGGAACATACGATCCAATGCCCAATATTTACAATGAAAAGCTGGTTTCTTTGGATGTAGAGCGTATTCAATTCCTCCTTGCTAATGGTGTTGCAATGAGTAAACCTGTAGAAAAATTATTAGGTAAGAATCTTGTAATAACTCCTTGCTGACCACAGGCTTTCTAACATAGATTTGGACATTTTCAAGGCTTTCACCTTATCTGAGTTTCCAAGCACTAAAATTTTAGGGGGTCATGATTAAGAATTGTCTGTATATTTTTAATTTTAAAAGATAACCTAACATATATATGAGTTACATGACTAATAAACTTCATTACTGAATGACATTTAAGAATATGCTAAACAAGGTTAACAAAGGTCACACTATCACAACTTTATGAACTGGATATTGCTTGTGTGGCTTTGTATCATCTTATTCATTCATTATAGTTTTATGTTTTATTGACAGGACTTGGTGGTCTGTTACCTGTTCATCCCGTTAGTTATTTGACAGCTATGCGCAATCGTCAAAAATTACAAGACAAAGTCGAAGTACAACCTGACATTACTTCAGAAAAAGGGAACAGTAATCCTTGATAAAAGTTTCCATGATGTTTTTGTTTCATATCCAGTTTATATTAAAAAGAAATTTTGAAGAAAAAAAATTGCTGTTAAATTTGCTTTTGATAAAATGCTGTTTCTTTGTTTGTTACAACTTCATCAAACTAACTGGGGTTTTTCTTGTGTGTTTTTTTGGATACTTTTCAGACCTTATTTTTTTTCAAAGTGTCTATTCGTACCCGGGTACAGAAGTGAGAGGTTGGGGTTAAAAAACTATTTGAAATATTATTGTTGGGTTTGTAAGACAAAATGAGATATCAAATGAAAGATAATTGAATGGACTATATGTTTGTAAACTTACTTCTTCAGTTTAACTTGAGTAAACTAGCTCAAATGACATCCAAATAGCATTAGTCAAAATGGACCGGACACGCAGTGCCGCCATTCGCACCCGGGTCCATTTAGACTCGATGCTATTCAATTTAGCCATAGTTGCTGCTGCTTTTGCGATCCTGATGTTAATCTCTTCATCAACAGAGAGATAAATAGAAATATTGGATGCAAGGTATGTGAAATGCTCAACAACCGACAGATTATGGCTCTTAATAGTTATGATTGGAGGGGACATTGCTTCTTACATCATGACGTGTTTTCTGAAGACTAATTAACAATCCAAACTCTTTAAAAGCGTGTGATAGACGATTAACTAGCCGCTGAAGACCTTCTTCTGTGTGAGACCTTCTTCTGTGTGAGATGTTAAGGCGGCATTGTCAGCGAACAGCAGTTCACGAATTGGTACCCTTTTTACCTTGGTCTTTGCTTGAAGGCAAGCGATATTGAACAGCCTACCATCAGATCTGGTATGTATGTACACTCCATCTTCACAGTCCCTGAATGCAAATTGAAGGATCATCGAGAAGAAAATGGAGAAGAGCGTTGGTGCCAGTACACAACCCTGTTTTACTCCACTGCTGATTGGAAATGTCTCAGAGAAAGCGCCATTGGATGTGACTGTGCAGTGTGCTGTGCATGTTTTTATTAAATGACTGTACGATTGTGAGCAGTCCTGGGGGACAACCTATTCTTTGCAAGATACTGAGCAGGCCTTTCCGACTTACCAAGTCGAATGCCTTTGTCAGATCTATGACAGCAATATAAAGAGGCATATGCTGTTCACGACACTTCTCCTGCATTTGGCGTAACAAGAATATCATGTTTATAGTTGAGCGTCCACTCCGGAAGCCACACCTTCTTGACAATAATGGAAGAACTAGATGAAGAGCCAACTTTGCAGGTGCTCGAAAGAGCAATTGATTTCCTTGCTGATGGGAAGGCACCAGGGATTGACGGCATTCCCCCGGAAGTCCAAAAAATGGAAAAACAATACTAATTCAGCCCTTACATAAGCTCCTCTGTCTGTGTTGGGAAAAAAGTCACATTCCCCAGGACATGAGAGATGCTAACATTGTACAAAAATAAAGGGGACCATAGTGACTGTAATAACTACAGAGGAATTTCTCTTGACTTAGTTGGAAAGACTTTTGTTGCCTTAAAACGATTGCAGAGTCTGGCTAACCGCATCTTTATGTTATAGGATGTTGGCAATAAACAAATTTTTTTATTACACTTGCAATGTATGCAAAAATTCCGTATAAACAGACAACGTGGGAAATGCATTTAAGTTAAACAGAATTAAATAGAAAACAAGCAGTGTTTCAGTTCTAAACCGCACATTTAAATCTATTCATAGTCATCCATAACTATAACACAGCAGGGCTTATTTATAACTGTGTGTTCAATGTCTTTGGGGAAAGCTTAATAACTTGTTTTATGGACTTCATTCACAGGCCACATGTTCAAAAGACAACACATGGTTAACTACTGATTTTAGTTAATGTAATATTAACAAGCCAAAGATCTCAAATTAAATACCTGTCCTCTCATTGATCTAGCACAAGCCAAAGATCTCAAATTAAATACCTGTCCTCATTGATCTAGCACAAGCCAAAGATCTCAAAATGCAAGTACCGGTATGGGCTTGGTGCAGCTCCCTATAAAAGTACATGCGATGTGGTTTGGTGCATGACTGAAGACTAGTGTTAATTTGGGCCACACAATAAGACTCATAAAATAGTGGTTGGAACCATCCAGGTAAAAATGCTTATTACCATACTTATTTCAAAAGGTGGCAAAGCTCGGTTAGGTCAATCTTTGTTGAACATTATAACAAAACATACAAGCTTTAGATACAAATAACACAATGAATAATAATTTAAACCAATTTTAATAACATTTTCCACATCATCTGGTTAATAACAATCCATTCATGTAAAAACCCACTTTTAAAATACCTAATAATACACACCATGTTTATAAATTATAATTTACATCATAAATGACAACTGTAAGTTATTGTTGTAAGGCAGTGTTAAGTAAATCTCATGATGTATTACCAAAACAATGTAAGGACAAATAAAAGTAAAGCTTTAATAACATAAACTCTGGTGCAATGCTTCATAAGTAAATAAATCTGAACTTTGTTTAGATGTTTTAAAATATCTTAAAGTTCAATATTCAATAAAAACAGTTTAGAACAAAAAAAGATGCATCTGAGCAAGACTTGTTGGCCAATATAGTTTTTCTTTTTCACTGGCTTGATTTCCAACAAGGCCATTTTGAGAAGTATTTTCATTTAGTGCTAAAATGTTCTCAAACAAGACAGCCTTTCTTCAGAATTATGTTCGCATATTGTTGATTTTCACTGAAAATTAAAAGAAAAATAGTAATTAGAAGTGGTTCATACAATATCACAATACAAAGAAATAAGTCCCAAAATACTGGAGACTAAATCTCAATCGATTCAAATAATCACACAAATGTAACTAAGTTATGATTTTCAGCACAAATAATCAAACAAATGTAACTGTAGTAAGTTGAGATTTTCAGCACAAATAATCACACAAGCATAACTTTTAGTTAAGATTCCTCCCTTTGAGCCACTTGTTTAAAAAAATCATGAAACTTATTTAAATTTAACTTTAATAATGAAATAAGTTTTTAAAGAAGTGTTTGTATTAATTGGTATTGAAATGGCGGATGAATTTTAATCAAATGTATATCTATAATTAAAAGTATTGAGTTTTTACCTCAATTTTAACATTAAATAAATATGATCAACTAATTGTAAAAATACCGGTAGTCATATTTTTGCACTTTATTTAAGGTAATAAAATGATGTTATTTTAATTTATTTTTACCCTGTATGAACAATAGCAAATGCTTTTTTTGCCCTTTCATAAAAGGCAAATCTCTCCACTTGTTCAATATTAACCTGTAAAATAGTAGTAGTGTAGTATAATACAGTAGAAACATAATTAAAATGTTTGTTACGGCTGTTGAAAGAAACAAAATTTTACCTAAAACAATATTTATTTTAAATCAATTCATTTACTTGAATTTACACGAATTTCAATTAAAATATGTCAATCTTGGTAATACAGATCTTTTGTTTTGTTTAAAGTTAGTAATTTTAAAATGTCAAAGGAGTATCTTCTTGTTTGCTTAAAATGTTTTTACCTGTTTCCCCTCAGCTTCATTCAATATTTCTTGATACTTGTCCCATATTGGTGTCTTCAATCCTTTTATTTTATCTGAAGCTACTAAATCCATTCTGGCAACCTGTGTTTAAGCAACAATCAAGTTATAAAGCATAAAACAATAATAATTCATTAACTACTGCAATGGTCAATGGAGTTAGGTATATTTAGGAATAAACTATAACAAAAATATCCAACGATCCATGAGTTTATAACATAAAATTTGTATTTTATTATTTAAGACAAGATTATCCAAAATAGATCTGATGAAAATGTACTGGTAACACTAATGTATTGAGATATATGTGAATGCTTGTAATCTTACTGGATAGTCCTCATACTGATCAAGGGGAAATAATTTCATTACAGCTTGAAGTAAGTCTGTTGCACTCTGACCTGACAATACCGTGAGAAAGATTTGTTTTTGTAGATAATTTATCAATGGAGTTGGAATCAAATAATCTCTTATTAACATGTTATGAAAGATGAAAACAAACAAACCTGCTCAAATTACCACATGCTCCATGATTAAAAATGAAATTGTGGTCCCATGGGGCAAAGATACTAAATGTTTCGAAATGTTTTAATTGCTTTCCCTCTAGACAACTTTGATGTGCTGCTAAAGAATAAGAATATATTTTTTACCTATTGGTAATAAAATTAAAAGATTGTCTTTAAAGTTCATGGTTGTTTCTGGTTAAGTATAGCTATTTGTGGTCAGAAATGGTTCATTTTAAATACTCCAAAAAAATTCTTTTGCTTCACAAAAGTAATTGTTCAACTGAGTATTCCTTAGGCACACTCCATTTCTATTATTATAACTAATACTTTTTCAAAATTACATACCATCAGCCCTAATCTGCCTGGGTCCACATGCGCATATCGAAGTTGTTGGAAAATGTATATCAGCCAGAACTGAAAAAATATACGCTGGCATTAAGGTTACAGAGCATGGCGTATTTCTGTTAAAAATATTTTAAAAACACAATATCTAAATCAATAAAAAGATCAACATAAGTCAGGGGTGCCAACATTTTTATTGCATTGTCATACGCCAGGGGTGCCAACATGTGTATTGCACTGTCATATGTCAGGAGTGCCAACATTTGTATAGCATTGTCATATGTCAGGTGTGTCAACATTTGTATTACATTGTCATACATCAGGGGTGCCAACATTTGTATTGCATTGTCATATGTCAGGGGTGCCAACATTTGTATTGCATTGTCATACATCAGGGATGCCAACATTGTATTGCATTGTTAACTACTTGGTTTGCTATGGTTGCATTACATATTTATTTCATACAGTTTGAACCAGTCACACATAATGGTACCGGTATCCTTTATGGTTTCACAATAGCAAATCTGCAATTACACCTCGGCTTTTTATTACATATTTAAAAATACTGGAACAGAATATGCAAGCAAATACCAAATAAGCAGGTTCAAGTTTCAAAATTAGATTAGTGCAAAAGCCAAACACAATGTTTCCTCTAAACTGTATGTGTGCAAATAACCCATAAAATGAGCAAACACAACAGATTTAAGTGTGCAATTTAAATTTAAAACATGAAGCCCATATATTTTTAATTTAGAAATTATTACTGGGATATAGATTAAATTTTCCTTCAATTATTCAACTCTTTAAGAAAAAAAACATTTATCATGCTTCAAGCCAAGTTCAAAAATCACTTTACATAAATTAAGTTAAATGAACACTCCACATGGCAACCAGTGAATAATAATGCACTAAATACCTATTTACTTTATATTTAAAGAAATCTACAGATTTTGCTGATTAAAATAAGCCAACTTAAAAATTTGTAATATTCACAAACAAATGCTATTCATACACAATACTTTGTGCACAAAGCTTTAGTAGAAAAAAATGAGTGGTAAATTGGTCAAACTGGACAAAAAATAAATAGGCCTACTTGCTTCATACTTTGGACCTTATATACTGTACTCAACATTTAATTTTGTCTGTAAATAACTGTTTTCTGTAGCCCAACTATTGGTATTTACTTGTTAGTACTAAATTCTATAACCTCGTTGGTGTTTTATCTAGTTTTATTAGGTTAAGGTGAGGGTTAAGTTGTATGTAATCTGTGCACAGGTGAAAAATTATGACATGTTCATGTCTTTGGAGCAATTTATTAGATCTTTAGGGTCTGGGCTGGGTATTATGTGAACACACATATTTCTGTTGAGCCCATATTACATCCATTTAACCATTCATCATTTTTGTTAGCTCTGATAATCTGCTTTGCAGTATTTAGTATGTAGGTAAGTTTGGCTGTTCATTGGATGCCTTCTGTTTTGCTAGTTTGTCAGCTCTGTTATACCCTGTAGGTATGATGTAATGTCCTGATATCAAATGTATGCTTAGTTTGACTGTTCAGGCTTAGAGGAAGGTGTTGCTTTTCAAACTCGTGATTTTACTGTTGTTGTTGTAATAAGATCTTGATACTCAGCCACCGGATGTTTAGATTTGTAATCTGAGTGGATGTGGATTTGTCATCTGAGAGGATATCAATTTGTCATCTAAGAGGATATCAACATTTCTTAGTGTTCTGGGGTAAGCTGTGAAGATTGCTTCAATAGGAGTCGCTCCTGCTTCATAATTAATGCAGATGGCTACACAGGGCTTGCAATACTTGCATAGTGCATCATATGATTGGTATGGGTACTCTATTTGTACACCATAGCCAGCATGTTAGGTTCCTTTGAAAGTTGGTCCATCTGTTTAAATCTGAATTAAATCCTCTGGGTAGGATGCTATGTCTTTTTGGCCATTATTATTATTGTGAGTAAATGTTCCCACTTTTCTTATCTATCTTTTTGATTAGGTCTGTCTTGAAAGCAGTTTGCTGCAGATGTCAATTTAGGGGATAAGTCTTTAGGCCTTAGGTGTAGGCATTTTTGTTAGTCTTCTCTGTATGTTGGTAGGCTGTGTTTTTCTTGAATTTCCAAGGCTACATCTGGTACTATTTTATTCTATAGTGTGGTCTACATTATGGCACCTATTTTTTTATTTGGATTTTGCTTGTCTAGCCTTCTGTACCTCTCCACCATCTTGATAACTGCTGCCTCTTTTCTGAGATGTAGATTTAGGGGTTCAATATTAGCATGTATTAGCTAGGAGCGTTTGGATTACAGCATCGCTTCACCAACCTTTGCACATATGCCAGTATATATTATGGATGCAGCAACATACACTACCAGAACCTAATTTGGGAGCCAGAAACTGAGAAAATCAATCACACCACACCAAATATCAATGAATTCAATGGATAAAATTAAATGTGATGGTAATATTTTTAACTTACTTATTTCATCTCCATGTCCCATTTCAGCAAGTACTTTTAAAAGCTCGGGTGATAGTTGGTTGGGAATCCCTTTTAGTGGCATGATTTCATAGAAAATCAAGTCTACTAAAGAAAACGAGGTGAGGTATAATTTCCGTATAATGAATAAACTGATAATGTGATGTCCTGGAGTCTGGAGTTAATTTAATAAAGTTAAAGAAAACGCAGAATACAAATTTGAATTAAATTCACCACATGACTACATTTACATGCGAAAATACGAAATTCGTTAAGAAATAATAATTATACTTACTATTCTCTAGACTCTATACTATAAGACTATAATTATAATAGGCCTACGTATACTTATGATTAACTTATACTTTATACTTATACTAACGCACCTGAACTGTACTTTTATCAATAATTATATAAATAGACCTTTAAAATTTTACTTTTAAGGGACATTAACATTTATAGAATTATTATTATATATATATTTCGAGCTCATCAATATCACACGCCATATGATGGTTTAATGTATACGATGAAGCCTAAACTATACTATCATAATTCATTAATTGTGTTACCCGTCTCTTGCTGATACTGATATTGGTGCACTTTGGTGAACTTTGTTCTTTGACTTTTTAACTTTGACCTGATTTCATAGCTTAATTGTTCTCTCTTAAGTGTAAGCATTTACCGTACGTAATTTAAAACACAAGCAAGAAAAAAACAACAGTGAAATAAAAGTAAGGTAAATAAATATTCAATTTATTGTTTTCTTCTTTACCTAATAATTAAAATGATAATTACATTGTAATTGTATTAACCTACAACCTGCATGTAAATTTATTGTTAGGGCAGGGTAATTAGTATGTTCACTTCTGATAAATCACATGATACAAAAAATGAAAACAAATGATTATAAACACGGATTGGATGGCCCATAAATCTCCTTAAATGCTCCAATACTTAAAAATATAAACTTAATATCGCTGCATAGCAAGAGTCTACATTGAACTTGGGGTCACCGAACTCGGTACCAACTGTTGTTTTCAACTGTTTTATTTTACAATATTTCACTTTATTTTTTGTACGACTTCACTTTCACTCACTAACTTTGGTAAATTCTGAGAAGCCTATCCGCGTCTTTTACCATGGCCGCCATCTTGGTTGCCCCGACCCGCGAACTTTTACGTGTTCACGGGTCGGGACAACCAAGATGGCGGCCATGGAAAAATAAAATAACTCATGTTTTTGCTAAAATTACGAATAAAAAGTTTTTAAAACTGAAAAAATGATCTAAATCTATCCCCCAACCTAACCTGAACCCTAAATTCCTCCCTAACAGGGTTTTGACCCTCTCCCTAACAGGGTTTTGACCCTCTCCCTAACAGGGTTTTGACCCTCTCCCAACAGAGTTTTGACCCTCTCCCTAACAGGGTTTTGACCCTCTCCCTAACAGGGTTTTGACCCTCTCCCTAACAGGGTTTTGACCCTCTCCCTAACAGGGTTTTGACCCTATCGGGACCAGCGTTTTGACACTCTCCTTAGCCTAACGTGGCGCTGGGTTTTGACCCTGAAAAGTAGGAAAATTTAAAAAAAACAAAGAAAAATTGCCAAAATTAATTATAAAATAAAGAAGTAATGAAAACCCAACTTACATTTTCATGGAATACCCTTTTACACACTTTATTTCAGGTTCCAACGAAAAGAATATCCAAAAATTAATGAAACACAGCGTGCTCACCCTCTAAGATTATCTTAAAAAAATGGCGCTTATTAACATATTTAATAGGCCAACCAATGAAATTTTAAAAATTATAATTAATCAACCAATAAAAATCAATAAAAATTTGCCACCATCA
This sequence comes from Omphiscola glabra, assembly GCA_964017045.1. NCBI lineage: Eukaryota > Metazoa > Mollusca > Gastropoda > Lymnaeidae > Omphiscola > Omphiscola glabra. Next base: position 1,079,694 of record OZ024794.1, on the reverse strand, counting down.
TATTAATGAAAATGTAACTCTATTAAAGGGAGTGAATCCACGCAAATGACGTCATGGATAAACAATTAGGAATCAGCCCTAACTTTTACTATTTATGATTTAACTTTAGCTTTTAGCTCACCATATAATAATATAATAGATAAGATGGTAGATATTAAGTAATTTTGGTAAATGCAGACAATTGGTGCCATGATGTATCACATGTCAACCTTCTTGGTTGCCACAACCCGTGCACTGAACTGTTATAATTCACTGTCACTATACCTAACCTGAACCCTAAAACTAAATGTATCCCTAAACCTAACCTGAACCCTAAATGTATCCCTAAACCTATCTTGAACCCTAAATGTATCTCTAATGGCACCAATTCTCTGCATTAGCCGTAATGTTTAGTAAAAGTTAAAAAGTCGTTAGTAAAAAGTTAAGAATTAAGGAGGTATAATTCTGAAGCACAAGAAGTGCCCCAATATTCTATATTGTAAAACAAAATATTAATAATGCGTTGAAAAAGAAATTTGATAGTGTGAACTGAAAATAAAATTCTACCAAACTTCGGTTCGATCAAACTTCCGTCTATCAATTTTCTGTCGACGAAATTTCTTTCAAACAAATTTGCCGATACGATATTTTAGTGATTATTTACCCCACCTTTTTTTAAACAAGTGTTAAACTTTCAAGGACCTCCCCCCCACTTTCTTTTTTTAAAAACCTATGTCAATACCAAGCAATCTCCAAACTGAACTGGATACTCTATAAGTCTAAACTAAATGAAAAAGAGTCATTTAATTTAAAGATTAGAACAACTGCTGGGCTTTCTATGCACCCATTGTAGGACCTAGGACTAATTTTAGACATTTCATAGCAGCAGTGTCAACTAACTCATGGGCAAAGAATTGAAAGATCCCTCATTTACAAGGTGACCATTCTTACTATTTTTACCAGTAGGCTGAGTAGGCCTACAGTAGTCCTAATGAGGTGTAACCACAGACCTGTTTACTCAAAGATTTGAAAGATCCCTCATTTAAAAGGTGCCCATTCTTACTATTTTTACCAGTAGTCTGAGTAGGCCTACGGTAGTCCTAATGAGTTGTAACCAGTATAGTAAAGACACAATAACAAATTAATTTTAAAAAACTTCTGGTACATCTGATACCCAAGAATCAATAAATAAAATAACTAAAAATATAGCCTATGTAATTCATCTAAATTATCGTCACAATAATACATTTTTCCAAACAACACCTAACAGACAGAATGTAAACAAAAATAATTGTTTATTTTTTACACTGATGGTGCCAAAAGATTTTAAATGTCCTGGTTTTAAATTTAGAATTTTGCTTAATTTCCAGATTTGAAAATTGGAAAAAATAAAATATTTTTAATGAAAAAGTCAATTTAATACATTCATTTATTAGAGTCAAAATATTCTGTACACATCTGTACACATCATCTTACCTAATTAATGTTGGCCATTTGTTACTAATTATATCAGACATGGACATGGACTTTCAGGGTCTATGAGCTTTCCTCACAAGAACATTCCTCTTATGAAAATTCCGCACATGAAAATTCCTCACTTGAAGATTACACACACAGAAACTCCCAACACAGAATTCTCTGCACACATAAAATTCTCCACACACAAAATTTAGAATACTGTAAATTTAGAGAACAGTGCCGAATAGCATGTTATAAGTATTTAAAATTTTGATTTAAGTTATATTAAAACATTTTATTGTTGAAGATTTCATTGACTGAATAAAATGGCCACACCCCCAAATGACTGCATGGACTGTAAGCTGCTGACATTGCATTTCTGGAATCAACAACCACCTAAATTTGTGTGGCTAAAAAGTAGCACTCATCAAGACACACTGGCCGCTCAACATGAAGATGGCACATTTTCTATCCTAAAAATTAAAGATAGAGGGCAGGTCTTAAACTTTGTCTTGGATCCTAATCTCCAGTGGTAAGTATTTATTAGATTAGGCCATAAATACAAGTTTATAAGTTTATGGAAACAAATGGAAATGTAATTAATAATCACCTGTAACATGTGTGAAAGTTGGGTTTGTTTATGAGTTTAGCTTCATATATAAAATTGCTTATTATATTTCCAGTGTTTTCTGGGATCATGATGATTCAAGTGAATTGGGTCAAAGGTTGTATGCTCAGAGCTGTAGTAAAGACATCTTGCTCTATGCTGTCAGTGATGATGGAGTCACTGAGATTCTGCACATTCCCTATAGTAAATTAAACAGTGCCATTAAGGAGTATCTTTCAAGTTAGTAAATTTTCATGAGTCTAATTAACAATCAGTATCAGAAGAATGAGACTTAACAGCAATCAGTATCAGAAAAATGAGACTTATTAGCCATCAGTGTCAGAAGAAAACCCCCACTGTTTTTGTCTTTTTAAATTAAAGAATAAAATATATTTTAGTAACTTATTTTGATGCATGGTAATGAGGATTACATATTGCTAACATAACCTAAATGACATCTATACTACTTCAGTTAGAAATATAATGTGTCACTTTCAGAAGAAAAGGAAATTCAGTTAGTTGGATGTGATAGAGGCCACATCATCTTAAGCAATTCTCTCAACTTGATCTGTGTCCAAGTAACAAGTGAAGGATTTATAAACATGAGATATAATGTTCATCTGCCCCAAGAAAGCTCTACTCAAGAAAATGCTCAATCAAGAATTGCTGTAATGCCTGCATACCAAATATTAAATGGGTCAATTGTAATTTATGATCCTAACAATTTGAAGATTTGTATCCTTTCTTAATTTTATATATTACAAGACATTACATTCTAATGAAACTTAAGTAAATAATTCAAAATTTCCCCAAAATATATTTAGTCCAATCAATAAACATTTGATTGAAACACAGTAATTTTTATATAAATAATAACTTTGTCATCTTCACAATGCTTCAAAAATTCAAAAAATTAATAATTTAGATTGATAAAATGTTTTTAAAAATACCATGCTGGAGACCTTGACCTTTAAAAAAACAGACATACATTCTTTGATATTAGAGATATGCATTTGTGAGATTAACTTGCAGCCACTATCTGTTGAGCTGGATTCTCTCAGCAGCTGGAAAATGTCCTATGACCTTTCTGTACTCATGTTATTATTTGAAGACTGGACTGTGGTGAGTGTGAACATTGCTGAGTATGCTGACCTATTCCCTGATCATGTCAGAAGTATGGAGTCCAGCAGTCATGGACAAGCAAGTACCCGCACTTACATGCACTATAATTTGTGCAGATATGGCGACCTAACATGGAAACAAGAGGTCGTCGATCAACATCTAAATAGCTCTGCTTGTTCAGGGCATGGAAAGAAGTCCGGTGGCCTTGGATGCAATACAAAAGTTATAGGATTTCATGTGTTGAATAAAAAAAAGGATAAAATAGTTAGTGTTCCGATAAATTCTGATGTCATTTCTTCATATAAATTGAGCCTACAACTGGATGATAAAATAAAGAGAAAAATCTGGCAAGTAGCAGCATTGGAAGTATCACATGACCTACTGGCTTTAGTTTTATTCAGGAAGGATTGCACCCTGAGATCAGGCAAACACCTGGCCTTATGCTTTGCCAACTTTGCAGACAAGTCAGTCTACTTCCATGAGTAAGTATTCTATATATAGTTACAATTACAATGACTTTTTTTGTTGATATTGTTAATAACTGCCGGACTGCATTACTGAAATGTAAAATAGTAGTTATAGCTCACCAAAAATTGGCAACATCAATGCGCGAACTTCCCATCTACTTAAGTTACTAAACAAAACATGAACTTAAGTAACACACATTTAAGAATCCCAATTGATACATGTCTTTATTAGTATTGGTGATACAACATGTCTTTATTAGTATTGGTGATACAACATGTCTTTATTTCATCCTAGTATTGGTGAGACAACATCAGTTGCACTCTCGGACAAGCCAAGCTGCTCACACATCTTGATGTCAGACAAATATCTCATGTTCGTTTCCCCACATGGACACTTACATAAGGATGGACTCATTTCATGGGTAACATCTTAAATAAGGATGGCCAGCTTAAATGGTAGCATGAAAGAAATACTAGAAATTATCTTGTTTTCTAGATAGTTGTTCAATATGTTATTACCGACATGTTCTAGATAGTTGTTCAATATGTTGTTACCGACATGTTCTAGATAGTTGTTCAATATGTTGTTACTAACATGTTCTAGATAGTTGTTCAATATGTTGTTACTGACATGTTTTAGATAGTTGTTCAATTTGTCATGTGCTAGTGTAATTTTAAATTGATGCCAGCAAAAGCAAAGATCTGCCCCTTACTTCTAGATGATGTCCTTCAGTGGTCCCAATGCCGCTGACAATCTCTGCCAGGCCAACCAATGGACCCGCACAGCTGTACCTCTGCATACACTAGAAGCAAGTCTGCAGCAGCGACAGCTTGACACTTTGGCTTTTTTCTTCAAGTCTAAACAGGACTGTAAGTACCTAAACTAGACAGGACTGTAAGTACCTAAACTAGACAGGACTGTAAGTACCTAAACTAGACAGGACTGTAAGTACCTAAACTAGACAGGACTGTAAGTACCTAAACTAGACAGGACTGTAAGTACCTAAACTAGACAGGACTGTAAGTACCTAAACTAGACAGGACTGTAAGTAACTAAACTAGACAGGACTGTAAGTACCTAAACTAGACAGGACTGTAAGTACCTAAACTAGACTGGATGGTTCAGGTAGTGATACCTCCTGACTCAATGATGGTACAGGTGACGTTTGGTCAAAATAGCTTTAGCATAATAGCTCCCAACATGTGCTCCGCAGAGCTCTAAGGGCGCCACATGCACTTCTCAGGTGCCTGGCAGAGCTCTAAGGGCTCCATGTGCACTTTTCAGGTGCTCCACGGAGCTCTAAGAGCTCCATGTGAACTTTTCAAGTGCTCCGCAGAGCTCTAGGGTCTCCATGTGAACTTCTCAAATGCTCCGCAACCACCACAGGAATCTCCTAAATACTATTAACTTGTAAGACAAGTAATAATAGGGGAGACTGCAATCAGGTTAGCACAATAGGAAATTAGTAAAACACTGTAAGGTTAAACCTGATAAAAGGAACGCAACAAAACAATGAACGTGTCGACAGGAAGCCTTCATCAGATAACAAACAAAAACGAATAAAATAAAAATGTATCAAAAAATATAATGTAGCACTTAACTTGTAAGACATAAGGTTTGGCTAAAGGGAAACCACATAGATATAGCCTCTGATAGGGCTCTGCAGAAATTGATTCTAAATAGGGCTCTGCAGAACTCTGCATGTCAAAAAAGGTGGATGAGAAACACTGATTTAGCCTAACAGCTGTAGATTTTAAAAAAATAATTCAATTTTAAAGAGTTTGATAAGGAATATTTGCTGTGAACCCATATTGAACTTTGAACCCATCTTGAACTTTGAACCCTTATGTTTTATTGGCTTGTTTTGGTACCACATTGTTTATAGGGCTGTATTTTCACTGAATGGCTTGCTTTCAAATAGTAAGAATAATAGTGAAACATGCTTACAATTATTACCTTGGTAACATGGTCTAGTTCATATATTATTACCTTGGTAACATCTTCTCATTGACATGAGGTTTTGTCAGCTAATGTGGTGCATTTTAATTTCTCATTTATTTTTTCACCAGTGTTCAGCTCCACTCTACAGCACAGCCGTAGTAATGTACTGGTCAGTGAGGTCCGGCAACTAAACGATGCTCTTAGGCTGGTCGCCACTACAGTGAGTTCAAGTCTTCTGGAGTCACAAGCCAGAATCTTTGCTGAAAGACTGCTGTCACTCACCCTGGAGTTTGTGTACAGTTTGCTGGGTGTTGCAAGGGAGGTCACCCTGTCTGAAGCTGTGAGTTGGTGTTGTTTTTTTTCCGTCAAATATAAATGGTATCAAAAGTTAGCATTTCAAAAGCTAGTCGTTCATGCTGAAATTAAGGGCTAAAAATACTTTGATGAGTAAATTAACTGAGAAATATCAAAATTGAGACAACATTAATGAATATTTTATAACAAATAGTAAAAAAACTGTGTTGTAGAATTAATTAATTTTTTTTAAAATGAGCATGAAGATATTTTGAGAAATACCAAACTAAACCTTACTAATGATTAAATAAGAAATTTTTGTATTATGCGAGCTATATAAAAATAATTTCAAACAGAGCCATTGCATGGGTGGATCAATCGCTACAAGAGGGTGGACTAAATTTTTAAAATCCATGCTTCTCACATGGACAGCTTATTCTGTCTGCTCATGCGTTGAAAAAACTTCTGATTTATTTGTGTACGCACCAGATGGAAAAAACAACAAATATTTTCTATTTAAAAATTACTTCAAAAACTTAATTAAAACACAAACATTTTTTTCTTTGAGTGGCATGGCAACGCATGCCGGGTTCTCGCTAGTTTAATAAGAAACAAACTAACATAAGTCACATTATAATAATAGGATGCTAAAATAAATTACATTATAATAATAGGATGCTAAAATAAGTCACATTATAATAATAGGATGCTAAAATAAGTCACATTATAATAATAGGATGCTAAAATAAATCATATAATAATGATAGGATGCTAAAATAAGTCATATTATAATAATAGGATGCTAAAATAAGTCACATTATAATAATAGGATGCTAAAATTAGTCACATTATAATAATAGGATGCTAAAATAAGTCACATTATAATAATAGGATGCTAAAATAAGTCACATTATAATAATAGGATGCTAAAATAAGTCACATAGTAATAGGATGCTAAAATAAGTCACATTATAATAATAGGATGCAAAAATAAGTCACATTATAATAATAGGATGCTAAAATAAGGCATATTATAATAATAGGATGCTAAAATAAGTCACATTATAATAATAGGATGCTAAAATAAGTCACATTATAACAACAGGATGCTAAAATAACTAAACAAAAAAAAATAATCTAATGTTACCGTGTTACTTGGTGTTGAGGTCATGTTACTTGGTGTGATGGTCATGTTACTGGGTGTAATGGCCATGTTACTTGGTGTAATGGTCATGTTACTTGGTGTAATGGCCATGTTACTTGGTGTGATGGTCATGTTACTTGGTGTGATGGCAATGTTACTTGGTGTGATGGCCATGTTACTTGGCGTGATGGCCATGTTACTTGGTGTGATGGTCATGTTACTGAGTGTGATGGTCATGTTACTTGGTGTGATGGCCATGTTACTCGGTGTGATGGCCATGTTACTTGGTGTGATGGCCATGTTACTTGGTGTGATGGCCATGTTACTTAGTGTGATGGCCATGTTACTTGGTGTGATGGCCATGTTACTTGGTGTGATGGCCATGTTACTTGGTGTGATGGTCATGTTACTTTGTGTTGAAGTCATGTTACTTGGTGTGATGGCCATGTTACTTTGTGTTGAAGTCATGTTACTTGGTGTGATGGTCATGTTACTTTGTGTTGAAGTCATGTTACTTGGTGTGATGGCCATGTTACTGGGTGTGATGGTCATGTTACTTTGTGTTGAAGTCATGTTACTGGGTGTGATGGTCATGTTACTTGGTGTTGAGGTCATGTTACTTGGTGTGATGGACATGTTACTTGGTGTGATGGTCATGTTACTTGGTGTGATGGCAATGTTACTTGTTGTGATGGTCATGTTACTTGGTGTGATGGCAATGTTACTTGGTGTGATGGACATGTTACTTGGTGTGATGGACATGTTACTTGGTGTGATGGACATGTTACTTGGTGTGAAAGTCATATTACATGTTGTCACCACCATGTATATGTAATCCATTTGTTCACAGGGATTATTTGGAAAAGACGATGAAATGAAAGCAGCATGTGAAATGCTCATGTCATATGTCCCAGCACTCAGACGGTCAATGAAGGTGCTCCAGTCCAGGAGCACACAGAGCAGAGCACAGTCTCAACCCTCAGACCTGGCAAGAACATTTGGATTGTATGAGCCCACTGATCAACCGGTCAGTTTACTCTTTTATCAATAATGATGTTATCACACATCAGTTTTGGGGGGGGGGGGGGGATGTGTGTGTGAGATGGTTGCACCCAATGACCTCCCTATGAAAAATAGAAAAATATTTGACTCAGACCAAATAATAAAAATGGGGGCCAGATTATTCAAACCTCCCATCTGATAAAATTATCCACATACTTACCATTATAATGTTTATTTAATTTGATGGTTGTATTGCTACCTCTCCACAGTTATAGTCCCTATCGCCACCTCTCCACGGTTGTATCTGTATTGCTAGCTCACCATGGTAGTGTTCTGTTCAGTTACTGCTCAACATTTGTCTGTATGGCTACCTCTCTACAGCAGTAGTCTGTATTGCTACCTCTCCACAGTGTTAGTCTGTATGGCTACCTCTCTACAGCAGTAGTCTGTATTGCTACCTCTCCACAGTGTTAGTCTGTATGGCTACCTCTCTACAGTGTTAGTCTGTATTGCTACCTCTCCACAGTGTTAGTCTGTATGGCTACCTCTCTACAGCAGTAGTCTGTATTGCTACCTCTCCACAGTGTTAGTCTGTATGGCTACCTCTCTACAGCAGTAGTCTGTATTGCTACCTCTCCACAGTGTTAGTCTGTATGGCTACCTCTCTACAGCAGTAGTCTGTATTGCTACCTCTCCACAGTGTTAGTCTGTATGGCTACCTCTCTACAGCAGTAGTCTGTATTGCTACCTCTCCACAGTGTTAGTCTGTATGGCTACCTCTCTACAGCAGTAGTCTGTATTGCTACCTCTCCACAGTGTTAGTCTGTATGGCTACCTCTCTACAGTTGTAGTCTGTATTGCTACCTCTCCACATTTTAGTCTGTATTGCTACCTCTCCTCCATTGTAGTCTCTATTACTAACTCACTCCCGTACTCAGAGTGTCTAAGGAGAAAGATCAAACATTTGTCTGGCATCCCCTTCTTTGTGTCAAACATGTAGGTTCTCTTCTTTCAAAGTTTGATATTTATCCTTGTTAATGGTAGCCCTGTCTTTATGCTGTGAAACCTTGTTATTCCTCCCCCCCCAAGCACTTTTTCATGTTAGTTATCCTTTAGCCTTAACAGTAGTCATGTACGATGTTCTTATTAACTTTGCATGTCTATGCCAAAAACAAATTTCTGCAATGGTTTCTGTAGTAAAACAAAAATGGAATGTGCTTTGTCAGGGTGGAAGGCTTCTACACAACAAACTTAGAATGTGCCTTGTGGGGGGTGGAAGGCTTCTACAGAACAAACTTGGAATGTGCCTTGTGGGGGGTGGAAAGCTTCTACACAACAAACTTAGAATGTGCCTTGTTGGGGGGGGGGGGGGGGTGGGGTTAAGGCTACTATAAGATCAACTAAATTGTTGTATTTTGTCCTTTGAAAGTTGGTCATCTTGTTAATTTAGTGTTAGGAAATTAGTAAAACACAGTAAGGTTAAACCTGAAAAAGGAACGCAACAAAACAACGAACGTGTCGGCAGGAAGCCTTCATCAGCGAACAAACAGAAAAAACGAATAAAATTAGAAAATATCAAAAAATAAAAAAATATCATAGCACTTAGATGAGAAGTAGTGTCCAAGAGGTCAGCAAGAGATTTGTGGCCCACATATATTTTTTGTTAGCTGATGAAGGCTTCCTGCCAACACGTTTTTTTGTTTTGTTGCGTTTAACCTTACTTTGTTTTACTAATTTCCTACTGTGCTAACCTGATTGCAGCCTCCCCCCTTATTACCCTAATTTAGTGCTACCATTATGGTAAAGAATTCCTTGTAAACCATTCCTTTGTCTTACTTCTATAAACCCAATAAATTCATTGAATTATCAGTCAGCATACTTGATTGCATTTTAAGACAAGTTTGAAATATGTTAATGCAGTAGACTGCTATTTGTTTACATTATCCAACTAATACAATTTTAGCCACCGCTGATGTTTTCACAAAAGGTTCAAATTATTCTGTTGGTATTATATCAGCTGGGTTGGCGGTGGGGACTGGCCATTTTAAATAAAATCTGTAAGCATTTATATGTATGTGAACTATGTTGACCAACATGGTTGACCAACATGGTTATAATCTGTACACAAAATTACAGCTCAACAATTGTGAACTTGATATCTTTGTGTCCAAACCTACAGCCCGCCATTGAGAGCTTCATCAAAGAGAATAAAGTCTCCAGCCTACAAGCTGTCCTCATGTCCAGACCAGAGAGCACAAAGCTGCACTACAGAGATTTGCTCATTCAAATGATCAGCATTGTCAAAACTCACCTGGAAAAGAAAGATATTTTATCTTGTCAGCACATTCTCAACAACCTGGTAAGCTCTTTCTTTTAAACATATGTCCTCTTCTGTGCATACTTATTCCGATATCAACTCAACCATTTGTGTAGATAGCACACAAACACTTCTCTGTATTTCTAATCTTTTTTTGTACATAGATTTGCCTCTTTTTTTATGTCAAGGGTTGCAATGTCTCAAGTACTCTGTGGTCACTGGCTCAGTTTTACATGAGTCGATCCCTGCAGAAATTTATCTCCAGTCAGTTATCAACAGCTGCATCACTCAGCCCCCCACAAAGACAACTAGTGCAGTTTCTTGATCAGCTGTACCAAGCATACCCTGTACAATCATTCAATGTGGTTATGAAAAGAAAAGTTCATGATCATCAAAGGTAGAAATGTTTCGAAGAAGATGTTTTGTTTTATAAGATCATGTGGGGATGTGCCTTGGGATAAGAAGATGTGGGGATGTGTTGTGTGACAAGATTATGTGGGAATGTGTTGCATGACAAGAAGATGGGGGGATGTGCTGTGTGATAAGAAGATGTGGGCATGTGTTGAGTGACAAGAAGATGTAGGAATGTGCTGTAAAATATGTGATAAGAAGATGTGAGGATTGGCTAAAGTCTTTTGTTACTGGTGTTTTTGTGCATGTTACAAAGGAAAATGGCGAAAGGGTGTTTTTGAATGATGCATGACTTTTAGATTGATTAGCTTCACACTCAACACAAATCAGAGTATTATGTTTAAAAAAAATAAATTTTCTGAAAAACATTTCCAGAACATGGCCAGATTTAGAAGATCCTTTGAAAAAAGTCCTACCAGCCCAGGATGTTTTTCTATTGAACCATTGTGGTGAACTTTCACAAGATAATCCACCAGATTCTGGTCCAGGGCAATCTGACCTTTATGTGGCTGTTAGCATGGCTTGGGCTTCTACCTGGTCTGATGACATGAAACGGGCAGTTTTAACAGAGGCCCAGTTTCTTGCATCTGGTTAGTGCAGAGGAAATGAACTATTATTTTCATTAAGTGCTCCCTATTTCTTATGCATAACACTGAAATTTATTGAGACATCTTCAAATTGTAATTGTAACACAAAAATAATTGTATCTAGATTCTATTATATAATAAACAAACATTCTTGATAAAAGTAAATCAATCACTAAGTTAAAATTATATTTTTTTAAAATACCCATGCTTGTTATTAATCTTTTTGATTTGATTTTATCATGAAATTCTCATTAAGATTTTCACTTAACTAAATTAAAAATGTCATTTTTTACATTTCACTGTTTGCATTGAGTGATATTTTATTTGATGAAAACAAATGTAATGCAATATCTTCTGGTGATTTTTATCTCATTTTTTGGATTCTCTCTTAGGCCATTTAATTTTATTCATGTCTGTGTTGTACTCTCTTAAGCCATTTAATATTTTATTCATTTCTGTGTTGTACTCTATCAACCCATTTAATATTTTATTCATTTCTGTGTTGTACTCTATCAACCCATTTAATTTTATTCATTTCTGTGTTGTACTCTATCAACCCATTTAATATTTTATTCATTTCTGTGAAGTACTATCTTGAGAAATTTAATTTTATTCATATGGTAAGGACAGTTTTATAATTATATATCTTTAGTTATGTCCCTTATCAAAATTTTGAAAGCATGTGAATGAAGAATATATATTATAATAAAGGAAGGTTGATATAATTTTGTATTCCTCTAGAAGATTTCACGTCAGCCCTGAAAACTGACCCCAATTCAACCTGGAAGTATCTTATGTCTCATAACTTGATTGAAGATGTGTTGCCAATACTGGAGTCTGTAAGAAAGGAGGCTACCTTTCCCTGGCCGACAGACCCAACCGAATATCTGCAGTATGGGTGGTCTCATCTCAGACAGGAAGTTGCCAGAGAACTTTTGAGGTAGCTAATTGTGTAGCCTGCTTGAACTTTTTAGGTAGCTTATTATGTAGTGTACTTAAACTTTTGTGGTAGCCTTCTACTTGCCTTTAGTTCAAGACATAACAAAATATTTTAAATGGATTATTTGAGCTTTCAAAAAAAAAAAAATTAAATGGCATAAATAGACTGAAAAAGGTTTGCAGATAAAATAAATTTGGTTTACGAAACATTCATATATATATATCATTTATTGAGTAACTATTTATTCATTGAATGTGTTTTAGTAATATAAAGTAAATAGCGTGTAACTTTATTCTAAAGTAATTATACATTGAAAAAGTTACTCAAATTCCATGAGTCAAACAAATTATTTTTAATATGACCTTAATTTATTTGGCTTATTTGCTCTGCTTTTCAGTGTTAGCCTTTTTTTATCAGCTGAGGAAATATTGCTTACAAATTTTTTGTTCTCTCCATCAGACAAAAGAAACTTAATTTGGATTCCATGAGTAAACATGACATTGATATCTCAGCTCTGATCCCATCTGTCGGAGGCCTCATGCAGAAACCTCACCCCCTGTCATATGTTGATTCAGCTTATTTAAAACAACATCATGTTGATTGTATCACTCAGTTTGTCACTGCGGGTCTACAACTTCCTGTTTGGATGTACTGCACTGTTCATGGGTATTGTGATGCATTTTCCCTCGACAATCGATTGCTTACTCCTTACATACAGTTGGCGAGACTAAATATTTCTGTATGCAAAAATAAATCATTTTCTGTTAGGTTCTTGTCCTTGACCTAAATAATATTTATTTAAGAAATAGTTAGACTACTTTATCTGTGGTTAATGAAAATCTTTCCCCACTTTGTCTTTATATATTTCAGCATCAATCCAAGTGAAATGAAAATAAATCACAACTGCACATGGTTCCCATTGTTCCAGGTTGTTCATGCCATTCCCCGCCATCCCTCAGGTTAGTTAACATGCCATTCCCAGACATCCCTCAGGTTAGTTAACATGCTATTCCCAGACATCCCTCAGGTTTAGTTAACATGCTATTCCCAGACATCCCTCAGGTTAGTTAACATACTATTCCCAGACATCCCTCAGGTTTAGTTAACATGCTATTCCCACACATCCCTCAGGTTAGTTAACATGCTATTCCCAGACATCCCTCAGGTTAATTAACATGCTATTCCCAGACATCCCTCAGGTTAGTTAACATGCTATTCCCAGATATCCATCAGCTTAGTTCAAATTACACTTTTCTTAACCGTTCAGAAAAGAATCTTTTTTCGTCTGGCCACTGACATTATTTTTTTTTTTTTTATAGTTTTAAATATTCCTTTGGTGGTTTCTGAACATTTAAAAATTATCTCTTTCTGACTTGGACATCATAAACCAGTGTTAGCGATCTCTGGATGCTGTACAGCAAACCAACTGAATGCTGTACAGCAAACCAACTGAATGCTGTACAGCAAACCAACTGAATGCTATACAGCAAACCGAATCTAGATTTGATCAGTTGAAAAATTGTTATTGTTATTTTTCAGATAAAACTTTAGTTCTGTCTGCCAGTCTGTTGGCTGCTGCTGACCTCTGGTCTTTTTCTACTGGACAGATGTCTGTTGAGAATATGCTTGAGAAGAACCAAATTTATGCTGCAGTAGGCACACTTAGTTACATGACTGATGTAAGTTGACAGTTACATGACTGATGTAAGTAAACAGTTACATGACTGATGTAAGTAAACAGTTACATGACTGATGTAAGTTGACAGTTACATGACTGATGTAAGTAAACAGTTACATGACTGATGTAAGTTGACAGTTACATGACTGATGTAAGTAAACAGTTACATGACTGATGTAAGTAAACAGTTACATAACTGATGTAAGTAAACAGTTACATGACTGATGTAAGTAAACAGTTACATGACTGATGTAAGTAAACAGTTACATAACTGATGTAAGTAAACAGTTACATGACTGATGTAAGTAAACAGTTACATGACTGATGTAAGTTGACAGTTACATGACTGATGTAAGTAAACAGTTACATGACTGATGTAAGTAAACAGTTACATGCCTGATGTAAGTTGACAGTTACATGACTGATGTAAGTAAACAGTTACATGACTGATGTAAGTTGACAGTTACATGACTGATGAAAGTAAACAGTTATATGACTGATGAAAGTAAACAGTTATATGACTGATGTAAGTAAACAGTTACATGACTGATGTAAGTAAACAGTTACATGACTGATGTAAGTAAACAGTTACATGACTGATGTAAGTAAACAGTTACATGCCTGATGTAAGTTGACAGTTACATGACTGATGTAAGTAAACAGTTACATGACTGATGTAAGTAAACATTTATATGACTGATGAAAGTAAACAGTTATATGACTGATGTAAGTAAACAGTTACATGACTGATGTAAGTAAACAGTTACATGACTGATGTAAGTAAACAGTTACATGACTGATGTAAATAAACAGTTACATGACTGATGTAAGTTGAAAGTTACATGACTGATGTAAGTTGACAGTTTGATGAGATCACTTTACTCAGAGCCTTGTGACTCACGCGGGACGTCTGCACGTTACTTAACTGAATTACAGATTTTTGTAAATATTTTATTTTAACCATTTATACTGATATCATCAGATATGTTACACACAACTACTGCTCTTAAATAAGATATGTTCAATGTAGGGACAATACATAAATTATGTACGTACACATGTTAATATTTCTTTATTTAAAGCTGATATAAAAAGTTGTTTATCCTCAAAGATTTACGTCTGTTTGTTTTGATATTATCTAATTAAATGAGCACCTGTTCTGTGCTTTGAACTTTTAGGGGATAACAAATTTGAATGCATCAACGGTAGAAAAATGTCTCCGCAAGTTCCCCAAACTGATGGCGGCTCTAATGCCGGATGGAATAGAAGCTGCTTCAAAACAGAACACATCTGTGTACCAATTGTTGATGGTGAGTACAAAGAGTTGATATGTGTACAATGTCGATGATGTGTAACAATTGTTGATGGTGAGTACAAAGAGTTGATATGTGTACAATGTTGATGATGTGTACCAATAGTTGATGGTGAGTACGAAGAGTTGATATGTGTACAATGTTGATGATGTATACCAATTATTGATGGTGAGCACGAAGAGTTGATCTGTGTACAAAGTTGATGATGTGTACCAGTTGTTGATGGTGAGTACAAAGAGTTGATGTGTGTACAGTGTTGATGATGTGTACCAATTGTTGATGGTGAGTACAAAGAGTTGATATGTGTACAATGTTGATGATGTGTTCCAATTGTTGATGGTGAGTACAAAGAGTTGATATGTGTACAATGTTGATGATGTGTACCAATTGTTGATGGTGAGTATGAAGAGTTGATATGTGTACAATGTTGATGATGTGTACCAATTGTTGATGGTGAGTACAAAGAGTTGATATGTGTACAATGTTGATGATGTGTACCAATTGTTGATGGTGAGTACGAAGAGTTGATTTGTGTACAATGTTGATGAGTACAATGTTGATGATGTGTACCAATTGTTGATGGTGAGTACTAAGAGTTGATTAAGTGTACAGTGTCGATGATGGGTAACAATTGTTCATGAAGTTTACCAATTATTGATGATGTTTAACATTTGTCGATGGTGTTTACCAATAATTGATGATGTGTACAATATTAAAGGTGTGTTTCATTGATGATGGTGTGTACCAATTGTTAATGATGTGTAACAACTGTCATCAAGTTTACCAATCGGTTGATGATGTGTACCCATTGTTCATGAAGTGTAAAGATTGTTTAAAATGCTACACTATATATTTACAATGTTACACTATATATTTACAATGTTACACTATATATTTACAATGTTACGCTATATATTTACAATGTTACACTATATATTTACAATGTTATACTATATAGTTACAATGTTATACTGTATAGTTACAATGTTACATATATATTTACAATGTTATGCTATATAATTACAATGTTACACTATACATTTACAATGTTACACTATATAGTTACAATATTACACTATATAGTTACAATGTTACACTATATAGTTACACTGTGACACTATTTTTTACAATGTTACACTATATATTTACAATGTCACACTACATTATTACAATGTTACACTATATAGTTACAATGTTACACTATATAATTACAATATTACACTATATAGTTACAATGTTACACTATATAGTTACACTGTGACACTATTTTTTACAATGTTACACTATATAATTACAATGTTACACTATATAGTTACAATGTTACACTATATAGTTACAATGTTACACTATATAGTTACAATGTTACACTATATAGTTACAATGTCACACTATATAGTTACAATGTTACACTATATAGTTACAATGTTACACTATATAGTTACAATGTTACACTATATAGTTACAATGTTACACTATATAATTACAATGTTACACTATGTAGTTACAATGTTACACTATGTAGTTACATGGTTACACTATATAGTTACAATGTTACACTATATATTTACAATTTTACACTATTAATTTACAAATGGTTCATTGATTAGCACTGTAAGTTTTCTTTTTACCTTGTTTATTTCTCAGGGTACAGCTCCGTTCGACTTGAGGAGATTGTTTGGTTGGCAGACGACTAACACATTTGCTGGTGAAGGTTTGTCAAGATTTGTTATGAGCAGATGTCTATAACTAAATGTTTTGTTCTGTCCAGGTGGTACGTGAACTTGAAACTTTAGCTGTAAGCGATTTGAGTTGGTTCAAATATGGCCTGTGTATAACGTTCTTATTTTTATTGACCAAAGATTTCTACTTATGCTTTAGCCCCACTTCTAATTTTCTGACTCAATTACAGATAGCTTCAAAGTAATGCCCCACTTCTCAGAACCAGAGCTGACCACTATTCATTCGAGACACCAAAGACTTGCATTCCCATATTACCTCAAACATGGCCGACCGGTGTATGCATTTTTGTCCTTCTTGTCAGAAGAACTAGACAGAAGTGAAGCAGCACTCTCTCAAAAACGGTACTGAATTCTTGTATAATTTGAATCATGTTTACATTGCCCCAAAAATATCTACTTTACATTGCCCCACAACTATCTTCTTTACATTGCCCCACAAATATGTACTTTACATTGCCCCACAACTATCTACTTTACATTGCCCCACAACTATCTACTTTACATTGCCCCACAAATATCTACTTTACATTGCCCCACAAATATCTACTTTACATTGCCCTACAAATAACTACTTTACATTGCCCCACAAGTTTCTACTTTACATTGCCCCACAAACATCGACTTACAAGGGTTCTCTTGTTAAGTTTGAAAGTAAATGTAATGCAAATAAAAACCAAACAAAAACTATTCTGTAAAAGAGGAAGATTTGACCCCATTGGATTTGTTGAGATTTTGTCCTAGTTAAGCTTTTCTCACCTTACATGCCACACCAGTCAGCTGGTGTGTGCTGCATCCCATGAGATACGCCATTGTTTAACCTTCACTAGACAACCCTAACCTTCCCTAGACAACCCTAACCTTGACTAGATATCCTTAACCTTCACTAGACAACCCTAACTTTCACTAGACAACCCTAACCTTCACTAGACAACCTTAAACTTCAATAAACAACCATATCTTGACATAACTAGCCAACTACATTTTGTCCTATAGTCCTCAAGACATTAACCTGGTCCTATTGATTTCTTCTGTTTGTCCAGCATCCACCAGGCATGTGGCGCTGCACTGTGGATGGCGTGCCAGAATTTCAACACACCCTCCATCAGCAGCGCATGTGTTATATTTGTGGAACTGCTGGGTCAGGACAGTGCCCATGTTCGGACAATGCTCAACGCTGGCCGCCTACTTTTGGCTCACAAACATAGAAATGTCAGTGGATCAGCAGAGGCCCGACAGGAGCAGCTTAAGGCTTGTGTTGTAGATATTGGTAAGTTGTGTTGTAGATATTGGTAAGTTGTGTTGTTGATATTGGTAATTTGGGCTGTAATCTCTCTGTCACAAGTACGCAATCCAAAAATTATTCCTAGTTTTATTTTACTTTGCTCAATTTTGGCAGAATGTCTTCATGCGTGCCAACCTATACGGTTTACGTGTGCAGTTCACTTGTATGGTTTACCTGTATGGTTTACCTGAATGGTTTACCTGTATGGTTCACCTGTATGATTTACCTGTATGGTTTACCTGTATGGTTCACCTGTACGGTTTACCTGTATGGTTCATTTGTATGGTTACCTGTATGGTTCACCTGTATTGTTTACCTGTATGCTTTACCTGTATGTTCCCTTGTACAGTTTACCTGTATGGTTCACCCGTATGGTTTACCTGTACTTTGCATGTTTGTGTTGTATTTTTTTACATTTTCCGAGTCGTAATGCGATACATGATTATGTACAGTTTTGCACTAGATTTAGAAAACATTTTTGTGCACAAGACACATGCTCAATAATGGGTGCACGATAAATTCAATGTTGGTCAAAAGTAAGCTTAAATCCTATTGGTCCGCTCAAAATGGCCTTTGCCCCAAAGTTTAGAAACAGTAGACGATCTAAACATAGAATTTGACCAAAGTTAGACCAGTTTCTACGCTATATCGCTGTTGGGGGAATCCTTAGTTGATAACTACATTGAGTAGTGTGCCAAAATTAAAAAATCTGTTTCTGTAATTCTTAGCAAGAAACTGCAGGATCAGTAAGTGTTCTTTGAATTTCTATAAAATAATTGAATTTATTTAAAATCACTAAGAATGACTTGCCTTAGTCACTAAGAATGACTTGCCTTAGTCACTATGCCTATTTATTAGGCATGCTACAGCATGGCATACTTTAGAGTGTTAAACTTCCAGCTAGCAACAAGATGGCAGAATACAAAATAACGAGCACAAAAAAAGGAAGGAAAGTGCTTATTTTGACAAAAATTGATTTATAAAAATAGTCAAATTTGTGAAACAACACACTATAAGCTATAGAAGGCAATAAGTGAAAAAAGTCTGGGAGGCAATAAGTGAAACAAAGTCTGGGAGGCAATAAAATAACAAACACTCTTCAGCAAACAACAATAAAAACAATATATAAATATAAATAAACAATTGGCTGCTATGTAGTTTCCGAGAAGACAGCAAGAGGAATGTAACAGGACATAAGTAGGCGAGAGAGTTAATGTAGGACATGGGGCATGAAATAGAGGAAAAGTAAGTTCATGACGATTGCTTGTAACAAGGAGGAGATTTAACAATGCTACAATGTATTTATTTGGATACGTTGTTATTATAGGGTTACAATGTCAGGGCTGTAATGTCGTTATTTTGTTACAATGTCAGGGCTGTAATGTCGTTATTTTGTTACAATGTCGGGGCTGTAATGTCGTTATTTTGTTACAATGTCAGGGCTGTAATGTCGTTATTTTGTTACAATGTCAGGGCTGTAGTGTCGTTATTTTGTTACAATGTCAGGGCTGTAGTGTCGTTATTTTGTTACAATGTCAGGGCTGTAATGTCGTTATTTTGTTACAATGTCAGGGCTAAAGTGTCATTATTTTGTCAAATTGTCATTTTAGAATGTCATCATTTGGTAGAATGTGACTTGGGGTTCTTAACATTTCTGCCACACCACACACCCTCTCAATTTCAAAGCATTTCCTGCAATCTCGTCTCCCCAGCCCCTCCATGAAAAAGTAGTGTAATAAGGTTTTTGCTTCAAATATTTGTGTGTCTTTCTGCACCCTCTGGCACTGCTTCCTGCACCCTCTGGCACCTTCCAGGGCATGTGAGCACCCCAGACTAAGAACCCCTGGGTTAAGAGTGTCACTATTTGCTACCAATGCCATCATTTGGTTACAATGTCATTATTCCTGTGACAGTTTCAGACCTGTTGGCATGTGTGAGGAGTTGTCGTCATCATGGTAACAAACTAATCAAGTCGCTGGAAAGCTCCATTGAAGATGAAATCAAGCATGAAGTCATCGACAGGTAGGTGGCGCTGTGTTACAAAAGTAATTATTGTAGACAGAATGCTCAGGGCTCTACACAACAGAAATATTTCTTACAAGAAATTGTTTTCAATTATTCCAATACAACAAATTTGATCAGCTCACTAGAAACAAAATGCCACCCAAAATGACAAATTAATTACATTAATATTCAACTCCTCTAATGTTGATGCTCCTGCAAAGTCGCAAGGAAATCATCCAAACATGAAACATAAACAAATTGCTTTGTGCACCAAATGAAACCCTAAAACGAAGCATGTTCCAAAGTACGCAGTGCAAAGTACTCAGTACAAAGTACACAGTACTGATATCATGCTTCTTGAACTTGTACCTACTTTTGTCAAATGGGCATACCTCCAACTACAGAGTGTTCCCAGTAGTGAAAAAGGAAATTGTGTTGTTTTTTAAGACAGGGTTTGCTAGACAGAGGAAACTAGAGAGCATAGCTTTGTTGCTTGGTGCCGTCTTTTGAAATCTACCTTGGAAGTGTAGTGCCACCGTTTTCAAACTTGGCCCCTCTTCATGACCACTTACATATAAGCCTAAATAATACTAAACTATTAATACATTTTCCTATTCGTTTCCAACAACTAATGCCCAACATATCTTCTTTTTCACTACTGGGAACACACTGCGGCTGGAGATATACACCATTGAAAAACTGCTGCATGCTTTTAAAATGTCTTTTAAAATGTGGGAGTTTCAGCACAGTAATTTTTGTCTCATACTGTAAGACTTTTAAAATGTGGGAGTTTCAGCACAGTAATTATTGTCTCATACTGTAAGACTTTTAAAATGTGGGAGTTTCAGAACAGTAATTTTTGTCTCATACTGTAAGACTTTTAAAATGTGGGAGTTTCAGCACAGTAATTTTTGTCTCATACTGTAAGACTTTTAAAATGTGGGAGATTCAGCACAGTAATTTTTGTCTCATACTGTAAGACTTTCAAAATGTGGGAGATTCAGCACAGTAATTTTTGTGCAATTTGTGTCATTACATTTAATGGTATAAATCTCTGCCTACTTTGGCTTTGTTCATGACAGTGATGTTGTTCAATAGTCTGGTTTCAAGATGGATAGCAAACAATGACATACTAACAAAATCCTTGTTTATTTAGCTTGACTGTGGAAGGTGGAGAAGCTCCATGTTAAAACAATTGTACAAAGCGTGATGCTGTTTTCCAGGTGCAGCTTTGAGGCAGGACACAAATGGATGCTTGTGAACCTGCTGTGTGAGCAGCTGTCTCTGCCGCTGTCCACTTGTTTCCTCAAGACTTGTGCCGAGTCAGACAATTGGTTGATGTTTGTTTGGTACTCTCAGCTACACCAGTACCCAACACATCAGGTCAGTGCTACACAGTACCCAACACATCAGGTCAGTGCTACACCAGTACCTAACACATCAGGTCAGTGCTACACCAGTACCCAACACATCAGGTCAGTGCTACACCAGTACCCAACACATCAGGCCAGTGCTACACCAGTACCCAAAACACCAGGTCAGTGCTACACCAGTACGCAACACATCAGGCCAGTGCTACACCAGTACACAACACATAAGGGCAGTGCTACACCAGTACCCAACACATCAGGTCAGTGCTACACCAGTACCCAACACATCAAGTCAGTGCTACACCAGTACCCAACACATCAGGTCAGTGCTACGCCAGTACCCAAAACACCAGGTCAGTGCTACACCAGTACCCAACACATCAAGTCAGTGCTACACCAGCACCCAACACATCAGGTCAGTGCTACACAGTGCCCTACACATCAAGTCAGTGCTACACCAGCACCCAACACATCAGGTCAGTGCTACACCAGTACCCAACACATCAAGTCAGTGCTACACCAGTACCCAACACATCAGGTCAGTGCTACACCAGTACCCAAAACACCAGGTCAGTGCTACACCAGTACCCAACACATCAAGTCAGTGCTACACCAGCACCCAACACATCATGTCAGTGCTACACAGTACACTACACATCAAGTCAGTGCTACACCATCACCCAACACATCAGGTCAGTGCTACGCCAGTACCCAAAACACCAGGTCAGTGCTACACAGTACCCTACACATCAAGTCAGTGCTACACCAGCACCCAACACATCAGGTCAGTGCTACACACCACTTAAAATACCTAGTAGAATTATTCAACACACCCATTAAACTTCATGTAATAATAAGCTCATATTTTCCCCGACTGTGGATAAGAAAAATTATGTTGGGTGTTAAATAATTTCTCTGTGACACAATGGAGATGTTCTTAACACTCTAAAACTCTGATTGTCCAATGTTATTCTACAAGAGGAGACTCAGAGATGTGATATGTACAACACAAGATGTGATGTGTACAACACAATGTTATGTGTACAACACAGGATGTTGTATGTACAACACAGAATGTGATATGAACAACACAGAATGTGATGTGTACAACACAGAATGTGATGTGTACAACACAGAATGTGATGTGTACAACACAGAATGTGATGTGTACAACACAGAATGTGATGTGTACAACACAGAATGTGATGTGTACAACACAGAATGTGATGTGTACAACACAGAATGTGATGTGTACAACACAGAATGTGATGTGTACAACACAGAATGTGATGTGTACAACACAGAATGTGATATGTACAACACAAGATGCAATATGTACAACACAGAATGTGATATATACAACACAAGATGTGATGTGTACAACACAAGATGTTATATGTACAGCACAAGATGTGATATGTACAACACAGAATGTGATGTGTACAACACAGGATGTTGTATGTACAATGCAAAATGTGATATGTACAACACAGAATGTGATGTGTGCAGCATAAGATGTAATTTGTACAACAGCAGATGTAATATGTACAAGTTTGAAGCCTATCTTTTTAAAATTTCTCAACTAAATGAGACTGTTGAGTTGGCTGCCTGATGGTACTGCATGAGTGACCTAACTGTTGAATATATAGAAGTAGAACACATTATTGCATTGAAGACATTCTTTGATTCCAATGAGTTGCCATGTTGTATAGAAATTAATTGAAATCAGATTTATAGTCATTATTATTTTTATCAATAATGGTCTGGTTTAAGCGTAAAATTATGTTAAAATTATCTGGTTTAAGTATAAAATTATGTTAAAATTGTCTGGTTTAAGTGTAAAATTATGTTAAAATTGTCTGGTTTAAGTGTAACATTATGTTAAAATTGTCTGGTTTAAGCGTAAAATTATGTTAAAATTGTCTGATTTAAGTATAAAATTATCTCAAAATTGTCTGGTTTAAGCGTAAAATTATGTTAAAATTGTCTGGTTTAAGTATAAAATTATGTTAAAATTGTCTGGTTTAAGCGTAAAATTATGTTAAAATTGTCTGGTTTAAGCGTAAAATTATGTTAAAATTGTCTGGTTTAAGCGTAAAACTATGTTAAAATTGTCTGGTTTAAGCGTAAAATTATGTTAAAATTGTGTGGTTTAAGCGTAAAATTATGTTAAAATTGTCTGGTTTAAGTATAAAAAGTTATGTTAAATTTCTTTCACGTTAAAATTGTCTTGATTTAAAATAGTTACATTAGAATGTTTACAATGTCTGTGTATTTATGAGGTAAGAATGAAATTAGCCTGTCCAATTTCTATTTGTTTGTCTCAGTTATAAACAATATCTTCCAGGTTTGTGTAACACTCTTCTAATCATGATTTCATCTAAAATTTCAGTCAAATCTGAGTAACGTTCAGAGTTTTCATTTCAGTCAAATCTGAGTAACTTTGAAGTTTTAATTTCATTCAAATCTGAGTAACTTCGAAGTTTTAATTTCAGTCAAATCTGAGTAACTTCGAAGTTTTAATTTCAGTCAAATATGTTTAACTTCAAAGTTTTAATTTCAGTCAAATATGAGTAACTTCCAAGTTTTAATTTCAGTCAAATATGAGTAGCGTGCAGTGTTTCTCAAGCCATCTTTTTTTTCAATTTTTTTATTTCAGTTGCAGAATCTTCTTCATTCTTTCAGAAGTCCAAACCTCAGAGACCACTTGCATTATGTTCTCAACAATGCAGACAGCAAATGGTTCTCAACAGCCTCAACTGCAGCTGTTAGCAGCAGTCATATTCCTACGGAAAAGAAATCTATCCAAAGTCAGAGGGCGTATTTATACAGCAGAGTTGGTGTACAAAGGTCAAGAGACAGATGTACGGTTTGCTTTTGTTTATATTAACTTGAACTATAACAACTTGTAACACAACTTTTATAATCGAACTTGAGTTTCCTCCCTTTCCCTGCTCATGCATTCTTTTGATCATTACATTTAATGGTAAATAGATCCTGAACAAGTCAATTCTATAACTTTGCCAGGAATCATTATTTTGATCACATTATATTAAGAAGGTTGCACTAAGATAAAGTTGATAAACAAATTAACTGTGTATGGAGCAAGCTGGGATGCGAAATTCAATGTAATATAAATTCAACATGATGCAAGATAATACAGATAATTATAAAATGTGTTGATTTATTTGGTTATGTATTTATTATTTTTTCCACTATACTGTATATCCAACTATTACAACATAATGCTGTATATCCAACTATTACTTAACAACATAATGCTGTATATCCAACTATTACTTAACAACATAATGCTGTATATCCAACTATTACTTAACAACATAATGCTGTATATTCAACTATTACTTAACAACATAATGCTGTATATTCAACTATTACTTAACAACATAATGCTGTATATTCAACTATTACTTAACAACATAATGCTGTATATCCAACTATTACAACATAATGCTGTATATTCAACTATAACTTAACAGCACAATGCTGTATAGCCAACTATTACTTAACAACATAATGCTGTATATCCATTTCGTTATGATAACATTCCCAGTAAAAAATGTTTTAGTTTGTTAATCAATTAACAGCAACCTAAATGCCATATATTATATAAATCTCTATGTGTAAAGTGTTGTTATTGATACAACAAGACAGTATTAAAACTGCTGGAAAGTCCCCTGTAATATGTAATTTATAAAATCTTGCTAGTTTATGATGTATTCATAATGGTGTTTTTATAAAACAGATTTATGAAAAGTAAAAGTTAGGAATAAGAAAAAAAAGACAAATTCAAAAAAGAAAAATTTTAAATTTAGAAGAAAAAAAAAATGAAAATTAAGAATTGTCTGCTGCGCTTGAGTGTACAGCATATTCAGTGGAATTGCTGAGTAGTGTTTGGTACATAGTACATATTCTGTCATCTGCACCCACATCACCAAGGTGTGGAAGGGCCGCATTTGTTAGCTTTTAACACAGATCCTTTACTGCCAGACGTTTGGTTTAAAATTGTCTCAGATAGTCCCCCTTTTTAATGATACTGTGAAGTTGCTCTTTTCTGCAAAGGTCACTTGTCTCCCCTTCTTTTCTCTGGTCTGGGTGTCCCAAGCTTAAACCAGCCTGGCAATTCTTAAAACTATTGTCAGACTTTATAGCTGAAAAAAATATTTTAAAAAAATAAATAAATAAATTTATCTCCTGGTAGAGTAAATATTTATATTAAATTATATAACATTATATTACATTATTCTCTTTAAATTGGAATGACACTTTTTATAACAAATAAGATGTCAATAATCAACTCTTCCTTTATATGTACGAATATAAAGGCACTTTTTTTTAAGGGTAATAAGGGGAGAGACTGCAATCAGGTTAGCACAATAGGAAATTAGTAAAACAAAGTAAGGTTAAACCTGAAAAAAGGAACGCAACAAAGCACAAACGTGTCGGCAGGAAGCCTTCATCAGCGAGCAAACAGAAAAAACGAATAAAATTAAACAATATTTTTAAAAAAATTTTCCATCACTTTTTTAAAAACAATTTTTAATGCCTTGTTTTATCTGTCTGTCTCTCCTGTAGTATTGGTTTTATCTGTCTGTCTCTCCTGTAGTATTATTGATACATAACAACACAGATAACTCAATAAAGCAAGTTTATTTTCATTTTCTAAACACTTCTGATGTCCAATAGCCATGACCATACAGTAGTAATGCAACATGAACTTGACTGGTTCATTAATAAGAAAACTACATCATTGAATACATTGTAAGTGTTTGCTTCAGATTCAGAAGCAATAACTTTATTCATAAATATAATGTAATACCTGCAAATGAAGCATTTCACCTCATCAGAACATGCATTTCAAGATTAACAGTAACAAAAGTTTAAATTAACTTTTCCACAAACACCCTTATTTTGTAAATAATAATATTTATCATACAATAAGTTGTACTGAGAGTATACTTACACAATAAGTTGTTGTACTGAAAGTATACCTACACATTAAGTTGTTGTACTGAGAGTATACTTACACAATAAGTTGTACTGAGAGTATACTTAAACAATAAGTTGTACTGAGAGTATACTTCCACAATAAGTTGTTGTACTGAGAGTATACTTACACAATAAGTTGTTGTACTGAAAGTATACCTACACATTAAGTTGTTGTACTGAGAGTATACTTACACAATAAGTTGTTGTACTGAGAGTATACTTACACAATAAGTTGTTGTACTGAGAGTATACTTCCACAATAAGTTGTTGTACTGAGAGTATACGTCTACAATAAGTTGTTGTACTGAGAGTATACTTCCACAATAAGTTGTTGTACTGAGAGTATACTTACACAAAAAGTTGTTGTACTGAGAGTATACTTACACATTAAGTTGTTGTACTAAAAGTATCCCTACACAATAAGTTGTTGTACTAAAAGTATACCTAAACTATAAGTTTTTGTACTAAAATTATACTTACATAATACAGAATAAAATGAATCCTGACAGACTTGTATCTTAACTCCTTCACTGCATAGTTAATACTTTATGCTTACACTTCTGGATTTCATCATCTATTAACTCTAGCCCTTTTCATACTGTCCACATCAAGCATCGAAACTATAGAACAGTGGTACTCAACCTTCCTAATGCTGCGACTCTTTAATACAGTTCCTCTTGTTGTGGTGACCCCCAACCATAAAATTATTTTTGTTTCTACTTCATAGATATGTGTTTTCCGATGGTCTTAGGCGACCACTGTGTAAGGGTTGTTTGACCCCCCAAAGGAGTCGTTTCTCACAGGTTGAAAACCACTGTAGAAGCATCTTGTGACACTGTCAGATTTATTATATAATTCTGAATGACATGTCACTATGTTTTCAAAGTTCATTTCTCTTGCCTAAAAAAGTCATTGTGTTGATTTTTATATAGTATGTTTAAAAGATGTAGGCAATATGAATTTGAAAAATAAAATCTAATATTTTGCAGCTATTGAAAAAAAAAATTGTAAAATTTAAAAAATAAATAAAATAAAAATAATATTATAGTCATACGTTTGACTAGTCGATATATTATATAATATCGCAGAGGCAAAAGGAATGGTAAAGTAAAACATCAAAAACAATATGGCGTTATTAGTGTATTATTAATATTGAAACCAAAGCTCTATAAAAAGTTAACTCACCTTACAGAAATCTTTATAGACCTTATATCAGTGGTTCTCAACCTTGATATCCTAATACCTCGACCCATAAATACAGTTCCTCATGTTGTGGCGACCCCCAACCGATGGCCTTATGCAACCCCCGTGAGAGGGTCGTTCGACCCCCAAAGGGGTCGCGACCCACAGGCTGAGAACCGCTGCCTTACATGATACTGAAGGAATTTTTCCTTAGCCGGGTGATGAAATTATTTATCTTCAGTTCAACATTCTTTATTTCTTTTTCGAGATTTTACAGTAAAAACAAATAATTCATCTAGACTTGCCATTTTGGTTCTCTTAGTGATCTTTAGTGCGCTTGTGCAGAACCACGCAGAAGTAACTTGCCATTGGCACGGATCGTTACAAAAACATACAGCATTTTGATAATAATGTAAAAATTCCATGTCCTGATTAGAAAATAAAATCTGTTTCAGACATAGAAAAATATAGGAATGTTCCATGTTTTGTAGATAACCATCACTATAGCATAATTTACTTGACACAAAATGCTTGTTTTTTCTTTGTTTATTTTTTAAATGTTTGATAGCGCGTTTTGAAAAAAAGCTCTTCATTTTTTAATATATATATATACATACATACATATAAACATATATCTACATATAAACATATATCTACATATAAACATATATCTACATATAAACATATATTTACATATAAACATATATCTACATATAAACATATATCTACATATAAACATATATCTACATATAAACATATATCTACATATAAACATATATCTACATATAAACATATATCTACATATAAACATATATCTACATATAAACATATATTTTCATATAAACATATATCTACATATAAACATATATCTACATATAAACATATATCTACATATAAACATATATCTACATATAAACATATATCTACATATAAACATATATCTACATATAAACATATATCTACATATTAACATATATCTACATATAAACATATATCTACATATAAACATATATCTACATATAAACATATATCTACATATAAACATATATCTACATATAAACATATATCTACATATAAACATATATCTACATATAAACATATATCTACATATAAACATATATCTACATATAAACATATATCTACATATACACATATATCTACATATAAACATATATCTACATATAAACATATATCTACATATAAACATATATCTACATATAAACATATATCTACATATAAACATATATATATATATATATATATACATATGCATAAGGACGTGCTGTACAGCGAGCTGGCGACAGGGACAAGGTCAGTTGGACGGCCTCGTCTCAGATACATAGACATATGCAAAAGAGACATGAAGACGGCCAACATCAACATCTCAAATTGGGAGGACCTGGCGGAGGATCGATCCACATGGCGGGGCATCGTGAAGGCAGGATCACTACGTGCCGAGGAGCTCTACAGGGTGGAAGCAGCTGCAAAGAGAGCGCAGAGAAAGGCCAGAAAACACTGCTCCACCGCATTCGTGTGTGGGACTTGCAAAAGAGACTGCCACTCGAGGATCAGTCTCACTAGCCACACCAAGAGCTGCAATCAGAGAAGATAATTCTGTCATCTCGTGTAGATAGAAAGATGCCATACATATATATATATATATATATATATATACATATATAGACACATATAAATACATATAAGCATATATAAAATGCTTGCATGACTATGAAGATCAGCTGTTTCTATTCCTTGCAGCTAGCACCAGTAGTGATGAAGAGGAAGTCAAGAGAGGAAGTAGTGGCATTTCATCCTTCTCATCAAGACTTAAACAGTCCGAGCTGAATGGTACACCACTAGTTTGTTATTTTATATACCATTGGTCGTTTGTATATCCCATCACTCACCGATCTAGTATACTATTAGTAGTTTGTATATCCCATCACTCACCGATCTAGTATACTATTAGTAGTTTGTATATCCCATCACTCACCGATCTAGTATACTATTAGTAGTTTGTATATCCCATCACTCACCGATCTAGTATACTATTAGTAGTTTGTATATCCCACCACTCACAAGTTTCACTAACAAGTTCTAAAGCCTCCATTTATGATAAATATCTCATTATCTATTTCAGAAAAATATCATTTATTAAAATGTTTCATTATGTAAGAAATCTCCTAATAAATAACAAATGTCTCACTAAATACCTCACTATAACAAATGCCTCATTAAATACCTCACTATAACAAATGCCTCACTAAATACCTCATTATAACAAATGCCTCACTAAATACCTCACTATAACAAATGCCTCACTAAATACCTCACTATACCAAATGTCTCACTAAATATATCATTATAACAAATGTCTCACTAAATATTTCACTATAACAAATGTCTTACTAAATATCTCACTATAACAAATGTCTCATTAAATATCTCATTATAACAAATGTCTCACTAAATATTTCACTATAACAAATGTCTCACTAAATATCTCCCTTTAACAAATGTCTCACTAAATATCTCACTATAACAAATGTCTCACTCAATACCTCACTATAACAAATTTCTCACTCAATACCTCACTATAACAAATGTCTCACTCAATACCTCACTATAACAAATGTCTCACTAAATATCTTACTATAACAAATGTCTAACTAAATATCTCACTATAACAAATGTCTCACTAAATTTCTCACTATAACAAATGTCTCACTAAATATCTTACTATAACAAATGTCTAACTAAATATCTCACTATAATATAGTTTGACATTAAAAGTTGTAAGTTCTGGGAAATTAACTCTTTTAGACCAAATAGTAAACCTTCTATATTAATAATTTAGCAGGAGTAGAAAGTTTATCCTATGAGCTTATCCTGGGAAGGTGTAAGTATAAAGCTTATCCTATGAGCTTATCCTTGGAAGGTGTAAATAGAATGCTTATCCTATGAGCTTATACTGCGAATGTGTTAGTTTGAAAGCTATTGATGAAACATATTGATTAACCAAACGTAACATTGGTTGTATTACCCATGAGCATGAAAATGGTTGACAGTCGTTGTTAGGAACTGGATTGTTATGAATGTCTGGTCGGGCGACGTGTTGACTGTGAGAGTGTTTTGTTAGTGTTGATTGTGAGGTCAGAGGTGAAATTAGTTCGCTATGAATGTCTGGTCGGGCGACGTGTGTGTTGATCGTGAGAGTGTTTTGTTAGTGTTGATTGTGAGGTCAGAGGTGAAGTTGGTTTGTGTTGAGCTTTAGTGTAGCTGGGTGGGTGTGGACAGATATACAAGACTGATCGGAGGGGATAAAAGTTGTGAGCTGGTAGTTGAGACTTAGTCGAGCCAGGAGTTAGTCGAGAGAGGAGCCGAGAGATCGTTAGTTGAGTAGAGAAGCAAGTTAGTGTAGTCGAGAGTAGTTAGAGAGAAGAGAGTTATTATTATCTCCATTGATGAATTGACATTGGCTGCGATTAGATCATGTAATAAAAGTACTATCATTGTGATCTTCATTGGACGCTGTTTTTTTGCTCTTTATTGTGAATCTGGTGTGATAGAGTATATTCGTTAACCCTAGACAGCGAAAGTAGACCGCAACAGTCGTAACATTGGTTGTATTACCCATGAGCATGAAAATGGTTGACAATAGTTTACCCATGAGCATGAAAATGGTTGACAATAGTTTAACAGTAAAATAATGACAAGGTTTTCTGGTCCTAAAACAGTCGCAACACTTTTCCCACAGAGTGTGAAATGCAAGAGTCTACGGCACCCGATGATGTGTTCCGAATGTTGTTTCACAGCCAATCAATGCCATCACAATGGCGATGTCTTCTCTCGGCCGCCATTTCTTTAAAAAACCCTCTCTTTGCCGAGCTGGCTGTATGTTGTGTAAGTTTGGGTAATGTTTCCTTTTAGTTAAAAACAGTGTTAACGTCATTCTGTGGTGTTGACATCATTCTGTGGTGTTGACATCATTCTGTGGTGTTGACATCATTCTGTGGTGTTAACATCATTCTTCTTCTTCTATATATTAAGGGCCCACAATCAATTTATTGATCATTATGGCTCCTATGAATGTAGATGGGATTTGCAATGTCTCTGTGCCTGGTGTTGATGAGGATATTTCACTGGTTACAAGAGTAACTGTGTGAGGGTATCATGCACTGGGAGTTGGAAGGCCTGAGACAATAGACGCAAATGAGTCAAGTGTTATCGCCTCAACTGTTCCTTTTGAAAGATTGTTCCAGTCCCTGATTGTCTTTGGTAGGAATGAGCAGTTCCTATACTGGCTTCTCGCTGGTATGAGCCGGAACTGCCTGTCATGGCCTCGTCGCTGTCTGTGGTGTTATCAACCAATGTAAACAATTGAAATATTTTCTTCTAAGCCAAATAGAATTGTATCATGCTTTTTTTCTGATTGTTGACCCTAACTTTGTTTGTTTCCAGGGTTGTCCTCCCATAGCAGGCCTGTGTGGATGGCTGCTTGCATCGATTCCTTCTGAAGCCAAACAGTCATTCCTTACTAAATATGGCCAGTACGTCAGCAAGTGGACTACTGACCAGCTGGAAGCCCTTATTGAAACAACTTTATGCTGTGGCCAGGAGGACTCTCTTGCTACTGCATTTACAATTCTACAACCAGTAATACATTTATATATATTTACAATTCTACAACCAGTAATACATTTATATATATATTTACAATTCTACAACCAGTAATACATTTAAATATATATTTACAATTCTACAACCAGAAATACATTTATATATATTTACAATTCTACAGTCGGAAATACATATATTTACAAATTCTACAATCAGTAATACATTTTATATATTTATAATTTTATATATTTACAATTCTACAACCAGTAGTACATTTATATATATTTACAAATTCTACAATCAGTAATATATGGCATCCTTCCGTCTTCGCGAGACGATGGAGTAGCTGTGTAGTCCTACACTTAGATGAGTGGCTCACTAGGCCAATCCTGGAGTGACAATCTCGACTGCATTTCTCGCAGGAGAATATTGATTCCTGGTTAATTTTGGCCTTCCGTGCTGTTCTTTTTGTTGCAAAGGCTTCGTTTCGCACATCTTCTGCCTTTTCGACTCCTTACAATCAGTAATACATTTCTATATATTTACAATTCTAATAATAACTGTTCCCCATCTGCACTGATCTCTCATTTTATTTTAAGATTAGCTTGATTGTTTGTAAAGATTTGCTGACATGTTATTTCCCATAGTACTCACCACTGTTGCACTTCCTGAGCTTTGTGACCGAGTTTGTAAAGGGAGGGAATTATTCAACATGCAAAGTTTACCTAGACCAGTTTAAAGAAGCCATGGCCTCGGTAAGTTTTTCATTTCAGCTTTCTTTTGATGGTTACAAGATTTTGATATTCTAAATATTAAAATTAAAGTTCTGAATTAGATTGCAGATTGTGCAGACTTCAGACATAACATTTTACTGTGGCCTCTCAGAAATTGAACCTTTCAGTTCCCAGACAAGGAAACTTTGAAAGCCAAAATATACTCAATGACTGTCAGCATGGCTTCCGAGTCAAAAGATCATGTAAGACCCAGCTCCTTCAATTTGTAGAAGACTTGATGACCAATCTGGAGAACAGCAAGCAAACGAGGCGATGACGGGCAGTTCCGGCTCATAGCAACAAGAACTCAGTACAGGAACTGCTCATTTCTCCCAAAGACAATCAGGGATTGGAACAAGCTTCCAAAAGCAACAGTTGAGGCGACAACACTTGACACATTTGCGTCTATTGCCTCCTGTTTCCCAACCCCCAGTTCATAATACCATTCTGAGTAGCCCTTGCATCCAGTGAAATATCCCCTTCAAAACCACGCACAGTAATATCGTCAACCCCTCTACATACATAGGGGCCAGAATAATAATAATAAAGTTTATTTAAAAAATCACGCTACATCCCCTAAGGCTGGAAGTGCAGTACAAAGTCAAATCTAGGAGATAATAGCTAGCTGGAAAAGATGTAAACAACAAGAATGATGAACACATTGATCGTGGGCCCTCAAAATTAAGGAGAAAAAGAAATAACTGTCCAAGGGGTTTAGATTTATTTACAAACACAAGTTTTTTGTAATATTTACAACATCATGAGAAAATTAAAACATTATTAAAATTAATTTTTTTTCTCCAGACCCGATTAATATTTTGAGAATGTGGTTGGCTATTTTGTTTGCAATGGTAGTCCTCCATTTAACAGTGAATGTTCTGTTGTTGTAGAGCCATATATTTATCAGCGTCACAGGTGGCTGAATTCTATAATTAAATGTAAGCCACGTTTTTAGCACTTTAAAAAGCGGTTCTCAAGCTTTGGATCGTGACCCCTTTAGGGCTTGAAAAACCCTTACAAAGAGGTCGCCTAAGACCTTTGGAAAAAACATATTTATGAAGTATAAACGAAAATAATTATAAAGGGTCGCGGCACTAGAACGTTTGAGAACCACTGCTTTAAAATATAATAATTTCTTCAAGTTCAGATTTGGAGCTACCAGGAGCTACCAGAAGCTACCCATAATTCCTAGCAAATGAACTTCAACACTTGATTCTTTGTCCTCCCCCCCCCCCCCCACCCCCACCCTCCTTAAAAAACATGATTTATGTTGCAGACATCCACAGCAGAACACCCAACTTTTCCAACAAACCTAAAAGATTTTAAAGAATTTTATGGCCATGCTAATTTCTTGTCTGCAGAAATGTATAAATAATTATTTTTTTAGTACTGGCATGTAAAATGTAGTCATCCAATATTGTATCAATAAAATGAACACGTAATATAAAAGTATAACATTGTGCTTGTGACACTATGTCAATATGTTTCAGTTGGATATGAAAAGTGCTAAAGAGAGATCCAGCACAGAAATTGCAACCATTGGAGACAGAGCCTGGTATGAGAGAGTCACATATGAAGTCCTGAAACATGAGCTGAAGGCCGTCACTAGTCTCTACCAGGCCAAACATCTTGTTGAGTTTCTGGACAAACAAAACATGTGTCTCGTTTTCAGCTTTGATGGTAATTATAAACCAATAGGAATGGACGGTCTCTGTTTTATTTATAGACCAATAGGAATGGACGGTCTCTGTTTTATTTATAGACCAATAAAAATGGACTGTCTCTGTTGTAATTATAGACCAATAGGAATGGACGGTCTCTGTTTTATTTATAGACCAATAGGAATGGACGGTCTCTGTTTTATTTATAGACCAATAAAAATGGACTGTCTCTGTTGTAATTATAGACCAATAGGAATGGACGGTCTCTGTTTTATTTATAGACCAATAGGAATGGACGGTCTATGTTTTAATTATAGGAGGTGGTGGATGTCAGTACATAAGCATTGGTTGACATCATGCCATAAGCATTGATTGACATCAGTACAGAGCATTGGCTGATGCCATGACATGTACATTGGATGACATCATGACATAAGCATTTGTTGATATGAGTACATAAGCATTGGTTGACATCATGACATGTACATTGGTTGACATCATGACATGTACATTGGTTGACATCATGACATGTGAATTTCAATCTATTTAATCTTAGTTACTAATATAAATTACACCAATTCTTGGACAATTAACTCTACAATCTACCATTTTGTTCTACAATCTACCATTTTTTTCTACAATCAACCATTTTGTTCTACAATCTACCATTTTGTTCTACAATCTACCATTTTGTTCTACAATCTACCATTTTGTTCTACAATCTACCATTTTGTTCTAAAATCTACCATTTTGTTCCACAATCTACCATTTTGTTCTACAATCTACCATTTTGTTCTACAATCTACCATTTTGTTCTACAATCTACCATTTTGTTCCACAATCTACCATTTTGTTCCACAATCTACCATCATTTTTGTATAAAATCTACCATTTTGTTCTACAATCTACCATTTTGTTCCACAATCTACCATTTTGTTCCACAATCTACCATTTTGTTCCACAATCTACCATCATTTTTGTATAAAATCTACCATTTTGTTCTACAATCTACCATTTTGTTCTACAATCAACCATTTTGTTCTACAATCTACCATTTTGTTCTACAATCTACCATTTTGTTCTACAGTCTACCATTTTGTTCTACAATCTACCATTTTGTTCTACAATCTACCATTTTGTTCTACAATCTACCATTTTGTTCTACAATCTACCATTTGTTCTACAATCTACCATTTTGTTCTACAGTCTACCATTTTGTTCTACAATCTACCATTTTGTTCTACAATCTACCATTTTGTTCTACAATCTACCATTTTGTTCTACAATCCACCATTTTGCTCCACAATCTACCATAATTTTTGAATAAAATCTACCATTTTATTCTAAGATCTACAATTTTGTTCTAAAAGGTTCTCTAATTTACTTTCCCCAGTTCTAGATTTTGGTCTCCTGCATAAAGTTGTGACAGTTCTTGATGAAAACTCTGTGCCAGGTGTAGAGCTGGGGGCCTTACTTACATCCGGGACAACATCTGAGAAATTTGTCATGGAATGTGAAAGTGCTGTCAATCATTTAATCAGATGTGGGAACTATTCTGAAGCTCATCAACTGGCAAAGATGGCAGGAATAGGGAGAGAAGGGGTCACCATTAGCCAGGTTAGTAGGGATGGTTCAGGTTACTAGGGGTCAGTCTGGTTATTAGGGGTCATCATTATCCAGGTTAGTCAGGTTACCATTAGCCAGGTATGTTGGGGTCAGTCAGGTTAATGGGGGGGGGTCAGTCAGGTTAATGTGGGTCAGTCAGGTTAGTTAGGTCACCATTAGTCCGGCTAGTAGAAGTCAGTTTAGTAGGGGCTTCCATTAGTCAGGCTGGGAGGGGTCAGTTTAGTAAGGGTTTCCATTAGTCAGGCTAGGGGGGTCAGTTTTGTAGGGGTTTCCATTAGTCAGGTTAGGAGGGGTCAGTCAGGTTGGTAGGGGTCTCTATTATTCAGGCTACTTGGGGTCAGTCAGGCTAGTAGGGGTCAGCCAGATTAGTGGGGTCACCATTAGTCAGGTTAGTGGGGTCACCATCAGCTTGGATAGTAGGGGGTTACCATTTAGTCTTATTACCAGGGGTGGTCAGTCAGGTTAGTGGGGTCACCATCAGCTTGGATAGTAGGGGGTTACCATTTAGTCTTATTACCAGGGGTGGTCAGTCAGGTTAGTGGGGTCACCATCAACTTGGATAGTAGGGAGTTACCATTTAGTCTTATTACCAGGGGTGGTCAGCCAGGTTAGTGGGGTCACCATCAGCTTGGATAGTAGGGGGTTATTATTTAGTCTTATTACCAGGGGTGGTCAGCCAGGTCAGTAGTGGTCATTTATAATGTATTAACTGTATGGAGTGGATAGAATGTTGAGGGATCTAAAGAAGCACATATAACACATAGAAACCGAAACACATTGAAGCCCGTAGAAGCATATAGAAGCACATAGAAAAGAAACAAGCACATAGAAACTCATAGAAGCACATTGAAGCACATTGAAACACATAGAAACTCATAGAAGCACATTGAAGCACATTGAAACACATAGAAGCACATAGAAACTCATAGAAGCACATTGAAGCACATTGAAACACATAGAAAGTCATAGAAGCACATTGAAGCACATAGAAACTCATAGAAGCATATTGAAGCACATAGAAACTCATAGAAGCACATTGAAGCACACTGAAACACGTAGAAACTCATAGAAGCACATAGAAGCACACTGAAACACATGGAAACTCATTGAAGCACATTGAAGCACATAGAGACTCATAGAAGCATATTGAAGCACATAGAAACTCATAGAAGCACATTGAAGCACATAGAAGCATATTCTATTGTTCTGACAGTGGAAGGAAAAGATGCATATTTTCTTGAAGGTTTCAACTGATATGTGGGAGGAGAGAGAGGAGGGAGTGAGGTCATGCTTATGAGAGTGGCTTGGAATATAGGAGGTTGTTTTCCTAATGTAATTATTATGGATGTTATAGAATATTTATTTTAAAAAATGTAATTGTTCACTTGGGAAATGTCCAATTAATCAATTAGTCATTTAACCAATAATTGGTCAATTAGTCAATTAACCTGTTAGCCACCCGGTTGAAGTTCAATCGGTCATATGTTCATGATTGTTCATTGTAAACAAGGAGCACATGTTAAAAGCTTTTCTTTGTTTTAGATGAAGGCAGAGAAAGCAAGCCTGGTAGCATGTGGTCTATGGAGTGCCAAGTTTGTGAGAACTCAGTACTGGAAGAAATCCACAATGTTAATGCTTCATGCTGAATGTAAGCCGGAAACGTGCGGACATTTTTTTCAGGTTTGTCTTTTAGCCTTTTTGTCACAATTAATGAACAAATGAGCTGGAACTGTTGTTTTGTTTTTTTACATAGTTTGAAAATAAATTTTTTTACTACAATATTCACTAAAAAAACTCCCACATCTTGAATGTGTGCGTATGTTTGTCAACGGGGCATGGCTGCAGTCACCACGGCATGGCTGCAGTCACCACGGCATGGCTGCAGTCACCACGGCATGGCTGCAGTCACCACGGCATGGCTGCAGTCTCCACGGCATGGCTGCAGTCACCACGGCATGGCTGCAGTCGCCACACATTAACTTGGCTGTCAAGGAAGAGGTTTTGGGCAGTTGTTGTTTGGGCAGTAACCCTGATACGCACCAAGTAACCCTGATACGCACCAAGTAACCCTGATACGCACCAAGTAACCCTGATACGCACCAAGTAACCCTGATACGCACCAAGTAACCCTGATATGCACCAAGTAACCCTGATACGCACCAAGTAACCCTGATACACACCAAGTAACCCTGATACGCACCAAGTAACCCTGATACGCACCAAGTAACCCTGATACGCACCAAGTAACCCTGATACGCACCAAGTAACCATGATACGCACCAAGTAACCATGATATGGTGTAAGAGGATCAGGTTTTTATAAGGATGCGTTATTCTCCAAAGAAAGATACATTAACTTAAAAGCCTATCAGATGTCCTCTTGTGTTGACCGAGTACATTACCAGAACCAGGCTACTTGGTGTTACCTGATGCCATCTTTTGTCCCCTTGTGTTGACCGAGTACATTACCAGAACCAGGCTACTTGGTGTTACCTGATGCCATCTTTTTTTTTTCATTTTGATCAGAATTGTTTGTACACATTTTGCATCTACGGTCACCATCTACTGTCACCATCTATGGCAGTGGTTCTCAACCTTTCTAATGCTGTGACCCTTTAATGCAGTTCCACATGTTGTGGCAACCCCTAACCACAAAATTATTTTCGCTGCTACTTCATACCTGTAGTATAAATGTGTTTCCGATGGTCTTAGACGACCCCTGTGAAAGGGTTGCTCGACCCCCAAAGGGGTCGCGACCCACAGGCTGAGAACCGCTGATCTGTGGTCACTAATGTATGAATGAAAACATTACTCAGCTATGAATACAGTTTCCTTGGAGAGACCCATTTACAACAAGGACTGCCCAAAATATCACACAGTTGACCACTGTGGTCACATGGCTGCAGGAGCTTTGCACAGTTCACCACTGTGGTCACATGGCTGCAGGAGCTTTGCACAGTTCACCACTGTGGTCACATGGCTGCAGGAGCTTTGCATAGTTCACCACTGTGGCCACATGGCTGCAGGAGCTTTGCACTGTTCACCACTGTGGTCACATGGCTGCAGGAGCTTTGCGCAGTTGACAACAGCAAGTATGCTTTCAAGATTCTGGAGTTTCAGTTCTGCTACGTTTTGGCGCATGCCTTACTCGACAATTGTACTTGGGCTGTACAATATCATACAAAAAATTGTACTGGGGCTGTACCAATGTCATACAAACAATTATTTAACTTTAAACTGTCTTGGTATTAATTTAAAGAGAAATAACTCCATAATCCGTGATAAGTAATTCCTGA
The DNA here is from genome assembly GCA_964017045.1 of Omphiscola glabra. Classification (NCBI taxonomy): domain Eukaryota; kingdom Metazoa; phylum Mollusca; class Gastropoda; family Lymnaeidae; genus Omphiscola; species Omphiscola glabra. The sequence goes on along the minus strand of OZ024794.1, from coordinate 1,039,871 downwards.
ATGATTCATTTGAAGATAATTGCTATTTTTAGACTGAGCTGCAAGGGACATCAGTGGAGCTTGAGAAGGCAATTCTATGTCAGCATTGGCTGTTCTTGCTTGAAAACAAAACCGAGGCTGACGTTGCTGCAATAAGAGATATTGTGTTTAGGAATATGTGGAGACACAGAATAGCAGCTAAGGTAATCTTATCATTGAATCTTGTTATTGAATCTTATCTTTGAATCTTGTAATTGGATCTTATCTTTGAATCTTGTATTTGGATCTTATCTTTGAATCTTATCTTTGAATCTTATCTTTGCGTCTTATCTTTGAATCTTATCATTAAGTCTTATCTTTGAATCTTATCATTGAGTCTTATCTTTAAATCTTATCATTAAACTAAAACTCGAGGCAATAACATGATACTAATTTAAGCATCTGTAATGTATTTGATCGCTTAAAGCCTTGAAACAATGAGTGGAGACCGACTATTTTATCCAAGTGCTTATATTATCATACAGAGGATTCCTCAACAGTTGAAGAATTTAATGGTTTAAAAAATGTTTTTGTCAGCTGAGAAAAAAATAAATTTTGTTGATGGCTGAGGAAAGGAATTATTTAAATCCAAAGCTGCTTGCCATGTGTTCTGTTTGTGCTAATGTTCTGTTTGTGCTAATGTTCTGTTTGTGCCAATGTTCTGTCTGTGCTAATGTTCATTTTGCTCTAATGTTCTGTTTGCGCTAATGTTCTGTTTGCACTAATGCTCTGTTTGTGCTAATGTTCTGTTTTCGCTAAGTTCTGTTTTCGCTAATGTTCTGTTTGCACTAATGTTCTGTTTGTGCTAATTTTCTGTCTTTTTGCGCCAATTGTTTAAACTCATTACTATGAAAAATCTATTTATTATATGATTAAATTAATGTCATAATTATTTATATCAACTATAAGATATGCCCTGGTGTTGCTCTGGTAATAAAGGAATGCATATTGCACCTCTTTCTGCCGTCTGTTGGGAAGTCTCAACTTCTAAAAACCTCATTTTTAAGAATGAAACTGAATCAGGTTTTGATGTGTTTTATCTTTAAAAAAAACAAAACTACGACTTTTCCACTTAATTGAAATATTTGTTTTGGAAACAGTAAATCAAATTTTCCTTATTTTTAAAGAAGCAACGGTGTCCAGATATTTACATTTCTGACATCATTTATAAAAACACTAATACTGAAGCACTTGATGGCAAAATATATGAGAGAGGATATCAAATCTCATGTTATACTATACAATACATTATCTTTCCCATTGAGATAAAATACATATCTCTTTAATTATTATATTAAATTTATTTCTAATTTTTAACAATAATACTTATTTCATTACGTACAGGCCTACTTACATATCAGAATATTGGTTTTATGATATTTAAATTGATTCAATTCCTTCATAATAAAAAAAAATCTCTATCATTGCTTTTAAAGATCCCATTTAGAAATTTAATATTACGCATCTATTGAACAAAAATTTGCACGCTGTCTCCTGGGACTTTTGGGGAATTTTATTTTTCATGCTATTGAACTGGGCATAACCCATCTACATTGGCTCATTCTTATATATGTCAATGTCCTGTCAATATCAGGTGTCAATAGAGGAACAGGAGCCATTAGATGAAATATTTGATCTCATTGATGAAACTGCAACGCAACGAGGGGACTTAAAGACAGATCTTCTACAGAAGACGAGTTTGCAACATAGTGGATCAGACGTACAGGAAGATCTCAATGTTCAGGTGACAACGAGAAATAACTTGTTTCATAACCAAAATCTTTTCATCTTTTGTTGTTCTGATGTTGATCTTGTTAGGCATCTATTTACCCAACAATGAGCAACAATTGCAAAAACTAAGAAGACCAACAAGTATGAGGAGCAACAGAAGGTCTTTTATATGTCACTTTACAACTCTGAGGACCAACAAAAGGTCTTTTATATGTCACTTTACAATGAGGATGACGAACAGAAGGTCTTTTGTATGTCACTTTACAATGATGATGACCATTAAAAGGTCTTTTGTATGTCACTTTACAATGATGATGACCAGCAGAAGGTCTTTTGTATGTCACTTTACAATGATGATGACCAACAGAAGGTCTTTTGTATGTCACTTTACAATGAGGATGACCATTAAAAGGTCTTTTATATGTCACTTTACAATGATGATGACCAACAAAAGGTCTTTTATATGTCACTTTACAATGATGAGGACCAACAAAAGGTCTTTTATATGTCACTTTACAATGATGATGACCAACAAAAGGTCTTTTATATGTCACTTTGCAATGATGAGAACCAACAAAAGGTCTTTTATATGTCACTTTACAATGATGAGGACCAACAAAATGTCTTTTATATGTCACTTTGCAATGATGATGACCAACAGAAGGTCTTTTATATGTCACTTTACAATGATGATGACCATTAAAAGGTCTTTTGTATGTCACTTTACAATGATTATGACCATTAAAAGGTCTTTTATATGTCACTTTACAATGATGATGACCAACAAAAGGTCTTTTATATGTCACTTTACAATGATGAGGACCAACAAAAGGTCTTTTATATGTCACTTTACAATGATGATGACCAACAAAAGGTCTTTTATATGTCACTTTGCAATGATGAGAACCAACAAAAGGTCTTTTATATGTCACTTTACAATGATGAGGACCAACAAAATGTCTTTTATATGTCACTTTGCAATGATGATGACCAACAGAAGGTCTTTTATATGTCACTTTACAATGATGATGACCATTAAAAGGTCTTTTGTATGTCACTTTACAATGATTATGACCATTAAAAGGTCTTTTATATGTCACTTTACAATGATGATGACCAACAAAAGGTCTTTTATATGTCACTTTACAATGATGAGGACCAACAAAAGGTCTTTTATATGTCACTTTACAATAATGTCTTGTTTTTCTATTTCTAGGAATTGGAAGTTTTGGATACACTGATGGGGAGCTACCTGGATGATGGACGGGTCAGTGCTTGTGCCCAGGTGGCGGCAGTCTTTGGTCACTACAATCAGGATTTAGCCATTGTTCAGGTAATAATAATAACCATCTTGCTATTTGAACACTTTACATCCACCCAGCAAATATAAACCCAATCTATCCACATGACTTTTCCATGTGTAATAATAGTAATGAGGCAGTTAAAGGATACTTCAGATTTGTCTTATGGCCTGGAGTCATACAAGATGGATTCACACAACACAAGATGGATTCACAAAAGATGGATTCACACAATGGATTCACACAAGTTTGATTCACACAAGATGGAATCACACAAGATGGATTCACGCAAGATGGATTCACACAAGATGGATTCACACACAATGGATTCACGCAAGATGGATTTACACGATGGATTCACAAAAGATGGATTCACACAAGATGGAATCAAACAATTGGATTCACACAAGATGGATTCACACATGATGGATTCACACAAGATGGATTCACGCAAGATGGATTCACACAAGATGGAATCACACAGATGGATGCACACAAGATGGATTCACACAAGATGGATTCACACAAGATGGAGTCACACAAGATGGATTCACACAAGATGGATTCACACAAGATGGATTCACACAAGATGGATTCACACAAGATGGATTCACACAAGATGGATTCACACAAGATGGATTCACACAAGATGGAGTCACACAAGATGGATTCACACAAGATTGATGTACACAAGATGGATTCACACAAGATGGATTCACACAAGATGGATTCACACAAGATGGATTCACACAAGATGGATTCACACAAGATGGATTCACACAAGATGGATTCACACAAGATGGATTCACACAAGATGGAGTCACACAAGATGGATTCACACAAGATGGATTCACACAAGATGGATTCACACAAGATTGTGTTTTTACAGTTGTCCACAAAAAAAAAAGAAATGTTTGGAAATAAAATGTTTCTTTCATTATAAAAGAATTCACATGTGTTCAAAAAGCTGCAAGACATGCTGGGTACTTAAGTACTCTACATGTGAAAAGCTCTCACAGCCGTGTAGCATCTCTATCAAATCTAATATAATGTATTCTAACAAAAATAGCTACCTCCGTATCAAAAAAGTAACTCAGTGTCTAAAATTTCAACTGCAGTTCACAAAAACACCTTGTCTAGCTTTCAAGTCTTCACCCAACGGATAGTCAGATGTGGCTGATTTCAACTCTTGATATCAACGGATAGTCAGATGTGGCTGATTTCAACTCTTGATATCAACGGATAGTCAGATGTGGCTGATTTCAACTCTTGATCTCAATGGATAGTCAGATGTGGCTGATTTCAACTCTGATATCAACGGATAGTCAGATGTGGCTGATTTCAACTCTTGATATCAACGGATAGTCAGATGTGGCTGATTTCAACTCTTGATATCAACGGATAGTCAGATGTGGCTGATTTCAACTCTTGATATCAACAGATAGTCAGATGTGGCTGATTTCAACTCTTGATATCAACGGATTGTCAGATGTGGCTGATTTCAACTCTTGATATCAACGGATAGTCAGATGGGGCTGATTTCAACTCTTGATTTCAAACGGATAGTCAGATATGGCTTATTTCAACTCTTGATATCAACGGATAGTCAGATGTGGCTGATTTCAACTCTTGATATCAACGGATAGTCAGATGTGGCTGATTTCAACTTTTGATATCAATGGATAGTCAGATATGGCTGATTTCAACTCTTGATATCAACGGATAGTCAGATGGGGCTGATTTCAACTCTTGATATCAACGGATAGTCAGATGTGGCTGATTTCAACTCTTGATATCAACGGATAGTCAGATGTGGCTGATTTCAACTTTTGATATCAATGGATAGTCAGATATGGCTGATTTCAACTCTTGATATCAACGGATAGTCAGATGGGGCTGATTTCAACTCTTGATATCAGGAGAAAATACAGACAGTTGCTCACATTCCACCAACAAAATACAAGTCATGACATTAACAGAACATCCCCACATAATCTAACAATGACACTGGCATGTGGACTGGTGCTCCATGACACTGGTATGTGGACTGGTGCTCCATGACACTGGTCTGTGGACTAGTGCTTGTCTGTGGACTGGTGCTCCATGACACTGGTCTGTGGACTAGTGCTTGTCTGTGGACTGGTGCTCCATGACACTGGTCTGTGGACTAGTGCTGGTCTGTGGACTGGTGCTTCATGACACTGGTCTGTGGATTAGTGCTGGTCTGTGGACTGGTGCTCCATGACACTGGTCTGTGGATTAGTGCTGGTCTGTGGACTGGTGCTCCATGACACTGGTCTGTGGACTGGTGCTCCATGACACTGGTCTGTGGACTGGTGCTGGTCTGTGGACTGGTGCTCCATGACACTGGTCTGTGGACTAGTGCTGGTCTGTGGACTGGTGCTCCATGACACTGGTCTGTCGACTGGTGCCGGTCTATCACTTTGAGGAGCATTGCTTAAGTTTATTTTTATTCGGTGAGGGCTTGGACACAAGTTATTCTGGGTTGTGACACAACTAATCCTGGGTTGTGACACAAGTTATTCTGGATTATGACAGCTTATTCTGGGTTGTGACACAACTAATCCTGGGTTGTGACACAAGTTATTCTGGATTATGACAGCTTATTCTGGGTTGTGACACAACTAATCCTGGGTTGTGACACAAGTTATACTGGATTATGACAGCTTATTCTGGGTTGTGACACAACTAATCCTGGGTTGTGACACAACTAATCCTGGGTTGTGACACAAGTTATTCTGGATTATGACACAACTTATTCTCTCACTTATTTAAATGTATTTGAAAATCAGACATCAAAATTATGTGTATATTTTTAAGTGTAACTTTTGCTAAAATTGTAACCGTCAAAGAACACACCATTAAAGAACACCTCATCAAAGAACACACTTTCATTGAATTAAATAACTTTTATTTAATGACAACTTTCAGACCTGCATTGCCCTTGCCAATGGACACAGCCACATAGAAAATATGGAACCGGCTATGAGGAGACTTGTTGCTAAGTCATCTACTGCACGTACAAGACATGTGTCAGTCAACCTCAATCGATCATACAGCAGTAAGCAATTGATCATATATAGACATGCCAACAAACATTAGTTGATTATTGTATGATACCCTCACTCAGTTATTCTTGTAACCAGTGACATATCCTCATCAACACCAGGCACAGAAACATTGCAAATCCCATCTACATTCATAGGAGCCATAATGATCAATAAATTGATCGTGGGCCCTTAATATATAGAAGAAGAAGAACATTAGTTGATCATACAGCAGTAAGCAATTGATCATTTAACTTTTTTACGCAGGAAATTTGTATTATATATCTTGCATATTTATTATTCACAATTACAGAAAGTGGAGATGGCTGTTATTGTTACTGTTCCTGTTACAGTTACCGTTACTGTTGCTGTTACTTTGTGTCAATGCCAAATTAGCAAGTTGAAATGATTATTGTGAAACTATTTCTTTGACACAGTTGGAAGCATCAACACATCTTACCAGACAGATGGCAGCACTTTAAATGAAGGTAACGAGGTCATTAACGTGATGGAGAAACTGTACGCTCACTGTGTTAAGGGGACGCAAGTGTGCCTCAGGATCATCACATGCTACAAAATTGCTGAGGTCAATAGGAAATTCCAGTACTTCTTATAGAACTTTGTTTGGTTTTGTTTTGTACCTCTAAGTTCTTAGGTTTAAGTTTTTAAAGTTTTTATCTTCTACATAAGCAAAGAGAGGTTTGCGTTCTGTTGTGTGAGTTTATAATTTTTATATCAAAGTGAAATAAAGATGTCACGTCTGCTATGCACACAAAAATGTCTGCCTCTAAAAGGACGTTGTGATGTGGCAGATGAAAATGTCTGCCTCTGAAAGGATATTGTGATGTGACAGATGAAAATGTCTACCTCTGAAAGGATGTTGTGATGGGGCAGATGAAAATGTCTGTATCTGAAAGGATGTTGTGATGTTATAGATGAAAATGTCTGCATCTGAAAGGATGTTGTGATGTGACAGATGAAAATGTCTGCATCGGAAAGGATGTTGTGATGTGGCAGCTTGTTTTTTAAAACTTTCCTCAGGTGCTTTTCATGAAGTTCAAGGACGTTGTCACAAATTCAGAGTTTGATTCTCTCAGACTTCTGCTCAAAGTTGGTAACCCAAATAAATTTTCACTAGCTCGGGACTTTCTATCAACAAGCGGACTCACAGATGATGAGGTAAGGTTTGCAAGTAATGAAGTAATGGTTTGAATGATGAAGTAATTTTGGAAATGATGAAGTAATGTTGTAGAAGTTGAGGTTATGTTGTAGAAGATGATGTAATGTTTTAAATTATTAGGTAATCTTGGCTTTAGTTTTAGATTTCATTCATTTTAATTTTAATGACAATGAGTTGACTCCCTTTTAATGACAATGAGTTGACTCCCTTTTAATGACAATGAGTTGACTCCCTTAAGTCTGGAAATCTACGTAACATCTTCATTAAACATTGTTATAACCTAATGATAAGAGTGTGGGACTGCCATAAAGCTTTCCAGTAGATCAATAAGACACAAACAATTGGGGTCAATGAAACAACATAATATGTTAAGCTATAACATGTTAAGCTATATAATAAGGTTACACAGAATACAAATGCATACATTGTTATTGAAAAGTTCATTACTATAATCCATAATTGATTGGTTTGATTTTGTCCATTGATTGATTTGATTGATTTTGTCCATTGATTGATTGGTTTCATTTTGTCCACTGATTCAGATCACAGGTTTTCTAGCTGATTTAATAGTCGATGTTCTCAAATCACTTGTCAAAGGAGACATCGACTCAGGTACCAGTACATTGGCTACAAAACATCTAACACCAGACCCCAAATTTCTAACACCAGACACCAAACATCTAACACCAAACATCTAACAGCAGACACCAAACATCTAACATCTAACACCAAACATCTAAAATCAGAAACCAAACATCTAATATCAGACACAAAACATCTAACATCAGAAACTAAACATTAGACTCTAATTATTTAAAATCAGACACAAAAGAATTATTTATTAAATATTAAATATGATAAATGAATTTTAATTAACCAGCATTTGTTGAATAAGGACAGTGTCATTATAAAAGCACAGTGTTAGTGTATTAGTACCAGTACAGTTTAAGTGTAAAATGTTCTTTCAGATTTGGGAGCTGCCTCTAGCAACCAAAAAGACAATGTTTTCAATGCAACTCAGGGCATGATCATTTTTAGCCAGTTTTTAAGGCTAACTGATAATGCTGCGCTTCTCGGCAGTCGTATCCTTCAGTCTGTTGCTTCACTTTTGACCAGTGGTCAGCAAGAAATGTCATCAACAGGTAAGTTGCTAGAATTTAGTCTAAAACATTTTGTAAAGGAAGAGTTTCTCAGTAAAAAAAAACTACACCAAAATAATTAATTCAATTAATAAAGGCATTTCATTTATCGACTATTAGAAAAGTGTTTGTTCAATAAGGATGCATCTTCTTATCAATAAGGATACATCTTCTTATGGATAAGGATACATATACTTATCAATAGGGATACATCTTCTTATCAATAAGGATACATCTTCTTATCAATAAGGATGCATCTTCTTATCAATAAGGATGCATCTTCTTATCAATAAGGATACATCTTCTTATCAATAAGGATACATCTTCTTATCAATAAGGATACATCTTCTTATCAATAAGGATACATCTTCTTATCAATAAGGATACATCTACTTATCTTTTAGTAGGCCTACTTAACAGAAATTTCTTATTTAATATCCCAATGTTTGGTAGTGCTGACCATACAGACAGAGCTCATTATTATGTCCCATGAGTGCTACACCATATCATCTAATATGGAGGGCATCTCTCATGTCCTACGTGCTGCTCGTGTCTGCTGTGATTGCCTTGCAGCAGGAGCTCAGTATGGATTAATGGTGTGTATGTTTACACATTTTTATATACTGTTAAGGACTTGTTTGTGTTTTGTGATTACTTGTTTGATTTCCGAGAGTATTTGGGCAGCTGTTGCTATTGGGGCAGCTGTTGCTATTTGGGCAGCTGTTGCTATTTGGGCACCTGTTGCTATTTGGGCAGCTGTTGCTATTTGGGCAGCTGTTGCTATTTGGGCAGCTGTTGCTATTTTTGTGACGTTTTTGCTTAAGGGGTAATGATGTTGTTAATGTTGTTATGGTTTAGATCAGGCCTGCACATCCCGCATGGCCGCATGTGGCCCGCCAGGACCTACTTGGCGGCCCGCGAAGTAACGAAATATTCTTTATTATCACTACATTCTTCATAGCTTTCGCCCCGTCCTATTATCATTTGGCCTGCACAAGTTTTTCATAAAGTATTACAGCAGCCTTACATTTTGAGTTGTGCAGGCCTGGTTTAGATGGATAGCAGGGATGAGTTGTATTAGTATTATATGTAATGAAGAGACATTTGATCTATGAAGCCTTGCTTAAGTAAATGAATGACCCCTGGACAAATGACGCTATTGAACTTGGTAATATCGGGCTCCTAACATATATATCATAACCTTTCAAATAGAAATGTATTGTATTTATATATTTATTATAGATTATACTTGATAGAACACTTCTCATCATTGCCAACAGTAAGCATTTCTCAAGAAATTGTTGACAGTACTAAATTCTCTTTAACAGTTTTTTTTCAATCTGTTGCAAAAGATAATATATTGAAATGATTTTATTAGTAGTGCAAGTAGAGAGTCAGTATTGTCAAACTCAGATAATATATTGAAATGATTTTATCAGTAGTGCAAGTAGAGAGTCAGTATTGTCAAACTCAGATAATATATTGAAATGATTTTATTAGTAGTGCAAGTAGAGAGTCAGTATTGTCAAACTCAGATAATATATTGAAATGATTTTATCAGTAGTGCAAGTAGAGAGTCAGTATTGTCAAACTCAGATAATATATTGAAATGATTTTATCAGTAGTGCAAGTAGAGAGTCAGTATTGTCAAACTCAGATAATATATTGAAATGATTTTATCAGTAGTGCAAGTAGAGAGTCAGTATTGTCAAACTCAGATAATATATTGAAATGATTTTATTAGTAGTGCAAGTAGAGAGTCAGTATTGTCAAACTCAGATAATATATTGAAATGATTTTATTATTAGTGCAAGTAGAGAGTCAGTATTGTCAAACTCAGATAATATATTGAAATGATTTTATTAGTAGTGCAAGTAGAGAGTCAGTATTGTCAAACTCAGATAATATATTGAAATGATTTTATCAGTAGTGCAAGTAGAGAGTCAGTATTGTCAAACTCAGATAATATATTGAAATGATTTTATCAGAAGTACTGGTAGAGAGTCAGTATTGTCAAACTCAGATAATATATTGAAATGATTTTATCAGAAGTACTGGTAGAGAGTCAGTATTGTCAAACTCAGATAATATATTGAAATGATTTTATCAGAAGTACTGGTAGAGAGTCAGTATTGTCAAACTCAGATAATATATTGAAATGATTTTATCAGAAGTACTGGTAGAGAGTCAGTATTGTCAAACTCAGATAATATATTGAAATGATTTTATCAGAAGTACTGGTAGAGAGTCAGTATTGAGCAATGTTTGTTGACAGATTCGGTTGCTGACTGGCGTTGGTAGATACAGTGAAATGTTGTACATCTTCCATGCCCTGCAACAAAACCACCAGTTTGAACTGCTGCTACGTAAAGGAATGGACAGGGTCGGTCTTTTTTAAAATAACCTTTAAAAAATCTTTATTTAACTTTTCCAAATGTCTGTTTAACGTTGATCTAAGATTTTAAAATGTATATGTTACTTTGATCTTAAAATTAATTTTTTTAACACAAGTGAAAAATGAAGTTGCTATTGTGTATTCTTGTATTTTGTTAAAATTTCTTTCTTAGAATTTCTACATGTATTTTTCCAGGAAGATAAACTGAAAGTAGCTATACTTGACTATTTGAAACGTTATCAGCCAGACGATAATGAATCTTACACCATGGTAGCTCTTAAATTCACAATGTATCGGGATATCGCAGGGATGTTAGAAGCTTGTGGTCACAAGTCAATGCAACTCTTCAAAGATAAACCCTTAGGCAAGTTGTAGTTACCTAAGTTGATGGCCTTTGTTATGTACGATACATTAAACTATAATGCTGGCTTCAACAACTCAAGTTGCATCCAAGTATTGCTTGATTCATCAATTAATCTAGCATCCAAGTATTGCTTAGTTCATCAATTAATCTAGCATCCAAGTATTGCTTGATTCATCAATTAATCTAGCATCCAAGTAATGCTTGATTCATCAATTAATCTAGCATCCAAGTAATGCTTGATTCATCAATTAATCTAGCATCCAAGTATTGCTTGGTTCATCAATTAATCTAGCATCCAAGTATTGCTTAGTTCATCAATTAATCTAGCATCCAAGTATTGCTTGGTTCATCAATGAATCTAGCATCCAAGTATTGCTTGGTTCATCAATTAATCAAGCATCCAGGTATTGTTGGTTCATCAATCTATCTAGCATCCATGTATTGCTTGGTTCATCAATTAATCTAGCATCCAGGTATTGCTTGGTTCATCAATCTATCTAGCATCCAGGTATTGCTTGGTTCATCAATTAATCAAGCATCCAGGTATTGCTTGGTTCATCAATCTATCTAGCATCCAGGTATTGCTTGGTTCATCAATCTATCTAGCATCCAGGTATTGCTTGGTTCACCAATTAATCTACCATCCAAGTATTGCTTTAAAATCAAATTGCATGCTCTAAAAATTTGAAGTGAACAGAGTCCTGCCTAACCTGACTCCTGCCTAACCTGACTCCTGCCTAACCTATCTTATCAAGACATGCTCTTCTGCCTAAGCAAAGGGGCATAATTCTGTTTTTAAATAGAAATGTTATTATCAGAATATCTATGAAACAAGCTGTGTCATTTTTATTTTAAAAATTTTTTAAACATTAAAATGAATGAAATAAAAATAAAATAAATATAAAAATTGAAAGGTTTTTAAGATAATAACCTTTTCATTATAATATCTGAAGTTGACTAACACTGTATTTTCAAAATTGATGGTCGCCATATTTAAAACATTCTGTATTCTCTTTTGAAAAAGAGTTTCAGTTGTGAGTGCAGCAGTAAATTTTAGTAGATGAATGTATGGAGTTTATTTGCTTGGCAGCCTTAAAGGGCGTTGTATGTGACTACTGTTGGGCATTGTAGGCCGGCACTGGTGGGAATATGGGAGACGAAAGTGTACCCTTACGGCAGGAGAGGGTGATTCTCAAAATTTTAATTCTCAAATATTTTACCTGATCATTCTTTGTAGAAAATTCTAAAGAAACTCAGGAGATGTTGAAAAAGTGTTTACAATATTTTCAAGATGCAGCAGAAAGTTATGTCAAAGTAAGTATTTGTAAACATTGACCCTGTATTTTATAGACTAGAATGTTATGTCAAAGTAATTGTTTGTAAACATGTGTCCGGTATTTTATATACCAGAATGTTATGTCAAAGTAATTATTTGTAAACATTGACCCTGTATTTTATAGACCAGAATGTTATGTCAAAGTAATTATTTGTAAACATTTACCCGGTATTTTATAGACCAGAATGTTATGTCAAAGTAATTATTTGTAAACATTTGTCCGGTATTTTATAGACCAGAATGTTATGTCAAAGTAATTATTTGTAAACATTTGTCCGGTATTTTATAGACCAGAATGTTATGTCAAAGTAATTATTTGTAAACATTTACCCGGTATTTTATACACCAGAGTGTTATGTCAAAGTAATTATTTGTAAACATTTACCCGGTATTTTATAGACCAGAATGTTATGTCAAAGTAATTATTTGTAAACATTGACCCGGTATTTTATAGACCAGAATGTTATGTCAAAGTAATTATTTGTAAACATTGACCCGGTATTTTATAGACCAGAATGTTATGTCAAAGTAATTATTTGTAAACATTGACCCGGTATTTTATAGACCAGAATGTTATGTCAAAGTAATTATTGTAAACTGGTATTTAAAAACAACTTATGAAGCATTACCAGGGATAATTTTTTTAAAATTCCATAATTGTGTTAGTATAACAAATGTTATCATGACTTTACTTTGTGCCAGGACAATAGTGTGAGAAAAGCCCAACACTGCGTCAAGTTGGCCAGACTTCTTTCTCTTCAACTGCAACTACTGGTCAATGGCATTCAGGTCATTGAGTTGACCAGAGATCAGCTGACTAATTTTGTCAATACTCACAACAGATTTATTGAGGTATGTATCCACTTGTTGCATCATTAATTTGTTGCGTCATTTGCTTTAAAGAACAGGGTTGTAAACAAAACACTTTCATCAAAGATGCTCATATTTGATCTTATCGACATCATTTACTGATGACATTCATTTACTAATGACATTCATTTACTGATGACATTCATTTACTGATGACATTCATTTACTGATGACATTCAATTACTGATGACATTCAATTACTGATGACATTCATTTCCTGATGACATTCATTTCCTGATGACATTCGTTTACTGCTGACATTCGTTTACTGCTGACATTTGTTTACTGGTGACATTCGTTTACTGGTGACATTCATTTACTGGTGACATTCATTTACTGGTGACATTCATTTTCTGGTGACATTCATTTACTGGTGACATTCATTTACTGGTGACATTCATATACTGGTGACATTCATATACTGGTGACATTTATTTACTGGTGACATTCATTTACTGATGACATTCATTTACTGGTGACATTCATGTGGCGAAAGGTACTTTGTCTAGGAGATTAGGTCCCTTCTCCAGCCACAGACATAAATTTTCAGAGTCCAAAACTCCGGTTCTTCAGCTCCGGGAAAGCTGATATTTATAAGTTCTCCTGGCTCCTACAAAGCCGATACTTTACAAGGAAAAACACGCAACGTAGTCTAACTGTGATCTATAATTTATTCCTTGTTGAGTTCTAAGTGTTCCAAAGCATCACATTATACTCAATAGTCATGTAGAATGACTAACAAATCCAATAAATACACAAAAAGAATTAGAATTACTAAGTTACACTACGTCCAACTCAAAACACACTCTGCTCGAATCCACTCTCAATAATAAATCTCTCTCCCCCTAATAATAATTTCTCTCTCTCTCTTATACCCTCACAGACCATGCACTCGTGATATCAACAAAATAGCTAACATTCGTTCACCCCTTTCAATATTCCCAAACTCACTTCCTCACCTGGGTTTCCCCTCCCCCCCTTACCTTTTCCCCAAGCATACACAGAAAAGGTAAACACACGATCTGACCGTGACAATTCATTTACTCGTGACATTCATTTACTCATGACATTCATTTACTCATGACATTCATTTACTCATGACATTCATTTACTCATGACATTCATTTACTCATGACATATACTTTCAAACATTCATCCTTAATAACTTGACTGTTTGCTCTAAATAGCTTTAAATAGAAGCATGGGGATGTTGGTTTTAGCCATAAGAAATGTTAGTAAAAAGAAATTCTATCAAAAACATCAACACACTCTGAAACCTCAATAATAGGATACTCTTTAAAACATGAATAAAAGAAGACTCATTTAAACATTTTTATAGAACACTCATTAAAACAACTATAATAAAAGACTCACTATCAAAATAATAGAATAATCTCTAATGTACAGGCAATGGTTGTTTCTGATGCTTATGAGAGACGCACAGACTGGTCAGAGGCCACATTCAATAATGTTGTCATGAATGGAGACATGCGATATTTACAGGAGATGAAGTTACATGTACGCATCACACCTTCACTTGTAGAAGATGTTGCCAAGAGGTAAGTTACATGTACGCATCACACCTTCACTTGTAGAAGATGTTGCCAAGAGGTAAGTTACATGTACGCATCACACCTTCACTTGCAGAAGATGTTGCCAAGAGGTAAGTTACATGTACGCTCACACCTTCATTTGTAGAAGATGTTGCCAAGAGGTAAGTTACATGTACACATCACACATTCATTTGTAGAAGATGTTGCCAAGAGGTAAGTTACATGTACGCTCACACCTTCATTTGTAGAAGATGTTGCCAAGAGGTAAGTTACATGTACGCATCACACCTTCACTTGTAGAAGATGTTGCCAAGAGGTAAGTTACATGTACGCATCACACCTTCACTTGTAGAAGACTGACTGCTTCTATTTTGGCATTATTTTGTTACTAATTAAAAAAATGTAATGAATCATTATAACTCAGGGGTCAGCTAATTGGGTTAAATGACCCCAAATGGGGTAAAAATGAACATTTTTAGAGTAACGAGGACTCAAAATATCTATATAAAATTATATTTAAAATGCATTCCTTATTATTAGGAAAAACAAATTTTCTGGCAACAGTGCATCTGGCCTGTGTATTGCACCCAGTTTGCTATGGTTACTTGTGGCTTGGCAGCTAACATTAACCAACAAGTCAGGTCTTGTGTAGGTCAATTTTGGCCTGGTCGCCTATTTTTTCTTATGCTCTGTGGCAACACTAGAGTTTGTGTAACAAAGGGCGGTCATCTATGTTGTCACCCCCTCAAGGCTTCTCCATGGACCTCCGCTGGGTCTGCCTGCTTTGGGGATACCCTACTCTTGTGACAACCTGTTCTGGTGGCACCCTTTCCTTATGGCACCTTTCTATGTTATCAAACCAACTTGATCTATCTTTCTCAAATTTGCTATTTTCCATTTGGTGTCATCCACTGTGAGGGTGTCATCTCAACATGGGACTGTCAATCGTCTGCCAGGGTGTCACCAGGTGCGGGCAGCACCCCAAATGACATTACTGCCTATTCTCAGAACATCAGGAGACACAAGGTCTTTAAAAATTGCCCACAAGGAACAACCTAACTTTGCTAATACTAACAAGAATTTTTCCCTCTAATGAACTTAAAAACAAAGCATAGAAATAAATTATTTAACCCCAAAGACAGTGTCCAAAATTGCTCCTTTGTTAAAAAAACAACCAATTTTGATGTCAGTGTATCAAAATGAAACATTAATTCTACAGTTTGTAGGGAATTTTTTTTCAAAGAAATCCTTTTGTTCCATGAGGTTGTTCTTAATATATTTTATTGAATTTATTTTGTACTTTAATGTTCATACTTATTATTAAATAAATTCATTAAGCCATTTTGAATTTAAATAGTCTATCATTTTCTTCCTGTCAAATCCAGGGGTAATGTCAAGGTAATTGACGTAAACAATTATATTTTGGGGTAATGGCAAAAAAAGTTTGCTCACCAGTTTTAATTCAGGTCATTTTAGTATATGTGTTCATAACTGGTGTAAAAATATGAATGAAATTATGTGAGGAAAATAATTTTAAAATTATCATTTTTTACCATTGTGGATAAAGAAAGAAAAATGTTTGAAAAGTAATATCTATTATCTCTAGATATAAGCAGTTGACAGTCAAGCCAAATGCTGCACTACAGCCTCTTAGAAAATTACTGAGCCTTTGCAAGGATGCTCAACTGCAGTACCGTTTAGCCAATGAACTGGGACTAACAGATATTGTAACTGCCTTGCTAAAAGGTGATACCAGTAATTACCTGCAGGATATTTCTGTGATATAAAGATGTAACCTAATCGACATGTTTGGATCTAGGTGTGGAGCTCCAGTATTTAAAATATGTACAGGTGTACAAATAAAATAAAGTTCCATTTTTATAGAAAGGTTGCTATCATAATCATTTATCCATTTTTATTGTGCCTTTATTAATCACAATGTAGCCATTTTGTTTGCCTATTAATGTGTTAAAAACACTTTAAAATAATTTTTGACATAAGTTTTATATATGTTATTGATACCATGAATGTTAATACTAAGCTGCATTTAAAATGTGTCCTGTGGAAGTAGATCATTTTCAGCTTGTCCAAATATTGTGTCAAGTTTTCTAATGTCTACTGAAGCAAGATGATATATTTACCATAAAGATTGCTTTTGTGACATTATTGTTTTTGTAATCATCAAAGATGATTTTGTTGTAAATCACTTCCAATTAATACAATAGAACCTAAGATTCATGTAAAGGCAAGACATAGCACAATTCATTAAAAATAAATTCATTTAAGTTTCAACTCCTATTAAACAAAAGTTAATTTTAACTTGACAATTGACAAAAAGATCAATTTCACTGTGTTTATACTTTTTTAAACACTTGCTCATTAATGAACACCATCATTTTGACATCCAAATGAAATTATTTATCTGTTTTATTGGGATGTGTACTTTTTTAATTTGAAGTCAAGACTTGGTGTTTGAAGTCAAGACTTGGTGTTTGAAGTCAAGACTTGGTGTTTGAAGTCAAGACTTGGTGTTTGAATGCTTTAAAGTAAATCAATTTTTGTTTGACTTTCCAAGTAGTCCTGCCTGATGTTCATGAACATTTTAATTTGGTTGTGAAGTGCATACATTGTAAACTACTGGTACTTGTACATTTTGGTCACATCTGTATACCAGAATGTGAAGAATTTCCATCCAACAAATAAGTGATTTTTTTTACATACATTACTGAACAAAAATAATTTGTTAAATCAAATTTTTTGTCTGTAAAGCTCACATTTATTTTGGTTGTAAGGCGGTAATATAAATTAATTATGCAACAAACATTCGAAAGAAAGATATTTGACAAAAGTTTAAGTTGTCACAAAAATTTTCCAGCTTTTCTGTGGGATAGTCTGATAAAGTCGACTTCAATATCAACAGATTTTTTCTTGTGAAACTTGAAAGTATTGGCTAAATCATAGCGTAGTTCTGCCAGGACACTTACATCCACTTCCCAACTGGTGGCTTTCTTAAGAATATGCTGTGTGGATAGTGCATTAAGAAGAATTGAAATAGAAGTGAATAATTAGTAGGCTGAAGGCTGATATTCTTAACGTGCTGTACATTTTTCATTTTAAATTATTCCTTTTTAGTTTTGATAAATAAAACTAAATAAAAGTTGAATTAAAATTTCTGTTTGGCTTTTTCAAGTTAATTCTGTGCCCTTCTTGATTTCTGTTAATGTTAAAATTTAACATAAGAGGCTGACATAGTACTTCAGTCAATTCAATTAATTTAACATAAGAGGCTGACGTAGTACTTCAGTCAATTCACTTAATTTAACGTAAGTTGCTGACATAATACTGCAGTCAATTCAATTAATTTAATAATTTCATTTCAAGTGCTGAATTTATCACAGTATTTCCTGAGGTAAATGTACAAAGTCATTAGAGCATATTATTTAAATTAGAAAATCGAATTGTCATGGTTAGAGTTAGCAAAAGAACACCCTGTATTATTTACCATACATTCTTGAAAGCTGACTGAAGCATACTTTAATTTAAACCATTTTATTAATATTACCTCTCTCGTTGATGTTTTATGAAGAGAATAGACAGCATTATGTGACAAATTAAGTGCAGCTTGAAGGAAGGCAATATCTATTCCTGTGAAGTACATCATATATATGCATAAAACCTTAAAAATATAAATATGCAATTTTTCATGCTTAAAAAATTAAATCTGTAATAGTAATAAGTAGGTTTCTCAAAGAAATGGGATTATATGAATTTACCAACATGCAATAGATTATATGAAATTGAACTATTAAGTAAAATATGTATCTACTATTTTGAATAGAATTGTGTTTTGCTAATTAAATATTTAAAAAAAAAAAGATTCTACAGGTAAAAATATAATTGTAAGTAGAAAGCACCTTGCTTTGGTTGTAACTTACCTTCATTGTGCTTAGTCCCAAATGGGGGATTCATCACCACGGTATCAAATTTTTTAAATAGTTGACTTGATTTTGGATCAGGGCCTAGCAAACATCGAACATCAGAGGCCATTAGATCCACAGAGTTCATTTCAAACTCAGACAAATTAGTGTAGCATGTTTCTAAAGCATCTTCATCAACATCTATTCCAAGAACATACCTGCAATGGTTTACACATTTATTTTAAACTAAAGCTGTAAAGGAAATAGTCGAACAATATATATTTAGGCTTGAAATGAAAAATCAAGACAAATCAAATTAGTTTGAAAATCAATGCTCTAACGTATTATTGATATAAAGTTGTAAGCATTTATTCAAATTCAATATTTTTTTTTTACTTCTGTTAAAATTAAGAACTAATGTGTGTACATACCCAGCTCCCAGCATAGTTGCACCAATACTTAATATGCCACAACCTACACCCAAATCTGCCACACACTTATCAGCCAGATCATCATAGGTTGAAGACATTGTATGCAACATACATGCTGAGGAAAGTGACACAATTTAAGTTTTAGATTTTTATAGTGCAAATAAATCTTTGTCTTAAATATACCCTTATTACTTTCTTAATAAAATGGTTTGCCATATACATGTAATGTAATTATAATACAAACTTGATTTAGTAATGTCATTAGATTAAATTTCTTACCAGCAATATGTGGTGTAGTGGGATATTGCTCTAGCTTGATTTTTGGGTTTTCAAACACGTCAACATCTTGTAAATATGATTCCAATTCTTTTCTTTTCATGCACTTCAGTTCACGAGCCATTAGTAGACAGTATACTTGGACTTGGGTCTGTTTAAGTCAAATTAAGACTAAGTAAGTGGTTGGCAATTTGTAGTCCTAAATCACTAAATACTAAATATCACCAAAAAATCAATGACTGCTGAAACTGAAGGCAATGACAATGTTTCATTAAATAGATATAGGCGCTATAAGGTGATTAGGCTACCGTACACTGTCGTCCGTACGTCCTACGCACATTCAATTAAAAACTTTAAAAAATAAAAAATGTGACATTGACATTTTTATATTGTTATATAAACTACATTACTTACACTTACATTTTTTACAACAAACTGAATTTGAACAACGACACACAATCAGACTGAGAGTACTCCCTGGGATTAATTAATAATATAAATTGGCATAGGTGATGACTATTATTTCAAGTAGTCAAGTTAAAATGAAACTATGAGTCGGCTATAGGGACCCGGGTCCTTATATTAAAATTAAAACATTTTTAAAACAAGACTGCAAAAATAATTAAGGTTCCGATCCTTCCACGAAAGAACTTTTGGTCTTTTAATTTAAAACTGTATTTGGCCTTTATTTTAATTGTTTAATCATATTAAATATTAATAAATAATTAAGCTAGATGGTAAAAAAGTAATCAATGATGATTAATAGTATTAATAGTACAAGTTTAATTTTGCTTATTTACCAGATTATTTACACAAAGTTTTCGATTATTTTGCAGGATAAGAAATGACAGAAGAGCTAAATACGAATTATAAAATCATTTCCTTATGCATAACACGTTTGAATATAATATTTTAAAAAATAAACGTATTAAATCAACAACATATATTTTAAACATTAAGTTACCTAAACGTAAACAAATCATTTAAATTAAATGAGGGTAAATTACAGTAAGTTACACATTAACTTATCTGTGGAAATCTGGCCAAACATTTACTGCCTTCGAATCTCAATTGCAGTAAAAAGTAAAGTAAATTCTACACGCTAAACTCCGTTACCGGGAACGTATTAGTTGCGACTACGTTTAATGTATTTTTGTGAAGTGTTCATTACTTTGAATTAACACGCTTGTGAGTATTTTTTAGTCTTTATAAGCCATTAATGACTATAACTGTCACTCATACTTTAAACCCGTACTGGGCCCCAGACTCCCTAAGTAAAGAGACAGTAAAAGTGAAGTCGGTTTAAATTTAAAAAAACTAAATTATAATCATAATAAGTTTTATATAAAAAGTAAATATTATAGACTAGGCCTAAAATTACGTCTTTAGTTAGTAACAAGTCAAAAGTTGCTTAACTTCTAAAAGTGTAAACTTACTGCTTATGTCCAAATGACGGCAATGATGATCAATATTTCCTCCCAATGACAATGTTTGTTTGTACTAGTACTAGTGTGTAAATTGTGTAGTAGTAGAAGCTCATATACCAATACCAGTCAAGTCTTTAATGTTGATGTTTTGAGCTTACTTGGTTTTAAAGATGTAGTTAGCTGCATTGGTTTTGCCAAGAGTTGTCTCGCCCAACATTGGGCTTATGGTAAAAGTGAATTGAATAGAGTATGAGGATAGACTAATACTTACTAATAATAATTAGGTACTCCAACTCAAATTTTCAAATACATCTGACACAGACAAAGAGCATATCATTGGAAAGAGCTGGCTCTAAGCTTTCTAATGACACCAAGATAATCTTTCTATCACTTATGGAAGAAAAGTTATGAATTTTTTAGTGATTTATTTTCCCCCACTATTCGGCTTTGTATTTAAGTTTTAAAACTGTGATCGCATTATTACACTTTTTGTACTATTTTGCTTGTATCTTTTTGGCTATTAAAGTTAGAGCTCTCAAATTTGGAGGAGACATTTACAATACAGTGTTTAACAAAACAAAATACACGAATTGTGAATTAACTTATTATATTTTATTAGTAATAGTAATAGATTGAAAGGTGTAGATAGCACTTATTAGCAGCATCGGTTTGCTAAGACTCATAGTTGTCTCACCCTAATAAGCGCAGTCACATCATTCTGGGAATCTCAACACTGGACAGGGTGCATAGATCAATAGTTGGTCATGAACAATGTGTATGATTACTTTCACATTCTTCACTGAGTACTACTCCTTTAATTTTAATAAAGAAATTCTAATTATCGATACAGTTACTATGAATTATATTAAAATAAAAATAGCCATTTGTTTTTATTAAAATTCAACTTACAAGGTTCATAAAAAAAAAGGAACTTATCCACGCTAATACCCCAAGATGAACACTATTGTTAAAAGGGATGTATTTTGATTTGTTGAAAAAAGAAGTATCTGTGTGCTATTTATTTCTTTCATGTTGCCATTTCACAGGACATTGCAACCTAACATTCTCGGGAGCAACCCCTCTATATTGCCCCCTCCCCCAAACACTTATAAGACAAAAATAAAGATGGATAGAAAAACTTTTATCAAATAAATACAGAGCTAATTATCAAAATCTTTTGAATACGGAACCATGGCCTGTATTTGACCTGGGAACCCCAAGACCAATTTACCATGGCAGACCTCACCAGCCCTGCTGCTAACTACATTTTAGCCCAATTTTTTTTTTTTTTTGAGAGTTTAACTTTTGTATACTAAAAATTTATTCTAGATTATCTTCTAGTTTGATCAGGACCATCTGGAGCTTTCTGACCACATATTATATAATTCGGTATTGACCATATTCACAATATTATATTCCTTAGGCACATAGCGCAATTATTCCCTGCAAAAAAGCATATGAATTTAAATTCTCTCTATCTGGAGCTGTGCAACTCGCTAATTTCATGCAGGCGTACTCCAAAGCACCCATTTATTGTAATTGTCAAATACTTATTTTATGACGAATGTTTATGACCACACCAGGGCACTTTGTACAGCATAAAACAAATATTTTATTTATAGACCTGTTTTTATATTATATTATCTTCTTTTCTTGTAGCCTACATATATGTTTAGTATGAAGTATGAAAATGTCTTAAATGTAGTGTGGTCAAAATTATGTTATATTGTCAAAGACATTTACAATGATATAATATTAATTTATAAAAATTGTATAGGGAATTATAAAAATGTGTTGCTAAAAAGATGTATAGTCAGATAATAGTCCATTGGAATTTAAAAAGCATTAAAATAAAGACATTAAGAAGTTGGTTCCTTGTTGGGTAGCATATTCTGTTAACAAAGTGATTAAATAATGGACTGCTATTTTAATCTTTGTTAGTTAAAATGACTATATGTACCACTTTTTTTAACCCTTTTTGTTAAAATCTTCAACCCTGTTTGGAAAAAATACTGTTTCAGTTGAAATAGACACCAAGAATGGATGCTGATTTGTATGATGAATTTGGTAATTACATTGGGCCTGAATTAGACAGTGATGATGGTGAAGAGGAGGAAGAAGAAGAGCAGGAAGATGATGATGAATATGGCGACAGAGATGTAAGCATTGTTTGATCAATTTTTTAAAAACTCAATGTTTATAAAAAAAATGAATTATGAACTCTTAAAATGGCATTAGTTTGTCCTAGTTAGATAAATTCTTTCAGCTCATAATAAATGATGTACAATTAATATTGTGCTTTTACACAGAATGAAGCAAAAATTGTTTTGACTTTTAGGATGATGATGACATGGACCAAGATGACAATGACAATCAAGCTGATATGCAAGTTGTACTCCATGAAGATAAGAAATATTATCCAACTCCAGAGGAAGTGTATGGCCCTGATGTTGAGGTGAGAATCTGTCTACTGTTCTATTAAAAAATATATCTGTTTGCAACATTTGGATTTTTTTATTCATGACATTCCTAAATATAAGTTTTCCTCTAACTTACTTTTTGTTTAATACCTTTCATTTAAATAAAAAAAACTAATTTGGTATCAAACTTCTTCAAATGTTTGATTGTCTTGTTATTTTTAAAATATTAGCTCTGGGTTTGCTTTTTATTATTATAATGTTTGACATTCAAATAAGAGACAAAAAAAATTTCCCCCAGACCATTGTTCAAGAGGAAGACACTCAGCCCCTAACAGGTAAATAAAGAAAATTTTTCAGCTTAGTTAAAAAGACAAAAATTAAAATAAGAGGGACTCATTTCAGATGCTGTACAATTCCAAAATAAAAGCCAGCCTTAATACATGATATTCTGCTGATTCAGGCTCATTATTGAACCACATAGCCTCAAATATTTAAAAACAACATCATGCAATTACTTATGTCATTAGAAGTACATAGCCTCGGATGCAATTACTTATGTCATTAGAAGTACATAGCCTCGGATGCAATTAATTATGTCATTAGAAGTACATAGCCTCGGATGCAATTACTTATGTCATTAGAAGTACATAGCCTCGGATGCAATTACTTATGTCATTAGAAGTACATAGCCTTGGATGCAATTAATTATGTCATTAGAAGTACATAGCCTCGGATGCAATTAATTATGTCATTAGAAGTACATATCCTCAGATGAAAATTACTTATGTCATTAGAAGTACATATCCTCAGATGAAAATTACTTATGTCATTAGAAGTACATATCCTCAGATGAAAATTACTTATGTCATTAGAAGTACATAGCATCAGATGAAAATTACTTATGTCATTAGAAGTACATATCCTCAGATGAAAATTACTTATGTCATTAGAAGTACATAGCCTCGGATGCAATTAATTATGTCATTAGAAGTACATATCCTCAGATGAAAATTACTTATGTCATTAGAAGTACATATCCTCAGATGAAAATTACTTATGTCATTAGAAGTACATATCCTCAGATGAAAATTACTTATGTCATTAGAAGTACATAGCATCAGATGAAAATTACTTATGTCATTAGAAGTACATATCCTCAGATGAAAATTACTTATGTCATTAGAAGTACATAGCCTCGGATGCAATTAATTATGTCATTAGAAGTACATATCCTCAGATGAAAATTACTTATGTCATTAGAAGTACTTATCCTCAGATGAAAATTACTTATGTCATTAGAAGTACATAGCCTCATATGCAATTACTGATGTTGATTAACAATTGAGCTAAAAGTCCAAATATTCTTTCTATAGAGCCAATAATTGCACCAGTTAAAAAGAAAAAGTTCAGCATGGTAGAACAAGACTTACCTACCACAACTTATAATATGGAGTAAGTCTTGAGTTTGAATTTGCTGATAGTTTTATATGTTTGATAGTCGTGAATAGCTGCATGAAATGGAAAGCCCATAAAAAGATATGTTGTCTAATTTAAATGGAATATAACATTTACTTTTATGTTATGGAGTTGGCTTGTGTGTTTGAGCAATGCATTACATTCTTGCTTTTTATGTTATTAAATACTTTATTATGATAAATAATCTTTCCTCTTAGGTTCTTGGCAGACCTGATGGACTGTCCTAACCTGGTCAGAAATGTCACACTTTGTGGTCATCTTCATCATGGTAAAGTAAGTCCAATATCATTTGTAATTATTTTTACCCGTATGTGTAATTTAGGGCTAGTATAATACAAAATACAACATCTTATTTCTAAGGCATCATTAATCATATTTATTTATTTTCATATTTCAGACTTCATTTGTTGATTGCCTAATGGAACAGACACACCCAGAGATTGTTGGAGATTATGACTCAGATGTAAGTAAATTTTAAGAGATTGTTGGATAATATGACTCAGAATGATTGTTACATTGATGGTGGGCCCTTAATATATAGAAGAAGAAGGTGTATATCAAACTTTAAGAGATACTAGTGAACAATGAAACATAATTCACATTGTAGATTAAAATAATATGTTGTAAAATACCATATATTTATTCTTAAGCTTATTTTGTGGAATAATCTTACATATTTTGTTGAAAAATGTTGCATAATGATCTTAAAATAACTTTTATTTCCAGATGAGATATGCTGACACTCTTTTCACAGAGCAAGAGGTCAGTCAGATTTTAGTTCCATCGAATAATTAAAGGTTAATACTGTATAGAAAAAAAGGTATATGACAAAGTATTTTTAAATCAAGGAGAAAATGTAAATTTAAAAAAATACATTGTGGTTTGTTGATATTTAACCTAATCATAATGCCACATCAGGCTACTTGTGACCATTCAATATACACATATTTGCTATGGCTATTTCCTGAAATTGTTACATAAACTGATTATTGGGCTGTTGCTTGAAATAACTCTACTGTAAAATCAGACATGTCAATTCATAGGAATAACTCTTACTGTACATTTTGACACAGAGAGGTGTTAGCATCAAGTCATCTCCTGTGACACTTGTGCTTCCTGACACAAAGGCTAAATCTTTCCTTTTGAACATCATGGATACGCCAGGTTAGTGGAATTGATTAGGTCATAAATGCGGAAGCCCCGCCTTGTTACTTATTTGTATCTAACAACATATTCTTTCACGTTTCAATCAGAAGGTGCTCTCAGTTGAGTTTCTTTTGGTGTAGATTTAAATTTATTGTTTGTCTAGCTAGTCGGATAATTGAACATTTATAATTTTATTACTTTCAATTGTTTCCAGTTTTTTTTCCATGTTCGTTCTTTAAAAAAGTAATTTATTCAAATAAAGAGATGAAATGTATAAAAATATTTTCTTAACTATTGATAGTGCTTATTTTCTTCTTATTTGTAATGATTTTTGGCATAAAATATCCTCGGCTAATAATTTTGGTTAACGCAAGAATACATTAACAACTTTAAAAATATCTTTTTTAGTTATGGACAAATCACCACAAGCATAATTGTGCTTTAAAAATATTCAAATATCTGTTCTACTATGTATTTGTGCCAATGTATTTATGCCGTTTTGTAATATGATCATGAGTTGTTTTTTAAAATAACTTTATTTTATGTCATTCTCATCAGTGTTTATTTATCTTGCTTATTACTTATCTTACAAGGTCATACTCATTTAAAGTAAGCTAGAATAAATTTCTTCTTTTGTTGTTTCACTTCAAAAGGTTTGTGTAGTTTCTCAATTTTTATGGACCCCCTAAAGTTCTTCTTAACAGTTTTATGGACTAGAACTTTGCAACCCTTATTCACCAGCATCTCTTGTTTTCTTTATTTAAAATAAATTCTGATTGTCTTGTAGGTCACGTCAATTTTTCTGATGAAGTAACTGCTGCATTTAGGATCAGTGACGGGGTTGTCATCTTCATTGATGCAGCTGAAGGAGTGAGTCAAGACTTAAAATATTTGTGTTGTCGACTGCTAGAACTGATTATGAACACAAAATCAACTTTTAAACTTGTTATTATTGTTAGTTCTGTCATTTGTAGTAAAGTTTAATGAGGCGATTTTGTTGGCAGTTATTTAAACTACTAATTTGATAAGATCACTTGGGGCTCACGTTTGTCTGAGCCAAAGTTTTACTTTCTGATTTTATTTCACCCCAATCTTCAGATGATGTTGAACACAGAACGTCTCATTAAACACGCCATGCAGGAGAGGTTAGCTGTTACCGTTTGTATCAACAAAATTGACAGACTCATTCTAGAGTTGAAGTTACCTCCAGCAGATGCTTACTTCAAGCTTAGACAAATTATAGATGAGATCAATGCAATTATCAGGTTAGTTGACATTTAATAAACATGACATAAAATCAATTAACCTGTGTGATGTCGTTTAATTAAGATGACATCAATGCAATTATCAGGTTAGTTGACATAAATTAACCTGTGTGATGTCGTTTAATTAAGATGACATCAATGCAATTATCAGGTTAGTTGACATCAATTAACCTGTGTGATGTCGTTTAATTAAGATGACATCAATGCAATTATCAGGTTAGTTGACATCAATTAACCTGTGTGATGTCGTTTAATTAAGATGACATCAATGCAATTATCAGGTTAGTTGACATAAATTAACCTGTGTGATGTCGTTTAATTAAGATGACATCAATGCAATTATCAGGTTAGTTGACATAAATTAACCTGTGTGATGTCGTTTAATTAAGATGACATCAATGCAATTATCAGGTTAGTTGACATCAATTAACCTGTGTGATGTCGTTTAATTAAGATGACAATGCAATTATCAGGTTAGTTGACATCAATTAACCTGTGTGATGTCGTTTAATTAAGATGACATCAATGCAATTATCAGGTTAGTTGACATTAATTAACCTGTGTGATGTCATTTAATTAAGATGACATCAATGCAATTATCAGGTTAGTTGACATAAATTAACCTGTGTGATGTCGTTTAATTAAGATGACATCAATGCAATTATCAGATTAGATGACATCAATGCAATTATCAGGTTAGATGACATCAATGCAATTATCAGGTTAGATGACATCAATGCAATTATCAGGTTAGATGACATCAATGCAATTATCAGGTTAGATGACATCAATGCAATTATCAGATTAGATGACATCAATGCAATTATCAGATTAGATGACATCAATGCAATTATCAGATTAGATGACATCAATGCAATTATCAGATTAGATGACATCAATGCAATTATCAGATTAGATGACATCAATGCAATTATCAGATGTTTTATTCTTGTTCATAGTTTTTTTGAAGCTCTATTACTTTTTAAAAGTGGTGAAAAATATTTTTGTTATAGATATTTATGTCTCCTGTCCCACCACCCCCCCCCCTTTTCAGTTTGTATGCTGAAGATGACCCCAATCAAATGGTGTCTCCACTTCTTGGAAATGTTTGCTTTGCAAGCTCTTACTACAGATTTTGTTTCACACTCAAATCTTTTGCAAAAATTTATGCAGAAACTTTTGGTAAGAAATATAAATAAAATAAAGCTGAGAAATTTAAAATTGCTAAAAGTTTAACAAAAGAAATTGTTTGCATCTAAGAACAGGATTTTAAGTTAAACTCAGACTTGATCATTATATCTTTATAGATTCTGTCCTAATATTTGTTAAATTGCATAGCTTCCTTTCAAGACAATTTGTATATTCTCTCTCTTTTTCCAGAGGGTATTAATGAAAAGGAATTTGCAAGAAGACTTTGGGGGGATCTATACTTTAACTCTAAGACGTAAGTTTTAATGTCTACTTGACATACATTTTATTGTATTAGTTTGAATTAAGTTTAGCAAGTTAAACAATAAATGCATCATGTGAATTAAGTTTAGAAAGTTAAAAATGAATGCACCATGTCTGAAATAAATTAATCTCCTGGCAGGGAAGAAATAAAAATGTGGTCATAATATCTGAAGGAGATTTATTGAATGATCTGTGAAAGGTTAAACAAGTAATTTAATATGTTTTTATAGTAGCCAAGAAAACACCACCACGGTGGGGGGAAAAAGGGGGGAGGGGATGGGATGGGGGTGGATTGAGAGGATGATAGAAAGACAGTTAATTCATTATTTCGCAAGATGTTGAATTGTTGATAAGCTTAAATTCAAACAAGTGAACATTGGTTATTTCAAGCATGATATGAACATAATGCAATACTTTTTTTATGTATTCTGAAGGAGGAAATTCTCCAAAAAGCCAGCTACATCTTCTTCCCCAAGGAGCTTTGTTGAATTTATTCTTGAACCACTGTACAAAATATTTTCACAGGTAATTGTTTACTTACTAAGATTGTATAATATGGTGTTTGTTTAGAAATGAACCAATCGCTCCTTACGTGACTTAACAACAAAATGTAACTTTTTACAAAATGCCTGTTGAACTGTTTTTAAGAAGTAAAGGATAATAATTAGGCAAATAAATTATTATGTACGTTATACTCAAGACACCTTGTAGATACCATCCAGTGCTTGTTTTCTTATATTAGACTCAGCACACCTGGTAGATCCCATCCATTTATTTGACCCAAAAATCCACTGTGCATTGACTTCCTAGATTGTTGGTGACGTTGATGAAAGTCTTCCACGAGTTTGTGATGAGCTTGGAATACATTTATCCAAAGAGGAACAGAAGCTTAATATCCGGCCTCTGTTGAGACTTGTCTGCAAGAGATTCTTCGGAGAATTCACAGGTTTGGCATATAGAACTATGGGGATGCAGATTGGTTTTTTGGGATATGGTCTATGTTTTGTTCAATAAAATCCCCATATCTCCTTCTCAGCAGCAATGAAATTTTTTAAATTTGTAGAGCTGCTCTTTACCTTAAACAAAATATTTAGCTAAGCTGAAATTGAGTTGCATAGATTGAAATATTTGTTGAGATAGGTTTGTGAGTAGTAATTTTAATTTTGCCTTTTTAATCTTCAGTTTCAGCAGAGACCTTCGATATCTGTACATTGCAAGACATTTAAATATATGATATTTTTGTGATACTATAACTTATACATAGGTGTAAATTAGATTTTAATTTATTTATAGCAGTTGTAAATAATCTTGTTATACAAATTAATAAACAGCAGAAAATTTGACACAAATATGGTTGCTTATCCACCAGTAGCTTCCAGTTAACAACAGTGCAGCCGTTTGTAGAAAATAACTTCCCATTTTTAATTATAATGTTAGTAATTACATATCTGAATTAATTTTTGTTGTTGGAATATTCTGTTTAAACACCTAAGATCAATTTAAGAATGTTTAGGTTGGGATGAAATTGCTGGTTACATTTCTTGTTGAGAATGATGTCAATTGAAATGTGTGTCACTTCTGTAGGGTTTGTGGACATGTGTGTTGAACATATCCCATCACCAGTAGAAAATGCAAAAAGAAAAATTGAGCACATCTACACTGGACCTATGGACTCAGATTTGGCAGAGGAAATGTTACAGTGTGAAGCTGAGGTAAATGTTACAGTGTGAAGCTGAGGTAAATGTTACAGTATGAGGCTGAGGTAAATGTTACAGTATGAGGCTGAGGTAAATGTTACAGTCTGAGGCTGAGGTACTTTAGGAAAATTGGGGTTGTACAAGCGTTGATACTTTTTCTCATTTTATAATTGAATTGATAAAAAGATACAATAATAAGGGAAGGTCACTGTGTTATAATTGTTGAGTATCTTGTTCAGGGCCCACTCATGGTCCACACAACCAAGCTGTATCCAACTGAAGATGGAACAAGTTTTCATGTGTTTGGTCGAGTCATGAGTGGAACACTATATGCCAATCAAGAAGTTCGCATTTTGGGAGAAAACTACACACTGCAGGATGAGGAAGATTCAAGACTTGGTCAGGTCGGGAGACTTTGGATTGCTGAAGCCAGGTAAAATCATCTGATCTTAACACTGTATTGTCATTGAACACACGGTCATATGGCTTGTACACATCGTCAAAGAGTTGATCAGTCATATGGCTTGTACACATTGTCAAAGAGTTCATCAGACATATGGCTTGTACACATCGTCAAAGAGTTGATCAGTCATATGGCTTGTATACATCGTCAAAGAGTTGATCAGTCATATGGCTTGTACACATCATGAAAGAGTTGATCAGTCATATGGGTTGTGCACATCGTCAAAGAGTTGATCAGTCATATGGCTTGTGCACATCATCAAAGAGTTGATCAGTCATATGGCTTGTGCACATCATCAAAGAGTTGATCAGTCATATGGCTTGTGCACATCATCAAAGAGTTGATCAGTCATATGGCTTGTACACATCGTCAAAGAGTTGATCAGTCATATGGCTTGTACGCATCATGAAAGAATTGATCAGTCATATGGGTTGTGCACATCGTCAAAGAGTTGATCAGTCATATGGCTTGTGCACATCATCAAAGAGTTGATCAGTCATATGGCTTGTGCACATCATCAAAGAGTTGATCAGTCATATGGCTTGTACACATCGTCAAAGAGTTGATCAGTCATATAGGTTGTGCACATTGATCAGTCATATAGGTTGTGCACATTGATCAGTCATATAGGTTGAGCACATCAGTCATATAGATTGTGCACATCAGTCATATAGGTTGATACATGTCATATAGGTTCATACATGTAGTCTAACAGTTCAAACATCACCATAAAACTTGACATTTTAAGGTTGTCAAAATGGAAGCCATGGTTTTTAACTGTAAGGATGCTTTATAATTGTATGGATCAAACATGAGGGGAAATTCTTGGACCAAATTCTTTGACTAAAATATGCTCTCAAATTAATCCTGTTATAATCTTTGACTAAAATATGCTCTCAAATTAATCCTGTTATAATCTTTGACTATAATATGCTCTCAAATTAATCCTGTTATAATCTTTGACTAAAATATGCTCTCAAATTAATCCTGTTATAATCTTTGACTATAATATGCTCTCAAATTAATCCTGTTATAATTTTGACTAAAATATGCTCTCAAATTAATCCTGTCATATTCTTTGACTAAAATATGCTCTCTTAAATTAACCTTAGATATAAAATTGAAGTGAGCAGAGTTTCTTGTGGAAACTGGATACTTATTGAAGGAATTGATCAACCGATTGTAAAAACATCCACCATAGTTGATGTGTCAGGTCACGAGGAGGTAAGATCCTTCATGCTTAAAGTGGTAGTCATATTTCATTTAATAGGTGTGATTAGTTGCAATTCTGTGCTGATTGGTTACATTTTATAAGGAAGTAATCTTAAAATAAAATTACTGAGCATTGAACAAGTGTATGAAATGAAAGATTGGCACAATTTAATCTATCCAGGTTTACATATTTCGCCCACTGAAATTCAATGCTCTGTTCCTTCTCTTACTTCTAATTGTCTTGTTCGCTGAAGAAGGCTCTAAGCTGAAACATTCATCTTATTCTGTCTTTTGATTCAAGCTTCAACATTCCTTGTTTTACTATTTCATTCACATAGCTTGAATGCAGCCCTATAATTATTATCATTTTATTGTTATACAGGTTTACATATTTCGCCCACTGAAATTCAATACTGCATCCGTCATTAAGATAGCCGTAGAACCTGTCAATCCATCAGAGCTGC
Source organism: Omphiscola glabra (assembly GCA_964017045.1). Taxonomy (NCBI): domain Eukaryota; kingdom Metazoa; phylum Mollusca; class Gastropoda; family Lymnaeidae; genus Omphiscola; species Omphiscola glabra. Next base: position 1,007,270 of record OZ024794.1, on the reverse strand, counting down.
CCAAGATGCTCGACGGTCTTCGTAAAGTCAACAAAAGTTACCCTCTGCTTAACACCAAAGTTAGAATTTTTTGCAGCCACATTGATTATTTTATTTAATACAGTGGAACCCCGCTATAACAGGCCCTGCCATAACGCGAATTCGGATATAACGCAGTCGTAGCATGGCTCCCGAAATTTTGTATATTTATTCACATGGAGAAAAAAAATTTGGAGAAAAGTAGTGTGTAAAACGTTTATTATAATTTGGTGGAAAAATTCATGTATGACTTTTAATAATAAATGATCAGAACTTAACAATTTATCCAGGTTCTTTAAATGATATAGTGATAGTCTGGTATTATCGGTCAATCTGTATTATCGTTCAAACAAATAAAAATTTGTAAATGTTTTTAATGCACAGTAATAACCTATAAATATATTAGCCATCGATTATTTTGAATATATCTTAATTAATGCGTTCCAGTTAATATTCATCTGATGATAAGCCGACTTTTTATAATTGTACATATATACACGTATATGTTCTCGGAAAAAATTTAAATATTGTAAAACCGCGCATTAACGCGACCCCGCTTTTACGCGATCTGATTTTATGGACTCCAATCATTGCGTTATAACGGGGTTCCACTGTATATATCATCTGCCTGTCCCTTCTGATATTTAATTTTTGTTTCAAGTGGCACGTTTAATGTTGTGACACAATGTATTTAACTATATTTACTTCTATTGTAAATTTTATTGTAAGAATAAAATAGTATGATGTGGCATGAGGTACAATAAAATAGTATGATGTGGTATTAGGTACAATAAAATAGTATGATGTGCCAAGAGGTACAAAAAAGTTGTATGAAATTGTGCAGTGAACAGTTTGATTCTATTCTCCAGGTAGAAGAGTCAGGTGAGCATGTTGTCCTAGGAACTGGGGAACTCTACCTGGACTGTGTCATGCATGACCTTAGAAGGATGTATTCAGAAATTGGTAAGTGTCATCAGACTAAGTCTTTGAAATCATTCACTTTTAACAGCTGTTTAACAGGAAGTGCAGATCAGTTGGCTTCTGGCAGTATGCATTAAACAAATATAATTTTTTGGAAATTGAACAAATTCGAGGTAGGTGAATATATTTTTGGACTGTGTGAAAATATGGGTTTTTATGGATTCTTTTTTTTTTTAAAGTGGAGATGGAAAAAAAAAAGTTGAGATGAGTTGTTTTTTTTTTTTATAGCCCAAATATTTGTCAGATTGGATAGTGTTGAACATTTGAATATGTCATTGAATGGACTATCAAAGGATGGATAGTGTTGAACATTTGACTATGTCATTGAATGGACTATCAAAGGATGTATAGTGTTGAACATTTGAATATGTCATTGAATGGACTATCAAAGGATGGATAGTGTTGAACATTTGAATATGTCATTGAATGGACTATCAAAGGATGGATAGTGTTGAACATTTGACTATGTCATGCAATGGACTATCAAAGGATGGATAGTGTTGAACATTTGACTATGTCATTCAATGGACTATCAAAGGATGGATAGTGTTGAACATTTGACTATGTCATTGAATGGACTATCAAAGGATGGATTGTGTTGAACATTTGACTATGTCATTGAATGGACTATCAAAGGATGGATAGTGTTGAACATTTGACTATGTCATGCAATGGACTATCAAAGGATGGATAGTGTTGAACATTTGAATATGTCATGCAATGGACTATCAAAGGATGGATAGTGTTGAACATTTGACTATGTCATGCAATGGACTATCAAAGGATGGATAGTGTTGAACATTTGAATATGTCATGCAATGGACTATCAAAGGATGGATAGTGTTGAACATTTGACTATGTCATGCAATGGACTATCAAAGGATGGATAGTGTTGAACATTTGACTATGTCATGCAATGGACTATCAAAGGATGGATAGTGTTGAACATTTGACTATGTCATGCAATGGACTATCAAAGGATGGATAGTGTTGAACATTTGACTATGTCATTGAATGGACTATCAAAGGGTGGATAGTGTTGAACATTTGACTATGTCATTGAATGGACTATCAAAGGGTGGATAGTGTTGAACATTTGACTATGTCATTGAATGGACTATCAAAGGGTGGATAGTGTTGAACATTTGACTATGTCATTGAATGGACTATCAAAGGATGGATAGTGTTGAACATTTGAATATGTCATTCAATGGACTATCAAAGGATGGATAGTGTTGAACATTTGACTATGTCATTCAATGGACTATCAAAGGATGGATAGTGTTGAACATTTGAATATGTCATTGAATGGACTATCAATGGATGGATAGTGTTGAACATTTGACTATGTCATTGAATGGACTATCAAAGGGTGGATAGTGTTGAACATTTGAATATGTCATTGAATGGACTATCAAAGGATGGATAGTGTTGAACATTTGAATATGTCATTGAATGGACTATCAAAGGATGGATAGTGTTGAACATTTGAATATGTCATTGAATGGACTATCAAAGGATGGATAGTGTTGAACATTTGAATATGTCATTGAATGGACTATCAAAGGATGGATAGTGTTGAACATTTGAATATGTCATTGAATGGACTATCAAAGGATGGATAGTGTTGAACATTTGAATATGTCATTGAATGGACTATCAAAGGATGGATAGTGTTGAACATTTGAATATGTCATTGAATGGACTATCAAAGGATGGATAGTGTTGAACATTTGAATATGTCATTGAATGGACTATCAAAGGATGGATAGTGTTGAACATTTGAATATGTCATGCAATGGACTATCAAAGGATGGATAGTGTTGAACATTTGACTATGTCATTCAATGGACTATCAAAGGATGGATAGTGTTGAACATTTGACTATGTCATTGAATGGACTATCAAAGGATGGATTGTGTTGAACATTTGACTATGTCATTGAATGGACTATCAAAGGATGGATAGTGTTGAACATTTGACTATGTCATGCAATGGACTATCAAAGGATGGATAGTGTTGAACATTTGAATATGTCATGCAATGGACTATCAAAGGATGGATAGTGTTGAACATTTGACTATGTCATGCAATGGACTATCAAAGGATGGATAGTGTTGAACATTTGAATATGTCATGCAATGGACTATCAAAGGATGGATAGTGTTGAACATTTGACTATGTCATGCAATGGACTATCAAAGGATGGATAGTGTTGAACATTTGACTATGTCATGCAATGGACTATCAAAGGATGGATAGTGTTGAACATTTGACTATGTCATGCAATGGACTATCAAAGGATGGATAGTGTTGAACATTTGACTATGTCATTGAATGGACTATCAAAGGGTGGATAGTGTTGAACATTTGACTATGTCATTGAATGGACTATCAAAGGGTGGATAGTGTTGAACATTTGACTATGTCATTGAATGGACTATCAAAGGGTGGATAGTGTTGAACATTTGACTATGTCATTGAATGGACTATCAAAGGATGGATAGTGTTGAACATTTGAATATGTCATTCAATGGACTATCAAAGGATGGATAGTGTTGAACATTTGACTATGTCATTCAATGGACTATCAAAGGATGGATAGTGTTGAACATTTGAATATGTCATTGAATGGACTATCAATGGATGGATAGTGTTGAACATTTGACTATGTCATTGAATGGACTATCAAAGGGTGGATAGTGTTGAACATTTGAATATGTCATTGAATGGACTATCAAAGGATGGATAGTGTTGAACATTTGAATATGTCATTGAATGGACTATCAAAGGATGGATAGTGTTGAACATTTGAATATGTCATTGAATGGACTATCAAAGGATGGATAGTGTTGAACATTTGAATATGTCATTGAATGGACTATCAAAGGATGGATAGTGTTGAACATTTGAATATGTCATTGAATGGACTATCAAAGGATGGATAGTGTTGAACATTTGAATATGTCATTGAATGGACTATCAAAGGATGGATAGTGTTGAACATTTGAATATGTCATTGAATGGACTATCAAAGGATGGATAGTGTTGAACATTTGAATATGTCATTGAATGGACTATCAAAGGATGGATAGTGTTGAACATTTGAATATGTCATGCAATGGACTATCAAAGGATGGATAGTGTTGAACATTTGAATATGTCATTCAATGGAGAATGAAAGGACAAGAAAAACGATATTAAATGACCAGCATAATAATAATAGAATTTTGAGAAAAATTGATTTCATTGCCATTCCAAATCTAAATAAATACTCCTGCTGTGTAGTTTTTGACACTGCCAACATTTAACAAAATAATATAAATATTGTAGTGGACACTGCCAACATTTAACAAAATAATATAAATAATGTAGTGGACACTGCCAACATTTAACAAAATAATATAAATATTGTAGTGGACACTGCCAACAATTAACAAAATAGTGTTAACAATGTAGTGGGCACTGCTAACATTTAACAAAATAATGTAAATATTACTAATGTTTAAAATAATCAGCTTCAAGAGTTGAAAATACGTCAGCATTAATTTTGAAAATAGTTTATCTTTGTATCATTATGATTGATATCTAAACTTGAAAGGTAAATTTTTGGTGTCAGAGCTAAACAAAGTCAATGATTTCAACTGAGTTTAAATTTGTTGGTCATTTTGGTAACATTGTAAATATAAGGCTGATCTGTTCTCATGTAACAGATATCAAAGTGGCTGATCCTGTAGTTGCCTTTTGTGAAACTGTGGTAGAGACTTCTTCCCTGAAATGTTTTGCTGAAACTCCTAACAAGAAGTAAGCATGTTATTTATGTCAATATTTTAGTGAAACAAATTAGACAGCTACACTTACATAGACAGCTACACTTACATAGACAGCTACACTTACATAGACAGCTACACTTACATAGACAGCTACACTTACATAGACAGCTACACTTACATAGATAGCTACACTTACATAGACAGCTACACTTACATAGACAGCTACACTTACATAGACATGGTTAACAACACATGATATCTATGATAAACAAATTAGACAGCTACACTTACATAGACATGGTTAACAACACATGATATCTATGAGAAACAAATTAGACAGCTACACTTACATAGACATGGTTAACAACACATGATATCTATGAGAAACAAATTAGACAGCTACACTTACATAGACATGGTTAACAACACATGATATCTATGATAAACAAATTAGATAGCTACACTTACATAGACATGGTTAACAACACATGATATCTATGATAAACAAATTAGACAGCTAAACTTACATAGACATGGTTAACAACACATGATATCTATGAGAAACAAATTAGACAGCTACACTTACATAGACATGGTTAACAACACATGATATCTATGAGAAACAAATTAGACAGCTACACTTACATAGACATGGTTAACAACACATGATATCTATGAGAAACAAATTAGACAGCTACACTTACATAGACATGGTTAACAACACATGATATCTAGGAAATTAGACAGCTACACTTACATAGACATGGTTAACAACACATGATATCTATGAAATTAGACAGCTACACTTACATAGACATGGTTAACAACACATGATATCTATGATAAACAAATTAGACAGCTACACTTACATAGACATGGTTAACAACACATGATATCTATGAAATTAGACAGCTACACTTACATAGACATGGTTAACAACACATGATATCTATGATAAACCATGATGAAAAAAATATTTTTTCTATACGAATGATTTAAATTGTAAAGTGAATCTACAATAACCGCATGAAATGTTTTACAGAAACAAACTAACAATGATAGCTGAGCCCCTAGAAAAAGGTCTGGCTGAAGATATAGAGAATGAAGTTGTTCAAATAACATGGCCTAGAAAGAAGCTGGGAGAATTTTTCCAAACCAAATACGACTGGGATCTGTTGGCTGCACGTTCTATTTGGGCATTTGGACCAGATGCTACTGGTCCTAATATTCTTGTTGATGATACTCTTCCTTCTGAGGTAAGTTTCACTGCAATTCTCATTCTGATACTATGTGGCTCTACTATCTGATACTACGTGGCTCTCTTTCAGATACTAAGTGGCTCTGTTTTTGATACCACATGGTTCTCTTTCTGATAATGCATGGCTTTCTTTCTGATACTGCATGGCTTTCTTTCTGATACTACATGGCTTTCTTTCTGATACTACATGGCTTTCTTTTTTATACTACATGGCTTTCTTTCTGATACTACATGGCTTTCTTTCTGATACTACATGGCTTTCTTTCTGATACTACATGCCTTGGTCAGATGAACACATGCCTTAATCTTTACTTCTATTCTCTCCCCAGGTTGACAAAAATCTTCTGGTCACTGTTAAAGACAGTATTGTACAAGGATTCCAGTGGGCCACAAGGGAGGGACCTTTGTGTGATGAACGTAAGAACTGAAGCATTTGGCTTGCTCTTGAAATTAAACTGGCTGCATTTCTCAATCATTTCTCTCAATCTTTTCTATGTGACCACTGTCCAAGGAATTTTTATATTTATTTAAAATAAGTATTTCTGTTTATAAGTATTAATCTATAAAATCTACGATTAACCCTGTAACTGCCAAGTGCATTTTTCTGTAGCGTTGAGCCATTTTAGGATTTTCATATGCTTATCAAATATGACCAAATCCCAGACTAAATGAATTCAGATACCCTTACAAGTAGACATTTTCTGAAAGTACATTGGACAAGGTATCGTATGGTATGAAAAGAATTTTTTTAATGTTATGTACATTGATTTTGACCTTGACAGAGTGAGTAAAATTTTACTACTCAACTTCAGAATTCAATGCAACCTAATACTCCATAAATTGTTCAATAATAAAATCAAGTTTTTAGAGGAAATTATTCTTTCAAAAAATGTCAATTAATAAGTATTTATACTTATATTGAAAATTGTAATGTTGGTGAATTTTTTTCATTGACTACCTTATTAATTAATACCCCAGAACACATGCAAACATTAATGTCTTTTAATCTTTTTAAGGCAAAACTTTGGCATCCAATTTTTGTCATTTTCTGTTCGAATGCCACCCTTTCCCCAACGAATGAGTCTGTGACAATACGACTAAGCTTAATGCTAAAATTGTCAATATCAGAATTATGTCACCATCACCACTAGAGCCAAGACTGTCATTAGTACCACATGGAATATCTCTGAAATCAGTGCTTTCATTTTAATCCATTTGAAGTAATTCCATTAAAGAAATTCTGTGTTAATTTTGCAATGTAGAATCAGACATTACGGCAGTAAAAAAAAGAGAGTAAATTTCACACCCTTTTAATCACAGAAAAAATTCCTGATAAAAACAGTTACCTTTAAGATAGAAACATGAATAGGTAGTAAACTCATTTGTAGAGGATTTTCCCTTTACACAAAATGCTTTGAATCATTTGCATTTTTAATGACGATTTTGCTAGCGGCCGTGACCCCACAAAAAGGGGTTTAACTGCTGATGATCGGCCGTTATGATTGTTATAGGGTCAATGTTGTAATGTTATAGGGTTAATGTTGTAATGAAGAATTTTGTCAAGTGAAATTATTACAATTTAAAATTTACAATTTTAAAAAAAAAATTCCATATTGTTAACCTGTAAACATTATTTAGATGCGTGGCAGCCATCCTGTAATTTCTTTGCGAAGTTTGATTCACAGATAGAAATATCTTTGCTGTTCTTATCATTTGTTCTCTTTCTCTTTCAGCGATTCGAAATGTGAAATTTAAGATTTTAGATGCAACAATAGCCCAAGAACCAATCCACAGAGGTGGAGGACAGATCATTCCAACAGCGAGAAGAGTTGCATACTCTGCTTTCTTGATGGTAGGTCTTATATTACAAAATACATAGATTAATTCTTGTTGTTATCCAACACAGTAATGTCCAAATCTGGTTAGTAGTGATTTAACACCGTAATGTCCAAATCTGGTCAGTAGTGATTTAACCCAGTAATGTCCAAATCTGGTCAGAGTAGTGATTTAACCCAAATAATGTCCAAATCTGGTCAGTAGTGATTTAATCCAGTATTGTCCAAATCTGGTCAGTAGTGATTTAACCCCATAATGTCCAAATCTGGTCAGTAGTGATTTAACACTGTAATGTCCAAATCTGGTCAGTAGTGATTTAACCCAGTAATGTCCAAATCTGGTCAGTAATGATTTAACCCAGTAATGTCCAAATCTGGTCAGTAGTGATTTAACCCAGTAATGTCCAAATCTGGTCAGTAGTGATTTAACCCCGTAGTGTCCAAATCTGGTCAGTAGTGATTTAACCCAGTATTGTCCAAATCTGGTCAGTAGTGATTTAACCCAGTATTGTCCAAATCTGGTCAGTAGTGATTTAACCCAGTAATGTCCAAATCTGGTCAGTAGTGATTTAACCCAGTTATGTCCAAATCTGGTCAGTAGTGATTTAACCCAGTAATGTCCAAATCTGGTCAGTAGTGATTTAACCCAGTAATGTCCAAATCTGGTCAGTAGTGATTTAACCCCGTAATGTCCAAATCTGGTCAGTAGTGATTTAACCCCGTAATGTCCAAATCTGGTCAGTAGTGATTTAACCCGGTAATGTCCAAATCTGGTCAGTAGTGATTTAACCCCGTAATGTCCAAATCTGGTCAGTACTGATTTAACACAGTAAGGGCCAAATCCGGCTACTTGATACATGTTATTAAATCTTGCGAGGAATGAGATTAAGGGAGATAACTGCCATTTTATAAAAAAAATTTGGTGGTTGGGTGAGGAGTATTCATTATTTTAAAAGCAGATTTTTTATTTTATTGTCATGATCATTAAGTAGCCAAGAACTTCGTTATAAATTGACTTTTAATAATTTATGAAACAAAAACATTGGGAAATAATGTTATATGAAAGATAAAGCAACCCAGGGTGAATGCAAATCAATTTATTTCTTATTAATATACTGTTAAATAGATTTTTAAAATTTTTTCTCAATCTAACTATTGTAATGTAGAGTTTTTCCCCTTTGTCTAAGGCAGCGGTTCTCAACCTTCCTAACGCCGCTACCCTTTAATACAGTTCCTAATGTTGTGGCGACCCCCCAGCCACAAAATTCTTTCCGTTGCTACTTCATAACTGTAGAGCATATGTGTTTTCAGATGGTCTTAGGCGACCCCTGGGAAAGGGCTGTGCGACCCACAGGTTGAGAACCGCTGGTCTAAGGGTTTAAATGATACAATTTCTGAATTGAATGGGTTAAGGATTGTTCTCAATTGAGTAAATATTTAAGATGTTGAGTGGATACTTTGTATTTAATAAATGTTTTACTTTCCCATGTAGGCCACCCCAAGAATGATGGAGCCTTATTTGTTTGTACAAGTGATGGCCCCAGCTGATTGTGTCTCCGCTGTTTATACAGTTTTAGCCAAGAGGAGGTAATCACATTATTATTTTACTTTGCTGGCCAATCTATTTTTCATCCTTTTTATTCCTAATGGGCAAATAGCAAAAGTCAAGTTTTTTAGCAATCATCCAAATAGCAAAAATCCAGTTTCTTTGTAGCATTCACTCAAATAGCAAAAGTCAAGTTTTTTAGCATTCACCCAAATAGCAACAGTCCGGGTTTTTTTTTAGCATTTATCCAAATAGCACAATCAAGTTTTTATCCATCAATTATAAATTCTTTGTTTTGCTTGCCCTCATCTTAGAGGTCATGTGACCCAGGATGCACCTGTTCCTGGCTCACCTCTGTACACCATCAAGGCTTTCCTGCCAGCCATAGATTCATTTGGCTTTGAGACAGACTTGAGAACACACACACAAGGACAGGCATTTTGTTTGTCTGTCTTCCATCACTGGCAGGTAGAAATAAGACTGAGTCTTGGTTGTGCTTTGACTTGAACCTACTATTTGTATGACTTGAGCCCAGTTTGTTTATGTGATGATTGTTTAGTTATTTAACTGTTAGATGGGCTTGTGATTGTTTGATCAAATATGCCTTAAAATAAGGCGGATCTTAAAGATGTATGCCATTTTTGCAGGTTTACAACCTATTCAAATTTATTTCAACATTATTTTTTTATGCTTAAAGATTGTCCCTGGTGATCCTCTGGATAAGTCCCTGCACATTCGACCTCTGGAAGCCCAACCTGCCAACTATCTGGCCAGAGAGTTCATGATCAAAACAAGAAGGCGAAAGGTACTCATATATTTTATTGTGCAATCAGAGTTGTTAGGCTCCAGTGTTGCATGCCTGTAGTGTTGATATAGTGCTTAGAAAGTCTATTGTTGATACAGTGCTTGGACAGTCTGTTGTTGATACAGTGCTTGGACAGTCTGTTGTTGATACAGTGCTTGGACAATCTGTTGTTGATACAAAGCTTGGACAGTCTGTTGTTGATACAGTGCTTGGACAGTCTGTTGTTGATACAGTGCTTGGACAGTCTGTTGTTGATACAGTGCTTGGACAGCCTGTTGTTGATACAGTGCTTGGACAGTCTGTTGTTGATACAAAGCTTGGACAGTCTGTTGTTGATACAGTGCTTGGACAGTCTGTTGTTGATACAGTGCTTGGACAGTCTGTTGTTGATACAGTGCTTGGACAGTCTGTTGTTGATACAGTGCTTGGACAGTCTGTTGTTGATACAAAGCTTGGACAGTCTGTTGTTGATACAGTGCTTGGACAGTCTGTTGTTGATACAGTGCTTGGACAGTCTGTTGTTGGTACAAAGCTTGGACAGTCTGTTGTTGATACAGTGCTTGGACAGTCTGTTGTTGATACAGTGCTTGGACAGTCTGTTGTTGATACAGTGCTTGGACAGTCTGTTATTGATACAGTGCTTGGACAGTCTGATGTTGATACAGTGCTTGGACAGTCTGTTGTTGATACAGTACTTGGACAGTCTGTTGTTGATACAGTGCTTGGACAGTCTGTTGTTGATACAGTGCTTGGACAGTCTGTTGTTGATACAGTGCTTGGACAGTCTGTTGTTGATACAAAGCTTGGACAGTCTGTTGTTGATACAAAGCTTGGACTGTCTGTTGTTGATACAAAGCTTGGACTGTCTGTTGTTGATACAAAGCTTGGACAGTCTGTTGTTGATACAAAGCTTGGACAGTCTGTTGTTGATGCAAAGCTTGGACAGTCTGTTGTTGATACAAAGCTTGGACAGTCTGTTGTTGATACAAAGCTTGGACAGTCTGTTGTTGATACAGTGCTTGGACAGTCTGTTGTTGATACAAAGCTTGGACAGTCTGTTGTTGATACAGTGCTTGGACAGTCTGTTGTTGATACAAAGCTTGGACAGTCTGTTGATACAGTGCTTGGACAGTCTGTTGTTGATACAAAGCTTGGATTTTCTGTTGTTGATACAAAGCTTGGACAGTCTGTTGTTGATACAGTGCTTGGACAGTCTGTTGTTGATACAGTGCTTGGACAGTCTGTTGTTGATACAGTGCTTGGACAGTCTGTTGTTGATACAGTGCTTGGACAGTCTGTTGTTGATACAGTGCTTGGACAGTCTGTTGTTGATACAGTGCTTGGACGGTCTGTTGTTGATACAAAGCTTGGACAGTCTGTTGTTGATACAAAGCTTGGACAGTCTGTTGTTGATACAAAGCTTGGACAGTCTGTTGTTGATACAAAGCTTGGACAGTCTGTTGTTGATAGAAAGCTTGGACAGTCTGTTGTTGATACAAAGCTTGGACAGTCTGTTGTTGATACAGTGCTTGGACAGTCTGTTGTTGATACAAAGCTTGGACAGTCTGTTGTTGATACAGTGCTTGGACAGTCTGTTGTTGATACAAAGCTTGGACAGTCTTTTGTTGATACAGTGCTTGGACAGTCTGTTGTTGATACAAAGCTTGGACAGTCTGTTGTTGATACAAAGCTTGGACAGTCTGTTGTTGATACAAAGCTTGGACAGTCTGTTGTTGATACAGTGCTTGGACAGTCTGTTGTTGATACAAAGCTTGGAGTCTTTTTAGGAATTATTCAGTCAATACTGATCAAACTGCAAGATGTAAAATTTGTGCTAAGCTGGGGACTTTGCTTTGTTATCTCATATAGGTGGTAGTGATGATGGATTGCCAACTTTGAGAGTGTACTACATGACCCACTATTACAAATGGGTTGTAAACATTGAGAGTGTGCTACATGACCCACTGTTAGATACAGATTGCATTGTATAATCTTAGAGGACTGTTTAAATGTACTTAGCACATGACTCATCCATAGCTACCTGCAACATAGCTTTAAACTATCTGTTGAAACTAAGCACTTCCACATAAAAGAAAAGCACAGCTGAATATTTTTAAAATAAAAAAATCATGGAGAAAAGTATTTATTTGTTAAATTTTAATATTACTTTACCTTCATCTTTGTTGAGCCTGCATAATAGTTAATACTAATATTTACAGCGAAGTTAATTTCAATTTATGGTTTGCTGTTCTTATTAATAAATGAAAACTTCAATATTTTTATAGGGTCTGAGTGAAGATGTCAGCATCAACAAATTCTTTGATGACCCTATGTTGCTGGAGTTGGCCAAACAAGATGTTATGTTGAACTATCCAATCTAGTTATGTTCTTCTATCAAATTTTTAATTGTATTTTTTCATGTTTGATAACTGGTTATAGAGTTTTTGGTACCCGTAGGTTAGAGAATATTATGGTGAATATTATTAATTAAGGAACATGATGATGGGTTAGAGAATCTGAAAGGCATCAACCTAGATTTACATAGTTGGTGAAACTAAGACTTTAAAAACAAAAAAGATTGTTGTATAAAATAATAATTTGAAATGTTACTTTTTTTTAGCATCTCCATGTTTTTGTTTTTTTTTCATTTGACTGAAATGTTGCTGGATGTTTAGTGTAACACTGTTTGATTGCTTGACAAGTGACTTGTAACACTGTTCGATTGCTTGACAAGTGACTTGTATTGATAATAAAATCTAAACTAATGTATGTGTGCCTTTGTCAAGAGATCTTTAACACTTGTTCATTCTTAATATAATTGTTGGATCCTGTGAGGATCTGGAACATTTAGCTTGACGGGATCTCCGTCACTAAAACATGTCATGGAAGCAGATGCAAAGAATTGTTGTCAAGAATGATAAAACAAAGGACCATTTTCGTGTTTACTAAGTCTTATTAAAATATCTCAAGCATAATCAAGCCAAAATAGAGTACTAACACTTTCCACAGCAAATCAAAAGATGAAACCAATGTGAATAGGGTCAGTGCTTAGGGCACATTGTAACACTAAACAACAGACTCAACAAACAAAGCAGAGGTCCAATTAAAGAGGTAGAAAAATGTGTCTCAAACAAGGCATTCAATGTCCTGTTTGGACACGGTACCCAATGCTTGCAACACAATTCATAGAATGTCCTACTAGACATCATGTAATTTCAAGTTTCATATACATGTTATTTTATAGAATGTCCTACTGGGACATAATTTTTCAACTTAAATATACATGTTTATTTAATTCCATTTCCTACTAGACATGAACTCACTACTGTCCCACAAGACAATGTTGTGTTGTATACTAGATCAGTGGATCAGCAAACTTTTTTCAAATATCAATGACATAATCATTCAGATAACTAGCTAATCCTGTCAAATTTCAGCAAAAGAAACACTAATAATATAAGTATCATATATGAACAAAAATGTCATTAGAATTTATCCGAACATTTGTAGTCATCTAAATTACTGGTACTATTTAGTCAAACAAATATTTTGAAACAGGGGTCTCTGTATGGATTTCATACAAGCATTCTACTAGAGTTTAAATCAACATTTTATTTTCATTCTGAACATTTTATGTAATTAGAAGTAGAAGATGTGCATGAAATCTCAATGTAACTAAAATAATTTTTAGAGGAATCGCATCACATTGTCTATGTCGTCAGGGAGACCCCTGCCTCTATTTTGGACCAGATGGTAGATGGTAACTGCTAGATTAATGCTTAGAAAGTCCACGCTGAAATAATCCCAACTGTGCTGTTTGACTTTGGTGTACCAGTACAGCTTTTCTTCCCAAGTATCTTGGGATCATTCATTGTTTACAGTTCAAGGTCATTATGCTTTAACCCCCAAATTTAAGCTACACCAAATAGACCAATGCTTTGTATTTTTAAAAACGCTTTCCTCTTTGACCCACTTTGCTCCATAGATCAGTGTGTTTCCTTTTACTGATCTGTGTATTCAAATGTGAGGATACTGCCTTATTGGGCTGATGTGTAAAATCCCTCAATAGCAAATATTGGAATGCTACTTATTGCTGGGCTTATGTTCAGGGCTGTGAGTGGTTTATTCACTCTAACATTAAGATGTTTTGTTTTTTAAAAATGCACTGTGACTGTAAAACTAGATACGGTATAAAAAAGTCTTTAAAAAACATTTAAAAAGACAAAACGATAATTTTCATCAGTATAAAATATAACTTAGTGGACTATTTTTTTTGGCAAATTTGCGGAGTATATGTTTTGTAAAGGATTTAATCAGTGCTATAAATGAGCACTAAGTTAAGGAGCATAGTGAACATTTACCTAAATGTAATGTGGATACAATTCATTGATGAAAACAATACTCTCTGAGACAAATTATCTGATAAATAAACATCACATTAATATGAAACACTTAAAGTGTTATAATGGTCAAAATTACATTTTACAAATTGTAGCTCATTAGCACAAGTTCACATATGGCCTATGACCAGCTCCTTCTCTTGTTATTTCCAATGATGCAAAAAAAAAAAACAAAAAAAAGCTAGCAACAACACTGGCCACCATGGCATTAAGGAGATATACTCAACAACACTGGCCAACATGGCAAAGAGATATATTCAACTATACTGCTAAAAACGGTCGATCTTAAATATTCGTTTCACTTATAAGCATAAATAATCAGTCACATTACATGATAAATTTAAAATGTTAATCCAGAATTGTTCAAAATGTATAATTATGCAAAAATAATATAAATGAATACCATCCTGTCATTAGTTATAAATAGAATACCATCCTGTCATGGGTTATAAATAGTTTATTTAAGAACCAAAGCTTGATTCCAAAGCAACAAAAACGTCATAGAACAGAGTCCAGTTTAACAAACATAACAACTTTTGGTAAATAAGTGTGCTATTTTTAGCCACAGGTCTCAATTGAACAACTAAAGCTTTTGTTTTTAAAAAATGCATTTGAATGTCTCCAAAAAAGGAAAAAGCTCCCAGATAATCACCTTAGAAGTTGATATAGTACAATGTCCTGTACCTTGTAGAAAGCCCTTAAAAATAAATAGATCCTTTTATGAGTATGAGGAATGGATAAATATATATGTTAAATAAACATATGAAATATACATATTACTTCACTTGAGGTAGACCATGAGTTATAATTTAATTACAAATTACAGCAAAGCATTATGCTACAATGACAATACAGACAAAACAGTAACGGTTACCATTTTCATTAATATTCAACTTGAAAGTTGACATTACGTTAAACCTAAAATGATTTAGGCTAATAATCTTTTGAGCACAAACCTAAACTAAAGTCAGTCAGTGATGTTAATGTTAGATGATTTTCCCATTGAATATATTTTCTATTTTTTGTGCTGCAGTTTGGCACAGCTTAACTGACCAGCATAAAATTTAGCATATTGTAAACCCCAGGAATAGAAATTGGAGCATAATAGACAGGGCACGTGTATTTTGTAGACCTATAATAATTATCATGTCAGTGTAATCAAATACTGCACTTCCTGAGCAGTAAAATACTCCCCAACCGCTATTTTTCGCATTCATTTCATTATACTTTCTGGTTTATTCGTTCCAAATTATTATTATTTTTTGTGTTGCTCTTTAAAAAAATATAAAAAACGGTAGCAGGGCATAAAAAATGCTGAGTTTAGTTAATAGTTTATGAAAATAATTTAAGGTATCTACGATCATAGCAAATAGTGGTAATGGGAAAATGCCATATAATTATTAAGTATGCCTAAATTATACTATTTAAAATAGTAATAGTTTCAATTTTACAAACATTAAAAAAAAAAACACAAGTGACAACTAGTGTGTACATAATATTAATACAAGTTGTAAACATTTTAAATTTTGGTAATTCACTATAATAAATATGTGTAAAAATTGTCGTAAATTGTCAAAAAACAAAACAAAACAACATACAATTAATTTAGACGGGCCTATACTAGTGTATTAATAATTTCACAACAATCTTTAGCAACGGTACATGAATGCATGTAGGAACGAGGCCCATCAGACAATTATTATTATAAATAGATATTTATTTATATAGGAATATTTAAAAAATGGGAATTTGATGTGTGCCATTTTTCGTTAATTGCACCATTGAACAACCAACACCAAGGTTATTAAAAAATCAACAGTTCTATTATTATTAAAATGGTTTAGTGGATGGGGAAAAAAGGGAGGGGTGTGTAGATTAAGATAGTTCAGACAGCACCTCGTGTTACATACAAAACATGCACTGTTGTCATTGTTGTCACCTTCTTTACATATTAGATAAATATTTATATCATTTAAATTTATATTACATAATGACAATATATTAATTGATAGAAAACAGGGATTCTTAACCTTTATGAAACGCAACACCCCTCTTGTTTTCAAATCATGTCCCGCACCCAATCTCGATTTCTAAACATATCATTTTCCCGCAACCCGACGATAAAAGATGCTTATGATGTAAATAACCCTGATGTTTTCGTCTTCCCACACTCACTCACATCCTCCCGTACTTCAGGGGTCAGCGAGCTTTGGTTAAGAACCCTCGATATAATAATAATAGCAAACATTGATTAGTTATTTCTAAATATTTATTTTTCTGAATAATTTCTGATACTGTCATTTCATAGTGACCGCCGTTCTATTGTATATAGTGAATTTCTATTGTCTTTCTATTATAGACAACCCCATTAACCCCAATCCTATTATAGACAACCACAGAAGTCCCACTGTTATTATAGACAACCCCATTAAACTTACCCCTATGATAGACAACCCTAGTAGCCTCACTCCTATTATAGACGACCCTAGTAACCTCACTCCTATTATAGACAATCCCATTAACCCCCCTCCTATTATAGACGACCCCATTAACCCCCCTCCTATTATAGACAACCCCATTAACCCCCCTCCTATTATATACAACCCCATTAACCCCCCTCCTATTATAGACAACCCAATTAACCCCCATCCTATTATAGACAACCCCATTAACCCCCCTCCTATTATAGACAACCCCATTAACCCCCCTCCTATTATAGACGACCCCATTAACCCCCCTCCTATTATAGACAAACCCATTAACCCCCCTCCTATTACAGACAACCCCATTAACCCCCCTCCTATTATAGACAACCCCATTAACCCCCCTACTATTATAGACAACCTAAGTAATCCCACTCCTATTATAGACAACCCCATTTACCCCCCTCCTATTATATACAACCCCATTAACCCCCCTCCTATTATAGACGACCCCATTAACCCCCCTCCTATTATAGACGACCCCATTAACCCCCCTCCTATTATAGACAACCCCATTAACCCCCCTCCTATTATAGACAACCCCATTAACCCCCCTACTATTATAGACAACCTAAGTAATCCCACTCCTCTTAAGACGACCTCATTAGCCCCGCCCACTTGATGTCTTTTCTACATTGGGCAAACAGCTCCGCACATAGTGCCACAGATTATTTCTATGCTAAGTCATCATCAATCACAGCGTGAATGCATAATCTTGTTGTCACGCAATGACACGGACAGAACAGACGCGGGACAATGACACGGACAGAACAGACGCGCGACAATGACACGGACAGAACAGACGCGGGACAATGACACGGACAGACCAGACGCGCGACAATGACACGGACAGAACAGACGCGGGACAATGACACGGACAGAACAGACGCGCGACAATGACACGGACAGAACAGACGCGCGACAATGACACGGACAGAACAGACGCGGGACAATGACACGGACAGACCAGACGCGCGACAATGACACGGACAGAACAGACGCGCGACAATGACACGGACAGAACAGACGCGCGACAATGACACGGACAGACCAGACGCGCGACAATGACACGGACAGAACAGACGCGCGACAATGACACGGACATACCAGACGCGCGACAATGACACGGACATACCAGACGCGCGACAATGACACGGACAGAACAGACGCGCGACAATGACACGGACAGAACAGACGCGCGACAATGACACGGACAGAACAGACGCGCGACAATGACACGGACAGACCAGACGCGCGACAATGACACGGACAGACCAGACGCGCGACAATGACACGGACATACCAGACGCGCGACAATGACACGGACAGACCAGACGCGCGACAATGACACGGACAGAACAGACGCGCGACAATGACACGGACAGACCAGACGCGCGACAATGACACGGACAGAACAGACGCGCGACAATGACACGGACATACCAGACGCGCGACAATGACACGGACATACCAGACGCGCGACAATGACACGGACAGAACAGACGCGCGACAATGACACGGACAGAACAGACGCGCGACAATGACACGGACAGAACAGACGCGCGACAATGACACGGACAGACCAGACGCGCGACAATGACACGGACATACCAGACGCGCGACAATGACACGGACATAACAGACGCGCGACAATGACACGGACAGACCAGACGCGCGACAATGACACGGACAGAACAGACGCGCGACAATGACACGGACAGAACAGACGCGGGACAATGACACGGACAGAACAGACGCGGGACAATGACACGGACAGAACAGACGCGGGACAATGACACGGACATAACAGACGCGGGACAATGACACGGACATAACAGACGCGCGACAATGACACGGACAGACCAGACGCGCGACAATGACACGGACAGAACAGACGCGCGACAATGACACGGACAGAACAGACGCGCGACAATGACACGGACAGAACAGACGCGCGACAATGACACGGACAGAACAGACGCGCGACAATGACACGGACAGAACAGACGCGCGACAATGACACGGACAGAACAGACGCGGGACAATGACACGGACATAACAGACGCGCGACAATGACACGGACAGACCAGACGCGCGACAATGACACGGACAGAACAGACGCGCGACAATGACACGGACAGAACAGACATTAGACAGTGACACAGAACGGGCAGACGTGTGACAATGACCCAGACAGATTAAACATGTGACAATGACCCAGACAGATTAAACATGTGACAATGACACAGCCAGAGAAGAGCGTCTTTTAAGAAAAGAGTTCACCCTTCCATATCTACCTCCAGGACCGTGCTAAAGGGGTAGGGGGGGGGGGCACCGTCCTAGACGCCTGCATCCACAAAAGGGGGGGGGGGGCAAAAATCTTTAATAGTACAGATATATGTGAATATATATAGGCCTACATGTCGCTATTATTATTTACTATAATTATTTACTATTATTATTAACCCTTATTTTTTATTACCATTATTATTTACTATTATTATTTACTTTTATAATTTACTATTATTATTAACTATTATTATTTACTATTATTCCATCTAGGTACTTAGCAGAAATTCAAAGTCGTAGGGAGGGGGGAAAAACCCAGTAGCGAGGTTAAACAAAACAAGCAGACTAAAATTAAGTGTGGAAGTCATCAAAGACTGACATTAAACAGGTTGTTGTCTTCTGATGACGTCATCAAAGGCCGGCATTAGACAGGTTCTTGTCTTCTGATGACGTCATCGAAGGCCGGCATTAGACAGGTTCTTGTCTTCTTATGACGTTATCAAAGACGGCATTTGACAGGTTCTTGTCTTCTGATGACGTCATCATAGGCCGGCCATTTGACGGGTCAAGATGACAGGATATAATTTTTCGATTGATTACATAAATCATTTCTTAATGAAGTAATTTAAGCAAATAAATACTTCATACAATAATAATAAAACAACATTTCTGTTCAGTAACAACTAAATAAAAAGTTTTTTATAGACAAAATTGGAGACCTAAATTTGGACCCCTAAATTTCCATGAACATCTCTTTGCTCTCCGATTAAGTGTAGAAAGTTGAAAAACTAAATGCAAGTCTGCACCAAACAGTAGTTGGACTTCTCCTTCCATGTCCTGATCAACGTGATGGTGTCCACACACCTACTAAGTCAATGCAGGTCTGCACCAAACAGTAGTTGGACTTCTGCTCCCATGTCCTGATCAACGTGATAGTGTCCTACTAAGTTAATACACACGAAAAACGGGGAGGGGCACTTTTTTAGGCCACACCCCGATTCCACTCAGCACGGCCCTGTCTCCACCAAATGAGAAATACATAACAAACCTCCCCAAAACAGCTAAACAGCAACCTCCTCAACACAGTGGCGTAGCGAGCTTAAATTCCCCCCCGGGGCACAATACCCTTTTAGCGCCCCCAATACCTTTTTAGCGCCCCCCCATTCGAAAACCATACAATATTATAGTAAAATATACCATTTGGCGCCCCTTTGTGAGTAGGACCCGGGGCATGATGCCCCCCTTGCCCCCCTCACTACGCCACTGCCTCAACACAACAGTAAAACAGCTATCTGTAAAATCTCCCATTGAAGCTATCTGTGCAACCTTCCTTTGAAGCTATCTATACAACCTATCTGTAAAGCTGTCCTTTCAAGCTCCCCAAACACCGCCAGAAAGCAGTCACAATCCCTGTTAGGGTAGATAACTCCTGCTCGAAATGAGCTTGAATAAAAAAATATTTACACAGGTTACCATACATATTGGTATAAAAACGATGAATTCTTCTGTTTTGGAATAAGGTATTACAACAATCCATGAAACGACTGAATGACCTTGGTCTGACGCATGTGTCGAGTGAATGACCTTGGTCGGACACATGTGGTGAGTGAATGACCTTGGTCTGACATAACGAATGAGACGAATAAATGAGCGATGTCTGACACATGACCTTGGTCTGGCGGACGTGGTGAGTGAAGGACCTTGGTCTGGCGGACGCGGTGAGCTACTTGTTTGGCCGATCTTGACTTTTGCAACCACATTTTGTGACTAAAAAGTTTGGGATTGTGGACTGCACTAACTTTTTATCGTGAGTAAAATGCAATATGACTAAATTCTCCGTCTCTACAGGTGCGCAGGTGGCTACAGACTTGGACCTGGACCATTTATGCTTGTGCCAATAGTGGTCCTTGAACCTCTGAAGCCGATCATGGTGGTCATTGAGCTGGTTGTCCGCGGCAGCCATGGGACTGCTCTGCGAGAAGCGATGCAGATGGTGAGAAGCTTTATGCCATTGCCGGATTCTATTTTTGTCCAAAAGTCTTTTTGAATGAAGTTTTCTATGATGTGGAAGTGAGTTGGGGCACATCCCAGAGCATGTGACGTAATCGAACCCCGACGGCGATACTATGACGTCATCGAGCTGTAAATCGCTGAGCTCAACAAATGTTTTGCCAGGAGTGCAGCAGTCGTGGGTCCTGTCGTGGCTGTCACCGATCAACGCCTTTTGTCCGTCCGCTGTCTCTGTGTTGCAACCAGCAAGGTCGTTCTTAGGCTGGTCCAAGGATGCTCTCTTGACCCGTCTTGACCCTTTGTGTTTCTCTTCAATAGAAATGAACGGCTTGAGCTCACCACGGCCAGTGCTGCCATCAGGGCAATGACTTCTCTTACGTTTTGTTCTGCCCTCCTTTTTCCTATTTACAGATTGGGGTTTCCTCGTGCAGTTCCCCGGCAAATTTAAAAAGGCTTTCCGGTTGCATTTCTTACACTCCACCCTGAGGTAGAGTGTGTTGTTGGATTGCGACTGGGCAATCGTGCTGATTAGTGACACTGGAAGGCTGAGCTTCTGCCAGTTGTCCGAATCAATGGATTTCTTGAGCTCCGCTATTTTCTGGATGCGAACGTTGTTAGCGTTGATGAGGAAAACTCGAATTTTGATTTTTTTACCTTTGCGTTTATTTAATTCACGAGATTGCGGGCCTTGTGACGGCTTTCTTACATCTTGCTGAGCGACCTTGCCCTTGGTATCGGTTTTGTTGACAAATAACCAAAGGTTAATGCGGGTCACGATGGTTCTACCGTTGATGATATCCGGATGAAAGCGGAAGGTGAGCACATTTTTGGCTGAAAATAAATCGAATAGTTGAAATATAAATGAAAAATTTAAATATAAATGAAAGGTTAAAATATAAATGAAAAATTTGGGCAAGTTTATGAAATTCTATCTTCACCCATCACAGGAGAGGCTAAAATTATTTGTTTATTAATGAATTCCTATGCGCTATATTTTTTTAAATCTGTTGTCATCTATTACACGAGGGATTACAGGCAAAGACATCGTGTAGATGTTGGAAAACATAAAGATTAGACTAATGCGGGAAAGGGACGAATCTATTATTGAACTAAATATGTGATAGTTTAAGTACATTGGTCATTACAAAAATAGTTAAGCTAAAGAAAATATTTATTGACAAAAATATTTATAAACATTATTATGACACACTGCTGTTTTTATTGATTTCATTGGCTTGTTTGCTAGTTGATTGATTGTTTATTAATTGATTGATTGTTTGTTAGTTTATTGATTGTTTGTTAGTTGATTGTTTGTTAGTTAGTCGATTGATTTTTTGTTAGTGATTGGTTGTTTGTTAGTTGATTGGCTGTTTGCTAGTTGATTGATTGTTTGTTGGTTGATTGGTTGTTTGTTAGGGATTGGTGGTTTGTTAGTTGATTGCGTTGTTTGTTAGCTACGTAATAGCTCCAACACAGGCTATTACGTAGCTCCCATTTTAACAACAGACGCCCCTAGAAGCGTGAGGCCCCTAGAAGCGTGAGACCCCCTAGATGCGTGAGGCCCCCTAGAAGCGTGAGGTCACTAGAAGCGTGAGGCCCCCTAGAAGCGTGAGACCCCCTAGAAGCGTGAGACCCCCTAGAAGCGTGAGACCCCCTAGAAGCGTGAGTCCCCCTAGTAGCGTGGGACCCTATAGAAGCGTGAGGCTCCCTAGAAGCGTGAGGCCCCCTAGTAGTGTGGGACCCTATAGAAGCGTGAGACCCCCTAGTAGCGTGGGACCTTATAGAAGCGTGAGGCCCCCTAGAAGCGTGAGGCCCTGGGCAGCAGCACGCACACGCACAATTTCTATTTTGGACTTTGTACATCCCAAATGTGTCGCCATTAATAGATGTTCCATTGGTGCTTTTTTTTAAAATATTAAATTATTTTTTTTTTAAATTTTAAATTGCTCAACATTATCATTTCCACATCATTTGAAAAAAAAGTGGGGGGGGGGGGGCGCATAAATTATCACCAAGACACCGAATTCGGCTCTAGAAAATCAGAACAAATGGCCACAAGAGAAGCTAAAGCAAATATTGCAAATAATTAGAGATAATATTTGGTGGCAACAGAACATGGCATCGGCATCACCTGTCTTTATTACGCCCCTTGAAACCATGGGGATAGGCCAACTGGCCAACCACCTATTCGCGCGAGGTCTCGACCAAATATTTATGATTTTAGAAAATATCTGGCTAATGCTCCCGTTTTCCCAAAACGTGACGCGCGCGGGCAGAATGACATGCCATAGGAATCATCAACTGAGATTAATAAGCTACAGCTTAGCCAGGAGCATGCCAGTTTTTCCCCCAAATGTTGCGTGATTCGGTCTCAACACGTCAGATCCATCCGCCCTTGTGAACTTGCTTTAAAGTAAAAATAAACGGGAGGAGAGCGAAATTCAAATTCCATAGTACATGTAAATGTAGTTACTTGTTCAAATGATTTCGCGTAAATAGTAATTGGGGCTACAAAGGAGTATAGTAAAAACATTTACTTTGAGCCGGTGGTAGTCACGTGCCTTATGGAAACAACCAGACGAGATTACGGGCCGTTGGAGCTATTTGTTGATAACATGGCGTGCTTGTTGGAGTTACAAGGGAAGAAAGGGGGGGCATGCGAACCTGGGGCGGCGAGTCATGTTGTGTCAGATAAATGGAGATGGGGCAGTGGATACATCAGTGGAACATTGGGTACATCAGTGGCAGCAGTGGATACATCAGTGGTAGCAGTGGGTACATCAGTGGGAACAATGGATACATCAGTGGGAACAGTGAATACAGCAGTGGGAACAATGGATACAGCAGTGGGAACAATATATACACATATGGGAACAGTGGATACATCAAGGGCAACAGTGGATACATTAGTGGGAACAATGCATACATCGGAGAAAAAGTGGATACATCAGTGAGAGCAGTTGATACATCAATGAGAGCAGTGGATACAGCAGTGGGAACAGTGGATATAGCAGTGGGATCAATGGATACTTCCGTATGAGCAATAGATACAGCATTGGGACAATGGATACATCAATGGGAACAATGCATACATCGGTGAGAACAGTGGATAAATCAGGTGAAAAAGTGGATACATCAGTGGGAACCGAGGAGCAGCGGAGCAGTGGATCCTGCAGGTGAAATAGTAGACACAACAGGGGGTGTAGTGGATACCTACTGGTGAAAAGTGGATACATCGGGGGGAACAATGGATACATCAGAGGAATGTTTGACACATCAGGGGGTACAGTGATGGCAGCAGGGTAACACTGAATAAAGAACATAGATTAGAGGAGTCAGCAAGGAGAACGGTGGAGCCAACAGGGAGAACAGTGGTGATCGAAAAGGGGGGGGGAGGGAGGAATCAGCAGTGGGAACATAGACGATATAAGAGGAACAGTGGAGTCGCAGAAATGATCAGTGATAGCAGAACTTAGATTAGTGGAGTCGCAGAAATGATCAGTGAAAGCAGAACTTCGATTAGTGTAGTCGCAGAAATGATCATTGAAAGCAGAACTTATATTAGTGGAGTCGCAGAAATGATCAGTGAAATCAGAACTTAGATTAGGGGAATCGCAGAAATGATAAATGAAAGCAGAACTTAGATTAGTGGAGTCGCAGAAAGGAGTCGCACAAGTTGAACTAAACTAAAATAATGGTTGGAGTCATGTGCTATTAAGAATGGCTGTACCTATTGGTACACAGGAAACCAGAATTGAGAGGTTGGGATTAAAAAACGATTAAAAATTTTTTGTTGGGTTTGTAAGACCAAATGAGATATCTGCACTGTCCGTTTTTAGATATCGGTGTATTTAAAACTAAGAATATCCAATCTAGAATTTTACAGAAAGTTCGATATCTTTAAAAAACTAAATCTATGTCACCACCAAATCAGGAAATGGGATAAAATTGGAAAGGAGGGTCCCTAGATGAAACGGGATCCCAAAGAGATCAGTATCCTAACTGGATCTGTAGGTCACCGGGATCGGGGTCCTAATGGATTCCCGGGCCACGCCGGGTATATCGGCTAGTATATATATAAAAGTGAAAATTTGTTTGTGGGTTTGTGGGTTTGTCTGTTCCACAAAGGCTTTTAAACGGATTGATGGATCTTGACCAAACTTCGCACATGTATCCATCATTATCCAGAAGGAACTCTTAAGGGGTTGAGAACTTTTAATAACTTTTCGTGTGGGGCCGGGGGCCCCGAATTCGTTTTTTTCTTAAATGAGCTATATAAAAAATGTTCAAACAAATACTCTTACGTGAATGGATGGATATCGATCAAACTTAGTACACGTACACTTGATTATCCATATTCAAATACCGAAGGGTACTGAACTCATAATATCCATTCTTCTGGGGCCGGGGGCCCCATTTCATTTTTCCTTATATAAGCTATATAAATATCGATAGGCTTAATACTTACTACATGAGTTGATGGATCTTGACCGAAATTAGTTCACATACACTTGATTATCCATACTCAAATACTAAAGGGTACCGAACTCATAATATCCATTCCTGAGGGCCGGGGGCCCCATTTCATTTTTCCTTATATAAGCTATATAAATATTAATAGGCTCTGAAAACACTTTAGGTTCTATGTGATTTGATGGATATAGGCCTAGAGTGGTAGCAATGCACTTCACTGTCCGTAATGAAACATCGGTGGATTTAAAACTAATAATATCCAATCTAGAATTTTCCAGAAAGTTCAATAACCTTAAAATGCTATATCTATGGGATTATTCAATAGATTTTAATGGGACAAATTAAAAATTTTAACTTCATAACTTACCTGAATGATTTTTATAGGGCCCCATCTCATGCAAAAAATAAGTCGGTACAATACTGGAATGGGCCCCCGGGGCCCATCTTTTAACTTAAATGTACTATAGTTGTAAAAATGAATTTAGCTGTACAATTTTTCGTATTCGAAGAATAATTACTAAGAAAAGACAGTTTTTACACAGTTCGAGGAGGATAATACATTAATTTTAATCTAGAATGTTCCAGAAAGTTCTATAAGTCAATAGGCTTAATACTCCTACATGGATGGATATATCTTGACCAAACTTGGCACATATATCCATCATTATTCGGAAAAAACCCTGATGAGCTATATAAATAAAAATAACAACAAATAATCCTTCATGAATAGATGGATATTGAACAAACTTAGTACACATACACTTGATTATCCATATTCAAATATCGAAGGGTACTGAACTTATAACATCCATTTGTCTGGGGCCGGGGGCCCCATTTCATTTTTCCTTATATAAGCTATATAAATATTAATATGCTTAGACGACACTATAGGTTCTATGTGAATTGGTGGATATAGGCTTAGCTTTGTTGCAATACACTTCTTAGTCCATATGGAAATAACGGTGGATCTAAAACTAATAATATCCAATCTAGAATTTTCCAGAAAGTTCGATAACTTTAAAACGCTATATCTATGGCATTATTTAATAGATTTTAATGTGACAAATTTAAAATTTTAACTTAACTTACCTGAATGATTATTATAGGCCCCATCTCAGGCAAAATTAATTCGGTAAAGTTATGGAATGGGCCCACGGGGCCCCTCTTTTAACTTAAATGTACTATAGTTATAGAAATTCATTTAGTCGTATAATTTTTCGTATTCGAAGAATAATTATTACTAATTAAAGACTGTTTTTACACAGTTCGGGTAGGATAATACATTTAATCTAGAATGTTCCAGAAAGTTCTATAGGTCAATAGGCTTAATACTCCTACATGGATGGATGGATCTTGATCAAATTTGGCACATATATCCATCATTATTCGGAAAAAACGCTGAAGGGTATATGAACTTTTTATGACACTCCGTTTGGGGCCGGGGGCCCAAACTGTCGTTTTTTCCTATATGAGCTATATAAATAAAAATAACAACAAATAATCCTTCATGAATAGATGGATATTGAACAAACTTAGTACACATACACTTGATTATCCGTATTCAAATATCGAAGGGTACTGAACTTATAACATCCATTTCTCTGGGGCCGGGGGCCCCATTTCATTTTTCCTTATTTAATCTATATAAATATCAATAGGCTTGGACAACACTATAGTTTATATGTGAATAGATCGATATAGGCCTAGATGGAACGGGATCCCATAGAGAACAGTATACTAACGGGATCTTTAGGTCACCGGGATCGGGGTCCTAATGCATTCCCGGGCCACGCCGGGTATATCGGCTAGTATATATATAAAAGTGAAAATTTGTTTGTGGATTTGTTCAACAAAGGCTTTTACACGGATTGATGAATCTTGACCAAACTTGGCACATATATCCATCA
The DNA here is from genome assembly GCA_964017045.1 of Omphiscola glabra. Taxonomy (NCBI): domain Eukaryota; kingdom Metazoa; phylum Mollusca; class Gastropoda; family Lymnaeidae; genus Omphiscola; species Omphiscola glabra. The sequence continues at coordinate 979,492 of OZ024794.1, read as the reverse complement.
TTATCCAGAAGGAACTCTTACGGGGTTGAGAACTTTTAATAATATTTCGTGTGGGGCCGGGGGCCCCGAATTCGTTTTTTTCTTATATGAGCTATATAAAAAAATTACAAACAAATACTCCTACGTGAATGGATGGACATCGATCAAACTTAGTACACGTACACTTGATTATCCATACTCAAATACCGAAGGGTACTGAACTCATAATATCCATTCTTCTGGGGCCGGGGGACCCATTTCATTTTTCCTTATATGAGCTATATAAATATCGATAGTTAATACTTACTACATGAGTTGATGGATCTTGACTGAACTTAGTTCCCATACACTTGATTATCCATACTCAAAAACTAAAGGGTACCGAACTCATAATATCCATTCCTGGGGACCGGGGGCCCCCATTTTATTTTTCCTTATATAAGCTATATAAATATTAATTGGCTCTGAACACACTTTAGGTTCTATGTGATTTGATGGATATAGGCCTAGGGTGGTAGCAATGCACTTCACTGTCCGCACTGAAACACCGGGGGATTTAAAACTACTAATATCCAATCTAGAATTTTCCAGAAAGTTCGATAACTTTAAAGCGTTATATCTATGGCATTATTCAATAGATTTTAATGGGACAAATTTACAATTTTAACTTTATAACTTACCCGAATGATTTTAAGAGGGCTCCATTTGAGGCAAAACTAATTCGATACAATTATGGAATGGGCCCCCGGGGCCCCTCTTTTAACTTAAATTTACTATAATTATAGAAATGCATTTAGTTGCGTAATTTTTCAAGTTTAAAAAGTAATTACTTAAACAAGACAGTTTTTACACAGTTCGAGGAGGATAATACATTTAATCTAGAATGTTCCAGAAAGTTCCATAGCTTTAAACGCTATATCTATGTCACAATCAAATCGGGATCCTATCGGGAAATGGGATAACATTGGAAAGGAGGAACCCTAAATGGAACGGGATCCCACAGAGAACAGTATCCTAACGGGATCTGTAGGTCACCGGGATCGGGGTCTTAATGCAATCCCGGGCCACGCCGGGTATATCGGCTAGTATATATATAAAAGTGAAAATTTGTTTGTGGGTTTGTTCCACAAAGGCTTTTACACGGATTGATGGATCTTGACCAAACTTGGCACATATATCCATCATTATCCAGAAGGAACTCTTACGGGGTTGAGAACTTTTAATAACATTTGTGTGGGGCCGGGGGCCCCGAATTCGTTTTTGTCTTATATGAGCTATATAAATATCAAGAGGGTTACTACTCCTACATGAATGGATGGATCTTGATCAAATTTAGTACAAGTACACTTGTTTGTCCATATTCAAATACCGAAGGGTACTGAGCTCATAATATCCATTCTCCTGGGGCCAGGGGCCCCATTTCATTTTTCCTTATATGAGCTATATAAATAGCGATAAGCTTAATACTCCTACATGAATGGATGGATCTTGACCAAACTTAGTACACATACACTTGATTATCCATGCTCAAATACAAAAGGGTACTGAACTCATAATATCCATTCCTCTGGGGCCGGGGGCCCCATTTCATTTGTCCTTATATAAGCTATATAAATATTAATAGGCTTAGACAACACTATAGGTTCTATGTGAATTGATGGATATAGGCTTAGCTATGTTGCAATACACTTCTTAGTCCATATGGAAATAACGATGGATGTAAAACTAATAATATCCAATCTAGAATTTTCCAGAAAGTTCGATTACTTTAAAACGCTATATCTATGGCATTATTCTGGGACAAATTAAAAATTTTAACGTCATATCTTAACTGAATGATTTTTGTAGCGCCCCATCTCAGGCAAAACTAATTCGGTACAATTATAGAATGGGCCCCCGGGGCCCCTTTTTTAACTTAAATGTACTACAGTTGTAGAAATTCATTTAGTTGTATAATTTTTCGTATTCGAAAAATAATTATTACTAATAAAATACAGTTTTTACACAGTTCGAGGAGGATAATAAATTTAATCTAGAAAGTTCCAGAAAGTTATATAGGTCAATAGGCTTAATACTCCTAGATTAATGGATGGATCTTGACCAAATTTGGCAGATATATCCATCATTATCCGGAAGGGAACCTTAATGGGTTATGAACTTTTTATGACATGCCGTTTGGGGCCGGGGGCCCCGAATTCGTTTTTTTCTTATATGAGCTATATAATTAAAATGACTGACAAATACTCCTGCATGAATAGATGGATTTTGACCAAACTTAGTACACACATATTTGAGTATCCATACTCAAATACCGAAGTGTACTGAACTCATAATATCCACCCCTCTGGGGCCGGGGGCCCTATTTCATTTTTCCTTATATAAGCTATATAAAAATATCAATAGGCTTAGACCGGGACCAAACCTGTATCGGGATCCGACAGATACAGTCATCCCACTGGTATCGAGCTTTCACTGGGATCGAAATACCGACGGGATATTGATGATACCGGAATCGGGATCCAGAGGGATGAGAATCCCACCGGGAAACTGTATACTAACGGGAGCGGGATACCGACGGGATTGGGAGCCCACCGGGATCGGAAAAATTATAAGGCTGTAGACTTTTAAAGTTCCTTCGTTCCGAATGCTCTCCCGGCAAATTTGCCGGGTATATCGGCTAGTTTTAACTAAAACAAACTACTACAAATGATATCCGAATAGTATTAGTCAAAATGGACCCAGACACGCAGCGCCGCCATTCGCACCCGGGTACCATTAGACTCGCGGTTCTAAACAGGTTGATAGCCACTTATTAAGCTGTTAGTGTTTCGAAACTTTGATGACTTGCTGATCCGTACTGGTTCTATGCATGGCTACAGGTTCTATACATCGCTACAGGTTCTATTCATGACTACTTTTTCTATTCATGGCTACTAGTTCTATTCATGGTAACTGGTTCTATGCATAACTACTGCGTCTATACATGACTACTGGTTCTATACATGGCTACCGGTTCTTTACATTGTTAATGTTTTTTCACATGGCTACTGGTTCTATTCTAGCTTATCATTGAATATCTATAGTTTTATCTCCCGCTTATCATTGAATATCTATAGATTTATCTCTAGTTTATCTTTAATATCTATAGTCTTATCTCTAGCTTATCATTGAATATCTATAGTCTTATCTCTAGCTTGAATATATATAGTCTTATCTCCCGCTTATCATTGAATATCTATAGTCTTATCTCTAGCTTATCATTGAATATCTATAGTCTTATCTCCCGCTTATCATTGAATATCTATAGTTTTATCTCTAGCTTATCATTGAATATCTATAGATTTATCTCTAGCTTATCATTGAATATCTATAGATTTATCTCCCGCTTATCATTGAATATCTATAGTCTTATCTCCCGCTTATCATTGAATATCTATAGTTTTATCTCTAGCTTATCATTGAATATCTATAGTTTTATCTCCCGCTTATCATTGAATATCTATAGTCTTATCTCCCGCTTATCATTGAATATCTATAGTTTTATCTCCCGCTTATCATTAAATATCTGTAGTCTTATCTCTAGCTTATCATTAAATATTTATAGTCTTTAGACACTTTAGTATGTATGACGCCGTTGTGAATAAGATCCTTAGACTAACCTTACCACCCCACCCCACTTTATGGGGGTGGCTGAATATAAAGGAAGTCTTTCAATTAGTGGAGCATTCATTAGCTCACTTCTCATTATCGTACAAATGATCACTTACACTTACACTTCCATTGAGTGAACTCTTCCTCCGCCCATTCACTCATCTTAATCTGTTTTCAAAAACACACATAACCAGAGCTCGACATAATATAACTAGGACTCGCCGCCTGCCCATAACACTTCTGTTGCCCTCGCCGCCTGCCCATAACACTTCTGTTGCCCTCGCCGCCTGCCCATATCTTCTGTTGCCCTCGCCGCCTGCCCATTACACTTCTGTTGCCCTCGCCGCCTGCCCATAACACTTCTGTTGCCCTCGCCGCCTGCCCATAACACTTCTGTTGCCCTCGCCGCATGCCCATAACACTTCTGTTGCCCTCGCCGCCTGCCCATAACACTTCTGTTGCCCTCGCCGCCTGCCCATAACACTTCTGTTGCCCTCGCCGCCTGCCCATAACACTTCTGTTGCCCTCGCCGCATGCCCATAACACTTCTGTTGCCCTCGCCGCCTGCCCATAACACTTCTGTTGCCCTCGCCGCCTGCCCATAACACTTCTGTTGCCCTCGCCGCCTGCCCATAACACTTCTGTTGCCCTCGCCGCATGCCCATAACACTTCTGTTGCCCTCGCCGCCTGCCCATAACACTTCTGTTGCCCTCGCCGCCTGCCCATAACACTTCTGTTGTTCTCAAATGTTTCTTTTTCCACACCACTTCACTTTTTTTCATTTTAAAAGAAAAACCCATTTCCAGCTTGGTCCCGAATACAAAAATGAAGTCAAGCGTATCACGTGTCAGTCAAGCGTTTCACGTGTTCAATCAAGCGTTTCACGTGTTCAGTCAAACGTTTCACGTGTTCAGTCAAGCGTTTCACGTGTTCAGTCAAACGTTTCACGTGTTCAGTCAAACGTTTCACGTGTTCAGTCAAACGTTTCACGTGTTCAGTCAAGCGTTTCACGTGTTCAGTCAAACGTTTCACGTGTTCAGTCAAACGTTTCACGTGTTCAGTCAAGCGTTTCACGTGTTCAATCAAGCGTGGCCCGCGGAATTTGGTGTCGACGTTCCCAAATTCAGTTTTTTCTTGTCGTAAGCTATGGAATATTTGCCGGCATGTCCTAGATTTCTTAAATATTTTTAATATCCCCAATTCCCCTTTCCAACTATAGCAGAGCCCTAGTTTTTTTAAGGTAGTGCTTCTGACCTAGTTCTTATAGGTTGTGCTGCTGATCTTGTTCTTGTAGGTTGTACTGCTGAACTAGTTTTTGTAGGTTGACCTGGAGACCTAGTTCGCGTAGGTTGTGCTGTTAACCTGTTTTTTGTAGGTTGTGCTGCTGACTTATTTCGTGTAGGTTGTGCTGGACACCTAGTCCTTGTAGGTTGTGCTTGACATCTAGTACTTGTAGGTTGTGCTGCTGACCTAGCTCGTGTAGGTTGTGCTGCTGATCTAGTTCGTGTAGGTTGTGCTGCTGACTTAGATCTTGTAGATTTTGTGGTGGAGACCTTATTCTTGTAGGTTGTGACGTCATTTCCTCTCTCAAGCCAACTCAACAAAAACAATTATTATTTATAAACATTTCCTACAAACATTTCGTCAATTTACTTAGAACCCAATATCCGTTTTTTTTACTGTCTTATTTCTGCGCTATCGTGCTACCAACACGACTTCTCACAAGAAAAACGTGTGCCCCAATAATCGATCCAGACCAATTACGGACCACCGCCAAATTCAATCTAGGGTTTCTTTTCCTCAAACAACCAGAACGATGAGAGAGGGAAAAAAGGGGGGGGGGTGGGTTAAGGGGAGAGAGAGAGAGAGAGAGACCAAAACAAAATTTTCCATAAAAAACCCCAGAACACCAAACTAGCCACATGAGTCATCACATCGTCTGGGAGCCGGCGTACTACACTACCCAAACGGCCCCCCCCCCCCATCGCTCACCCTTCGCACAGGACTAGACGTCGTTATCTAGTTCTCATTGAGCCAATAGAGTACAGCCCCCCTTTCCACTCTACCAGACCGACGCACGGTGTTCCCGTCAACACTTCCATTTAAAAGTCTATTATGTAAGATATGTAAGATGTAAGGTTAACTTCAAGTGGTTAATGTAAGATGGCAGGTTAACTTTGAGTGTGTTATGTAAGATGTAATGTTAACTTTAAGTGTCTTATGTAAGATGTAATGTTAACTTTAAGTGTCTTATGTAAGATGTAAGGTTAACTTTAAGTGTCTTATGTAAGATGTAATGTTAACTTTAAGTGTCTTATGTAAGATGTAAGGTTAACTTTAAGTGTCTTATGTAAGATGTAAGGTTAACTTTGTCTTATGTAAGATGTAATGTTAATTTTAAGTGTCTTATGTAAGATGTAATGTTAACTTTAAGTGTCTTATGTAAGATGTAAGGTTAACTTTAAGTGTCTTATGTAAGATGTAATGTTAACTTTAAGTGTCTTATGTAAGATGTAAGGTTAACTTTAAGTGTCTTATGTAAGATGTAATATTAACTTTAAGTGTCTTATGTAAGATGTAAGGTTAACTTTAAGTGTCTTATGTAAGATGTAATGTTAACTTTAAGTGTCTTATGTAAGATGTAATGTTAACTTTAAGTGTCTTATGTAATATGTAAGGTTAACTTTAAGTGTCTTATGTAAGATGTAATGTTAACTTTAAGTGTCTTATGTAAGATGTAATGTTAACTTTAAGTGTCTTATGTAAGATGTAAGGTTAACTTTAAGTGTCTTATGTAAGATGTAATGTTAACTTTAAGTGTCTTATGTAAGATGTAAGGTTAACTTTAAGTGTCTTATGTAAGATGTAATATTAACTTTAAGTGTCTTATGTAAGATGTAAGGTTAACTTTAAGTGTCTTATGTAAGATGTAAGGTTAACTTTAAGTGTCTTATGTAAGATGTAAGGTTAACTTTAAGTGTCTTATGTAAGATGTAAGGTTAACTTTAAGTGTCTTATGTAAGATGTAATATTAACTTTAAGTGTCTTATGTAAGATGTAAGGTTAACTTTAAGTGTCTTATGTAAGATGTAAGGTTAACTTTAAGTGTCTTATGTAAGATGTAATGGTAACTTTAAGTGTCTTATGTAAGATCTAAGGTTAACTTTAAGTGTCTTATGTAAGATGTAAGGTTAACTTTAAGTGTCTTATGTAAGATGTAAGGTTAACTTTAAGTGTCTTATGTAATATGTAATGTTAACTTTAAGTGTCTTATGTAAGATGTAAGGTTAACTTTAAGTGTCTTATGTAAGATGTAATATTAACTTTAAGTGTCTTATGTAAGATGTAAGGTTAACTTTAAGTGTCTTATGTAAGATGTAATGTTAACTTTAAGTGTCTTATGTAAGATGTAAGGTTAACTTTAAGTGTCTTATGTAAGATGTAAGGTTAACTTTAAGTGTCTTATGTAAGATGTAAGGTTAACTTTAAGTGTCTTATGTAAGATGTAATATTAACTTTAAGTGTCTTATGTAAGATGTAAGGTTAACTTTAAGTGTCTTATGTAAGATGTAAGGTTAACTTTAAGTGTCTTATGTAAGATGTAATGGTAACTTTAAGTGTCTTATGTAAGATGTAAGGTTAACTTTAAGTGTCTTATGTAAGATGTAAGGTTAACTTTAAGTGTCTTATGTAAGATGTAAGGTTAACTTTAAGTGTCTTATGTAAGATGTAATGTTAACTTTAAGTGTCTTATGTAAGATGTAATGTTAACTTTAAGTGTCTTATGTAAGATGTAATGTTAACTTTAAGTGTCTTATGTAAGATGTAAGGTTAACTTTAAGTGTCTTATGTAAGATGTAATGTTAACTTTAAGTGTCTTATGTAAGATGTAAGGTTAACTTTAAGTGTCTTATGTAAGATGTAAGGTTAACGATGGGTTAAATTAACATTATGACCCACAACAGGACCTCCGTAGACGTTCTAGATACATATTCTCTATACATACTCTAAATTATATCTTACACATTGACATGTCCTACATACATGTCCTACAACATGCTATACAAACAGATCCTACATACATAAACTACATAAAAGACCCACATGCATGTCCTACATACATGACCAACACGCATGTCCTACATACAAGACCAACACGCATGACCTACATGCATGACCAACACGCATGACCAACACGCATGACCAACACGCATGACCAGCACGCATGACCTACACGCATGACCAACACACATGACCTATACGCATGACCAACACGCATGACCTACACACATGACCAAATCCTTAACCTATCTTTGACCAAATCCTTAACCTATCTTTGACCAAATCCTTAACCTATCTTTGACCAAATCCTTAACCTATCTTTGACTAAATCCTTAACCTATCTTTGACTAAATCCTTAACCTATCTTTGACTAAATCCTTAATCTATCTTTGACTAAATCCTTAATCTATCTTTGACTAAATCCTTAACCTATCTTTGACTAAATCCTTAACCTATCTTTGACTAAATCCTTAATCTATCTTTGACCAAATCCCCAATCTATCTTTGACCAAATCCTTAACCTATCTTTGACCAAATCCTTAACCTATCTTTGACCAAATCCTTAACCTATCTTTGACCAAATCCTTAACCTATCTTTGACCAAATCCTTAACCTATCTTTGACTAAATCCTTAATCTATCTTTGACTAAATCCTTAATCTATCTTTGACCAAATCCATAACCTATCTTTGACTAAATCCTTAACCTATCTTTGACTAAATCCTTAATCTATCTTTGACTAAATCCTTAACCTATCTTTGACTAAATCTTTAACCTATCTTTGACTAAATCCTTAACCTATCTTTGACTAAATCCTTAACCTATCTTTGACTAAATCCTTAACCTATCTTTGACTAAATCCTTAACCTATCTTTGACTAAATCCTTAACCTATCTTTGACTAAATCCTTAACCTATCTTTGACCAAATCCCCAATCTATCTTTGACTAAATCCTTAACCTATCTTTGACTAAATCCTTAACGTATCTTTGACTAAATCCTTAACATATCTTTGACTAAATCCTTAACCTATCTTTGACTAAATCCTTAACCTATCTTTGACCAAATCCTTAACCTATCTTTGACCAAATCCCCAATCTATCTTTGACTAAATCCTTAACCTATCTTTGACTAAATCCTTAACGTATCTTTGACTAAATCCTTAACCTATCTTTGACCAAATCCTTAACCTATCTTTGACTAAATCCTTAAACTATCTTTGACTAAATCCTTAACCTATCTTTGACTAAATCCTTAACCTATCTTTGACTAAATCCTTAACGTATCTTTGACTAAATCCTTAACCTATCTTTGACTAAATCCTTAACGTATCTTTGACTAAATCCTTAACCTATCTTTGACTAAATCCTTAACCTATCTTTGACTAAATCCTTAACCTATCTTTGACTAAATCCCCAATCTATCTTTGACCAAATCCCGAAACCTATCTTTGACTTAATCCTTAACCTATCTTTTACCAAATCCCCAATCTATCTTTGACCAAATCCCGAAACCTATCTTTGACTAAATCCCCAACCTATCTTTGACCAAATCAACAACTTATCTTGACCAAATCCACAACCTATCTTTGACCAAATCGCCAACCTATCTTTGACCTAACCCCCAACCTATTTTTGACCAAATCCCAACCTCTTTGACCAAATCCCCAACCTATCTTTGACCTAATCCACAACTTATTTTTGACCAAATCCACAGCATATCTTTGACTAAATCCCCAACCTATATTTGAACAAATCCACAACTTATCTTTGACCAAATCCCCAACCTATTTTTGACTAAATCCCCAAGTTGTTATTGACTAAATCCCAAGTTGTTTTTGACTAAATCCCCAAGTTGTTTTTGACTAAATCCCCAACTTTTTTTTGACTAAATCCCCAAGTTGTTTTTGATCAAATCCCCAACCTATTTTTGACTAAATCCCCAAGTTGTTTTTGACTAAATCCCCAAGTTGTTTTTGACTAAATCCCCAAGTTTTTTTGGACTAAATCCCCAACTTGTTTTTGACCAAATCCCCAAGTTGTTTTTGATCAAATCCCCAACCTATATTTGAACAAATCCCCAAGTTGTATTTGACTAAATCCCCAACCTATATTTGAACAAATTCCCAAGTTGTTTTTGACTAAATCCCCAAGTTGTTTTTGACTAAATCCCCAAGTTGTTTTTGACTAAATCCCCAACCTATATTTGACTAAATCCCCAAGTTGTTTTTGACTAAATCTAACCCCGTCTTTGCCAAAATCCCATTCCGTTTTTGGCTAAGCCCCAACCCGTCTTTTTCCTACCCCAACCCCCCCTCTAATTTTTTGCCCCCCACCTAAAACACCTTAAGCCTAACACCACCAGCCTCCCCACCAACATGTTGTTTCATAGAAATTATTTGGCTACCAACACTGCCTCCACCCATCCAGGTCAATCCAACAGGTCAGCTAGTGCAATGAGTTGGTCACATATCAGAACAACAGGTCAGCTAGTGCAATGAGTTGGTCACATATCAGAACAATAGGTCAGCTAGTGCAATGAGTTGGTCACATATCAGAACAATAGGTCAGCTAGTGCAATGAGTTGGTCACATATCAGAGCAACAGGTCAGCTAGTGCAATGAGTTGGTCACATATCAGAACAGTAGGTCAGTTAGTGCAATGTGTTGGTCACATATCAGGTCAACAGGTCAGCTAGTGCAATGAGTTGGTCACATATCAGAACAATAGGTCAGCTAGTGCAATGAGTTGGTCACATATCAGAACAGTAGGTCAGTTAGTGCAATGTGTTGGTCACATATCAGGTCAACAGGTCAGCTAGTGCAATGAGTTGGTCACATATCAGAACAATAGGTTAGCTAGTGCAATGAGTTGGTCACATATCAGAACAATAGGTCAGCTAGTGCAATGAGTTGGTCACATATCAGGTCAACAGGTCAGCTAGTGCAATGAGTTGGTCACATATCAGAACAGTAGGTCAGCTAGTGCAATGAGTTGGTCACATATGAGAACAATAGGTCAGCTAGTGCAATGAGTTGGTCACATATCAGAACAGTAGGTCAGTTAGTGCAATGAGTTGGTCACATATCAGGTCAACAGGTCAGCTAGTGCAATGAGTTGGTCACATATCAGAACACTATCGTACTAGCAGCGACTTGACACTTTCTTCACAGTTTACACTATCAACGGTGATTCGGCATTCGACAATCAACAAATGATGGAGAAACACAATCGACAGTGATTTTTGTTTGTTTGAAGGAAATGTTGTATTTATGAACTATTAGGCGTTCAAATGTTGCATTATGGGAGGCCGGGGTTTAAACACTTGGCATTTCCAGGTGTGACGTCACACTCAAGTACCGGTAACCAAGGTTTTTGTCTAGACTCGAGTTACCTGTTGTTAATTGAGGTTAAAAAAAAAAGTGAGCGAGGAGTAACCTTTGACAAGAAAACCCAACTCATCTGTTTGAATGCACACAAACTGACCCCTTTAATGGGTTGGGTAGGGGGTGGCCTTACCCCCCACTGTTCCACAGTTTCTCAATGTGCCAAGTCCTGTGGGGTGGTTTGGGTGTGGGGATGGTTCAGGAGTGTGTGTGCGTGTATGGGGGGGGGGACTTGAATGGCAGAAAGATGGACGGAAGTGTAGATGAACTCTGTCTATCCCATCTCTACGTCCTTGACCTTACCAATGCAAAATGTGTATGCAGACACCAAACTCTTCATCCAATGAGTGACTGGAGTCATTATAATTAACTCCATTGTTCCCAAATGTTGCATTCACATTAGTCAACTAAATTTAACCAACTAACCAACTAGTTATACACGAGATATTTCATTGACATAAGTTTACAATAATTTAACCCACTAATCACACACGAGATATTTCAATGACATAAGTTAACAATAATTTAACCCACTAATCATACACGAGTTATTTCATTGACATAAGGTCTAGACGCATCTCTTACCTTTGTAGACCATAAAGAGACGTCACAGGGGGGGGTGGCCCTGCAACAGCTACAGGGGGCTTCGGACAATTAAGGGACCCTAAGTTGTGATGGGGAGGGGCGAACACGTAACCTGTCAATCTTTAAGTACAGAAGGTACAAAACCGATAAGGGGCGAATAGGAGGGGGGGGGGGCTTCAGAAGTTGTGCAGTAACTCTCAGGCCCTATGAAATCGGTCATCGGTACGCCGGTACGTTGGTACATCGGTACGCCTCTGGGAAATCGGAAGTGTGGTTTAGTCGTGATCATTAGTATACATTCAGGATTGTGCAAAATATTTCGAATGTGTACACGTTTCATGCGGCCCACCATGTACATTTCAGGTTTGGTTGGTACAAATGTGTCGAGTTTCATGCGACCCACCCTGTACATTTCAGGTTTGGTTGGTACAAATGTGTACCAGTTTCATGCGACCCACCCTGTACATTTCAGGTTTGGTTGGTACAAATGTGTACCAGTTTCATGCGACCCACCATGTACATTTCAGGTTTGGTTGGTACAAATGTGTACCAGTTTCATGCGACCCACCATGTACATTTCAGGTTTGGTTGGTACAAATGTGTACCAGTTTCATGCGACCCACCCTGTACATTTCAGGTTTGGTTGGTACAAATGTGTACCAGTTTCATGCGACTCACCAAGTACATTTCAGGTTTGGTTGGTACAAATGTGTACCAGTTTCATGCGACCCACCATGTACATTTCAGGTTTGGTTGGTACAAATATGTACCAGTTTCATGCGACCAACCATGTACATTTCAGGTTTGGTTGGTACAAGGGAGATAATTTCGGTACAAAATGTGTTTTTGGATTTAAAAGATAAACAGTTCACAAAATACTTTTGGATTTTTAAAAATATTTTACATTTGAATGAATTACTAGAAAATATTTCAGATTTAGATTAGATTGAAATAGTAGAGCAAGGTATGTAAAAGCTAGCGTCATAAGTCAGGGCCATAAGATGTGAACGTTTCGGCTTGGAGCCTTGGCTCTTTGTTTTGATTCAAACGTCCACATGTCATGTTCTACTATTTCATTCACGCAGCTTGAACGCAGTCCTTGAACGCAGTCCTTGAAAGCAGTACTTGAACGCAGTCCCTGTACACAGTCCATGAACGCAGTCCTTGAACGCAATCCTTGAACGCAGTCCTTCATTTATTATTCATTGAAAGACGAAAATAATCCATGTCAAATTACTGGGCTTTCTCTGTGTGGCTTGTGTCTAGGGGCTTTCTCTGTGTGGCTTGTGTCTAGGGGCTTTCTCTGTGTGGCTTGTGTCTAGGGGCTTTCTATGTGTGGCTTGTGTCTAGGGGCTTTCTATGTGTGGCTTGTGTCTAGGGGCTTTCTTTGTGAGGCTTGTGTCTAGGGGCTTTCTATGTGTGGCTTGTGTCTAGGGGCTTTCTCTGTGTGGCTTGTGTCTAGGGGCTTTCTCTGTGGGGCTTGTGTCTAGGGACTTTATCTGTGTGGCTTGTGTCTAGGGGCTTTCTCTGTGTGGCTTGTGTCTAGGGTCTTTCTTTGTGAGGCTTGTGTCTAGGGGCTTTCTATGTGTGGCTTGTGTCTAGGGGCTTTCTCTGTGTGGCTTGTGTCTAGGGGCTTTCTCTGTGGGGCTTGTGTCTAGGGGCTTTATCTGTGTGGCTTGTGTCTAGGGGCTTTCTCTGTGTGGCTTGTGTCTAGGAGCTTTCTCTGTGTGGTTTGTGTCTAGGAGCTTTCTCTGTGTGGCTTGTGTCTAGGGGCTTTCTCTGTGTGGCTTGTGTCTAGGGGCTGTCTCTGTGTGGCTTGTGTCTAGGGGCTTTCTCTGTGTGGCTTGTGTTTAGGGGCTTTCTCTGTGAGGCTTGTGTCTAGGGGCTTTCTCTGTGGGGCTTGTGTCTAGGGGCTTTTATTTGGAGGAGGTCGTTATTCGGAGAGGGGATAGGGATTTGATTGGACTTCCTTTTTGCAAGTGCTAAAATTTGATTGGACAAAGAAACAGTTCAGATCCACAATCCACATAGGCCTTACCATAAACCTAAGCCAAACTCTAACCCGAACCATACCTCTCACCGAGCCGCATCCATATCCCTAACCCTATTCTCACCCCTAACCCTAACCTTATCCTTAACCCTATCCTTAACACTAATAGGTTCATATGGATTTGTTTTTTTTTTCAAGTAATCACCTGCGTATTTAAATTATAACTTTAAAATATTTCAAACTCAACTTCGATTTAATGAATGTAGGTAAAACGCAGACGGCAAAATGGCGGTGGCTGATCTTTGAGGACCCGTATGAAGAGTAGTTGACCTATGACCTTTTTGTTGTACACCTGGTGAGATAAGTCACGACTCGTCTGCTGTCCTTGTTTGTATGTCATCTAAGATGGTCACACAGTGAGGAATGTTATATTATCCAAAATTGTCACACACTGAGTAATGTTATATCATCGAACATTGTCACACAAAGGGAGAAAACGAGACACAGACGTAGACAGCCAGGAACAGACATAGACACCCAGGTTCAAACGTAGATAATCAGACACAGACGCAGGCAACCAGGCACATACATTGATAACGAGACACAGACGTGAATCACCAGACACAGACGTAGACAACGAGACACAGACGTAGACAACGAGACACAGACGTAGACAACGAGACACAGACGTAGACAACGAGACACAGACGTAGACAACGAGACACAGACGTAGAGAGTCAGTCACGGACTTAGAAAACCAGAAACAGGTGTAGACAACGAGACAAAAACGTAGACAACGAGTCACAGACGTAGACAACGAGTCACAGACGTAGACAACGAGACACAGACGTAGACAGCCAGCCACAACCGTAGACAATGAGACACTGCTGTAGACAGCCAGACACAGATGTAGACAGTCAAATACAGACGTCGACAGCCAGACATAGACGTAGACAGCCAGACACAGACGTATACAATGAGACAAAGACGTAGACAGCCAGACACAGACGTAGACAACGAGACACAGCCGTAGACAGCCAGTCACGGACGTAGAAAACCAGAAACAGACGTAGACAACGAGTCATTGACATAGACAACGAGACATTAACGTAGACAGCCAGATACAGACGTAGACAGCCAGACTCCAACGGAGACAACGAGACACAGACGTAGACAGCCAGGCACAGAATTAGACATCCAGACACAGGCGTAGTCAACGAGACACAGTGGTAGACCACGAGACACAGTTGTAGACAACGAGCCACAGACGTAGACAGCGAGACACAGTTGTAGAGAACGAGACACAGACGTAGTCAACGAGACACAGACGTAGTCAACGAGACACAGACGTAGACAACCAGACACCGTTGTAGACAACGAGACACAGACGCAGACAACGAGACAAAGACGTAGACAACGAGAAAAATTTGTAGACAATGAGACACAAACGTAGTCAACGAGACACAGACGTAGACAACGAGACACAGACGTAGACAACGAGACACGGTTGTAGACAACGAGACACATAGTTCTCTGGGGTATTGAACTGTTTTATACCTTTTAAATTATGCGATCTTCGTTTTATTTATTTTACAAGGTGATCTCAAACACTTTCACATAGCTACCGCCGACAGAATAAAGAAATACAAATGAAGACAAACAAACAAAAACAAAACAAAGATACTTGCAAACAAACTTGTATACAAACTTGTACACAGACTTGCACGTAGTCTAGTTACCGCCGGCGGAGTTGGGAAAAGAACCAGAAAAAAGTCGCCGGCCCAAGTTGTAGAAGGAGCCAATAAGAAAATAGGGGCCTGCTGGTTTTATGGGCTAGTCTGGTGTCTAGACACTCGTGACATGTTGTAAATAACAGTTTTGATCTATGGTGGGATAGATCTTGCAAGAATCTATTTATTGGTTTTTATATATATTGTAAGTTAAGGTTAGCTGAAGAATGTTAGAGAGGTTGCACCGCCGTCCTACTGTACATTTGAATAGCAGCTGAGGCTTTTAGCAGGATCATCTCATTATGAAGAGATCGACCGATTTTTAAATAATTTTTTAATGAATATAGTCAATAGCATACAATTATAAATAATATATTTATACACAAAAGACCTAGGTCTTATACCAGCCAGCTCCTGGAAGACCTTCTGTTGAGCCCAACATACAAGTATTTGGCGAAAGACTTAAGGTGGCGAAGAGCTTTTCTTATCTGGCAGCACACTGTCCCAAAGTGCAACCATCGATGACGAGGTTAACCTCCGTATTGCGAGAGCCAGTGCAACCTATGGCAGATTGTCTAAGAACGTATGGGCCAGGAGAGGTATCAGCACTCAAACTGAATTAAAAGTATACAAGGAGGCTGTTCTCCCTACGCTTCTCTTATGTCTGTGAAACGTGGACGTTACACCATGCAAGAATGCTGAACCACTTTCATACAACAAGACTCAGAAAAATCCTCAACATTAAATGGCAGGACAGGGTTCCAGATTCTGAGGTGCTCTCACAGGCAGGTCTCCCCAGCATCTTTATCATCTTAATGAAGTCCCATGAAGCTGGGCGGGACACGTTGTTAGAATGTCAGACGACCGTCTGCCCAAAAGAATTTTCTATGGTGAGCTCGAAAAAGGAAAGCGGTCTGCTGGCGGGCAGAAGAAACGTTTTATGGACAACCTAAAAGCCTCACTGAAAGCGTTCGACATAAACCCAGACATGTGGGAGGAAAAAGCAAATGATCGAACATCATGGCGTTCCACTTTACATAGGAGCTCCATGCAACATGAAGTAGGCAGAACAGCGGCTGCAGAGCACAAGAGACATGCCAGGAAGGCCCGGTCTGACTCTACTCCCGGAGATGCCCCATCGTTCCCCTGCACCTACTGCACAGTAAAAAGCTCGTGCCAGAATCAGCCTCTTTTGCCATCTGCGCACGCACAGACAGAACTAGCACAAATATGATGATTAAAGTGGTCATGGTCGACTCCCAACTGACGAACAACATTTTATATAAATATAATTTATAACAATACATAAGTTATTTTATATAAGAAGGAGCTAACCTGACTCGGTAGCGCTGTTTTCAATAGCACACAATACAAAATTCCCCTTAACTGCACCAAACAGCAGCAGAACTGTTTACCCCTAAGCTTTCGCCGTAGTAACTACGTGTTTTAAGCCTAAGACTCCGACATTACGACGAGCCTAAAAAAAACCTTCAAAAGATATTTCGTTTGTTTGCTTTATCTTTAATTCCAAAAAACTAATCGGGGTGTTTTCAATAAAAAGTCACCGCATTTTTTGTGTGTGTTAACACCGTAAGCAATCCGATAAGAATAACAGTGATTGGCCTTCGTGGTCTCGAACTCAATCTCAACAAACCAAACCGAAAATTATTATCTTCGTTGTCATTACTTAACAGCCAATGTGCTTGCCCAATACCTTTTCTCACCCTTTTCTCACTCTTTTCTCACTCTTTTCTCACTATTTTCTCACCCTTTCTCACTCTTTTCTCACCCTTTCTCACCATTTTCTCACCATTTTTTCACTCTTTTCTCACTCTTTTCTCACCATTTTCTCACAATTTCTCACCATTTCTCACCCTTTTCTCACTCTTTTCTCACTCTTTTCTCACTATTTTCTCACCCTTTCTCACCCTTAAGAAACCCATCACATGATTATATTCTGATTATTTATTTGTGATAATCTACATAAGCCGTTGAGTGGATTTCCGTACACAACTTGTATTTGATTGCACCCCTCACCCCCGGGGCGCTCATTGACCAAACATACACTTTGGCGCTCGAAACTACGTTTTTGAGAGCTGAAAACTACGCTGACACTGACCCAGGGATAAAACAGGTCTGAAACAGCGTGCAAATGTGAATGCAATAGCTTGGTAACTAAAATATCTGCAATAAAAGGATTTCTTAAAAACTATAATAGCAAAACTAACAAACAACAACAACAAAATGGAGTCAACGACAACCAGATGAAATACATTTGCTTATTTGTAAATATATTCAATATTTCCTATGAAAATATAATTATTCTAAATTATAAATAAATTTAATAAATTAATTAAAGAATTATTTGAGGTTCGTATCTGGATGTGAGGCTTACAAAATGTATATACCATTTTTTGACATCGAAATCATGTTACTTCCTCCCGGAAGTGCGCCATCAAAGGCGATTGACTCAACACTATAATCTTTACCATTTATTGTTAAAATTATGGCAGCGACTATTCGCACCCGGGTACCAAAAGTGAGAGGTTTAAAATATTATTGTTGGGTTTCTAAGACAAAATTGGTATCAAATGATTCCCCACATCTGACCGATAAACGATGCTGCTAGCTGCCGTCCATGGTATGTCATGTAAAAGTTCTGGGGTGGGTGGGGTGAATATGAATTTGTTTTTGTTTTGTATCTATACAACTGTTTTTTGTATCACATAAATGCACTTTATTTTATTGTCACGATTATGTTTCCTTTGCTAATATTTCTATGTACAGCGCGGTGAGCCTAGCCCTAGGCTGGGGTACCGCGCTATATAAGACAACATATAATAATATAATTAAAAAATGAAAGATAATTGCATGGACTATACGTTTGTACACTTGCTGCTTCAGTTAAACTAAAATAAACTACCAAAAATGACATCCGAATGCATTGAGTCTAATGGGACCCGAATGCGAATGGCGGCGCTGCGTGTCCTGGTCCATTTTGACTAATGCTATTCGGAGGGTGACGGTTTGAAAAAATGTGTCATCATTGGCAACGAGTCTATGTGCTACGTTGCAGCTCGATAGGATGATGGGAAGTGGGTCCATAATCCGTCCGTAGATTTTTCCAGTCCACCAGCCACCCATCCAGCCAGCCACCCATCCAGCCAGCCACCCATCCAGCCAGCCACCCATCCAGCCAGCCACCCATCCAGCCAGCCACTAACGAAATCGAAGTAAATATAAAGGATTGGTAAAAAAAAAATTGCGGTTGTACCAAAAATGAAAACAATCGCTAATTGATTGAAGACATAAGTCCATCTGGGATACATGCGGCGGGCTACAATATTTAACGTTGCGGGCCGCGGGTTGGCCACTACTGCATTAATTTATTAACATATTATGGTCTTAAACTACCGGAAGCTGGAGAAGGGAAGAGATGTGATGGAACAAAGCTGGGGTATTAAAATTGATCTTTGTACAGCTGCTTGGGGACTTCTAAAAAAATAGATTTCAAATGCCGCTTACTCGATCTTATCGACTATTTCAAAATATAACGAAGCTAAGCGGAACAGCTGAGAATGTATTTAAACAACAACAAAGTAGTCTTGAAAACTAGAGTTGCTTCCAAGCCGATGACAATATTAAAATCATCCACGCAATGTGCACATCCGTCAATGGAGCTAAATTTGAATGCCAGAGTTGATTGGATAATGGGTCATCCATATTTTATATGGCATCCTTCCGTCTTCGCGAGACGATGGAGTAGTTATGTCGTCGACGAGTGGCTCACTAGGCCAATCCTGGAGTAACAATCTCGACTGCATTTCTCGCAGGAGAATATTGATTCCTGGATAATTTTGGCCTTCCGTGTTGTTCTTTTTGTTGCAAAGGCTTCGTTCCGCACATCTTCTGCCTTTTTGATTCCTTCTTACACTGCTGTTCACCAGCTGGAACGTTGTTCGGCAACGATCTCCCATTTGTTGATTTCTATGTTGGCTTCCCTCAAGCTCCTTTTGCAAACGTCCATAAATCTCAGGCGAGGCCTTCCAATAAGTCTTGTCCCATCTGTCAACTCTCCCAACAGCAGCATCTTTGGAATACGGCATTCCTCAATTCTCCTTACATGGCCTAACCAGCGAAGGCGCCTCTTGCTAAGAGTGGAGAATATGCTACACATTTTGGCATGTTCCAAGACCTCTGTGTTAGGCACCTTGTCCTGCCATCTGATGGGTAAAATGGGACGCAGACATCTTTGATCGAAGCTGTTGAGTTTCCGCTCGTGACTGGTGTATATGGTCCACTTAGTTTTGTTTTATCAGTTAGACTGAGATTATTCCACACCCGGTTATTCATTTTAGTCATATTTGCTGCTGCTTAGCGATCCTGATGTTTATCTCTTCATCAACGGAGAGAGAACTAGAAATATTGGATCCAAGGTATGTGAAATGCTCAACAACCGACAGATTATGGCTCTCAATAGACATGATTGGAGGGGACAGTGTTTCTTGCATCATGACATGTTTTCTGTAGACTAATTGACAGTCCAAACTCTTTACAAACGTGTGATAGACGATTAATTAGACGCCGAAGACCTTCTTCTGTGTGAGATGTTAAGGCGGCATCATCAGCGAACAGCAGTTCACGAATTAGTACCCTTTTTACCTCGGTCTTTGCGCGAAGGCGAGCGATATTGAACAGCTTACCATCAGATCTGGTATGTATGTACACTAAATTTTGACAGTCCTTGAATGCAAATTGAAGGAGCTTCGAGAAGAAAATGGAGAAGAGAGTTGGTGCCAGTACACGACCCTGTTTTACTCTGCTTCTGACTAGGAATACCTCAGAGACAGTGCCATTGAATGTGACTGTGCAGTGCATGTTTATGTGAAAGGATTGTATGATTGTGAGCAGTCGTGGGGGACAACCTATTCTTTGTAAGATACTGAACAGGCCATTCCGACTTATCAAGTTGAATGCCTTTGTCAGATCTATGAAAGCGATATAAAGAGGCATATGGTGTTCACGACACGTCTCCTGCATTTGGCGTAACGAGAATATCATGTCTATAGTTGAGCGCCCACTCCGGAAGCCACACTGGGACTCTGGGTAGATGCGGTTAGCCAGACTCTGCAATCGTGTTAAGGCAACACGGGCAAGGGTCTTTTCAACTAAGCCAAGGAGAGAAATTCACCGGTAGTTATTACAATCACTTCGGTCCCCTTTATTTTTGTACAATGTTACGATGTTAGCGTCTCTCATGTCCTGGGGAATCTGACCTTTTTCCCAATCCTGAAAGAGTAGCTCATTTAAGGGCTGAAGTAGTATTGTTATTCCATTTTTGAGGACTTGACAGGGGAGTGCCGTCAATCCCTGGTGCCTTCATCAGCAAGGGAATCAATTGCTTTTTTGAGCTCCTGCAAAGTAGGCTCTTCATATAGTTCTTCCATTAATGACAAGACGGGAATATTATTCAGTCTCAGTGACTACATTCACTGTTGCGTATAGTTCAAGATAATGCCGGAGTTGATCGTTTGGGCTTAGGATAATTTGACCAGTCTTGGACTTGAGTGGTGCTATTTTTTAAGTGTGTGGACCTAATGCCCTCTTGATGCCCTCGTACATGCTCCTTGCATCCCCGATTGGATACAGTTGCAAAGGTCCAGCCAGTAAGTGTTGGACAGTGGCGGGCAGTCTACTGGTATATATATATATATTTTTGCATTTCGGAGATCCTGTAGTGTACGAGCACAAAGTTCATCTCTATAGGCATCTTTTCGGTTACGGGTTCCATCACATTCCAATGTGTCTCGTACCAGTCATGATTTTTATGCTCCATTTTACCTTAGGCGGACATGGTTTAACCGTACACAGCATCTCGTAAATGAGTTCACTTATAGTCAATAGTGCCATCGGGTGACCCATATATAACGCACGCAAAAGACAGCACCATATTTTCATAACCCTCCCGCACCCTGTCAACATAATGGACAGTCCATACATTATGTACGCACTGAGCATGCGCATGACAACGAGTTGGGGGGGGGGAGGGTGATCACCAGAATATATATCTACAATTATGCATACATTTTGCCTGAATTATTTGACAGTCTCTAATAGAGCCAACTGTCACCTAAAAAGCTTTTAATCTATGATTTCTTATTATAAGGCTATACACATATCTGCACTCTGATTCCCTGTTATCGGCATATTCTTTGTGTTTTCATAAATAGCTCACTACATATCACTGTAGTTATATTTAGCCTAGTGACAACACACTGAAGTCTTTCCGTGCTGGTGACGTCATTATTTTGTTCGACGACCAACCTCCCTCACTCTCATTAGTGGGGGGAAGTTGTGCCGCCGCCTTTCTGATAGGAACCTGATCCCCCCTTCCCCCACCCATTAGATAATATATTCTAATAACTAACGCAAGCTTAAAGTGTGTGTGTAAGGGGGGGGGGGAGTAGTATGGTGATACCAAACTGTTGTAGTTTTCAAATCGTACAGGGTATAGATCATTAAGGAGATAGAGCTCCTTTCGAAGTTCTAAAAATAGATTTCAAATGCAGCTAACTGGATATTACAAAATATTTCCAAATCCAGCGTTCCTGAGCGTTCCTGAGCAGAATAGTTTCAAATGCGTTTATTTTGTTAAAAATAAAAGTGCTACAGCCCTGTTTTTCTCCTTCGCCCCCCCCCACCACCGCAGCTCAGACTAACTAAACAGCTCAAATTGTTTTCTCCTTTCCCCCACCACCCCGGTTCAGACTAACTAAACAGCTCAAATTGTTTTCTCCTTTCCCCCACCACTGCGGGTCAGACTAACTAAACAGCTCAAATTGTTTTCTCCTTTCCCCACCACCGCGGTTCAGATTAACTAAACAGCTCAAATTGTTTTCTCCTTTCCCCCACCACCGCGGTTCAGACTAACTAAACAGCTCAAATTGTTTTCTCCTTTCCCCCACCACCGCGGTTCAGACTAACTAAACAGCTCAAATTGTTTTCTCCTTTCCCCCACCACCCCGGTTCAGACTAACTAAACAGCTCAAATTGTTTTCTCCTTTCCCCCACCACCCCGGTTCAGACTAACTAAACAGCTCAAATTGTTTTCTCCTTTCCCCCACAACCGCGGTTCAGATTAACTAAACAGCTGAAATTGTTTTCTCCTTTCCCCCACCACCCCGGTTCAGACTAACTAAACAGCTCAAATTGTTTTCTCCTTCCCCCCACCACCCCGGTTCAGACTAACTAAACAGCTCAAATTGTTTTCTCCTTTCCCCCACAACCGCGGTTCAGATTAACTAAACAGCTGAAATTGTTTTCTCCTTTCCCCCACCACCCCGGTTCAGACTAACTAAACAGCTCAAATTGTTTTCTCCTTCCCCCCACCACCCCGGTTCAGACTAACTAAACAGCTCAAATTGTTTTCTCCTTTCCCCCACAACCGCGGTTCAGATTAACTAAACAGCTGAAATTGTTTTCTCCTTTCCCCCACCACCCCGGTTCAGACTAACTAAACAGCTCAAATTGTTTTCTCCTTCCCCCCACCACCCCGGTTCAGACTAACTAAACAGCTCAAATTGTTTTCTCCTTTCCCCCACAACCGCGGTTCAGATTAACTAAACAGCTGAAATTGTTTTCTCCTTTCCCCCACCACCCCGGTTCAGACTAACTAAACAGCTCAAATTGTTTTCTCCTTCCCCCCACCACCCCGGTTCAGACTAACTAAACAGCTCAAATTGTTTTCTCCTTTCCCCCACAACCGCGGTTCAGATTAACTAAACAGCTGAAATTGTTTTCTCCTTTCCCCCACCACCCCGGTTCAGACTAACTAAACAGCTCAAATTGTTTTCTCCTTCCCCCCACCACCCCGGTTCAGACTAACTAAACAGCTCAAATTGTTTTCTCCTTTCCCCCACAACCGCGGTTCAGATTAACTAAACAGCTGAAATTGTTTTCTCCTTTCCCCCACCACCCCGGTTCAGACTAACTAAACAGCTCAAATTGTTTTCTCCTTTCCCCCACCACCCCGGTTCAGACTAACTAAACAGCTCAAATTGTTTTCTCCTTTCCCCCACCACCCCGGTTCAGACTAACTAAACAGCTCAAATTGTTTTCTCCTTTCCCCCACCACCCCGGTTCAGACTAACTAAACAGCTCAAATTGTTTTCTCCTTTCCCCCACAACCGCGGTTCAGATTAACTAAACAGCTGAAATTGTTTTCTCCTTTCCCCCACCACCCCGGTTCAGACTAACTAAACAGCTCAAATTGTTTTCTCCTTCCCCCCACCACCCCGGTTCAGACTAACTAAACAGCTCAAATTGTTTTCTCCTTTCCCCCACAACCGCGGTTCAGATTAACTAAACAGCTGAAATTGTTTTCTCCTTTCCCCCACCACCCCGGTTCAGACTAACTAAACAGCTCAAATTGTTTTCTCCTTCCCCCCACCACCCCGGTTCAGACTAACTAAACAGCTCAAATTGTTTTCTCCTTTCCCCCACAACCGCGGTTCAGATTAACTAAACAGCTGAAATTGTTTTCTCCTTTCCCCCACCACCCCGGTTCAGACTAACTAAACAGCTCAAATTGTTTTCTCCTTCCCCCCACCACCCCGGTTCAGACTAACTAAACAGCTCAAATTGTTTTCTCCTTCCCCCCACCACCCCGGTTCAGACTAACTAAACAGCTCAAATTGTTTTCTCCTTTCCCCCACAACCGCGGTTCAGATTAACTAAACAGCTGAAATTGTTTTCTCCTTTCCCCCACCACCCCGGTTCAGACTAACTAAACAGCTCAAATTGTTTTCTCCTTCCCCCCACCACCCCGGTTCAGACTAACTAAACAGCTCAAATTGTTTTCTCCTTTCCCCCACAACCGCGGTTCAGATTAACTAAACAGCTGAAATTGTTTTCTCCTTTCCCCCACCACCCCGGTTCAGACTAACTAAACAGCTCAAATTGTTTTCTCCTTCCCCCCACCACCCCGGTTCAGACTAACTAAACAGCTCAAATTGTTTTCTCCTTTCCCCCACAACCGCGGTTCAGATTAACTAAACAGCTGAAATTGTTTTCTCCTTTCCCCCACCACCCCGGTTCAGACTAACTAAACAGCTCAAATTGTTTTCTCCTTTCCCCCACCACCCCGGTTCAGACTAACTAAACAGCTCAAATTGTTTTCTCCTTTCCCCCACCACCCCGGTTCAGACTAACTAAACAGCTCAAATTGTTTTCTCCTTTCCCCCACCACCCCGGTTCAGACTAACTAAACAGCTCAAATTGTTTTCTCCTTTCCCCCACCACCCCGGTTCAGACTAACTAAACAGCTGAAATTGTTTTCTCCTTTCCCCCACCACCCCGGTTCAGACTAACTAAACAGCTCAAATTGTTTTCTCCTTCCCCCCACCACCCCGGTTCAGACTAACTAAACAGCTCAAATTGTTTTCTCCTTTCCCCCACAACCGCGGTTCAGATTAACTAAACAGCTGAAATTGTTTTCTCCTTTCCCCCACAACCGCGGTTCAGATTAACTAAACAGCTGAAATTGTTTTCTGCTTTCCCCCACCACCCCGGTTCAGACTAACTAAACAGCTCAAATTGTTTTCTCCTTTCCCCCACCACCCCGGTTCAGACTAACTAAACAGCTCAAATTGTTTTCTCCTTTCCCCCACCACCCCGGTTCAGACTAACTAAACAGCTCAAATTGTTTTCTCCTTTCCCCCACCACCCCGGTTCAGACTAACTAAACAGCTCAAATTGTTTTCTCCTTTCCCCCACCACCCCGGTTCAGACTAACTAAACAGCTCAAATTGTTTTCTCCTTTCCCCCACCACCCCGGTTCAGACTAACTAAACAGCTCAAATTGTTTTCTCCTTTCCCCCACCACCCCGGTTCAGACTAACTAAACAGCTCAAATTGTTTTCTCCTTTCCCCCACCACCCCGGTTCAGACTAACTAAACAGCTCAAATTGTTTTCTCCTTTCCCCCACCACCCCGGTTCAGACTAACTAAACAGCTCAAATTGTTTTCTCCTTTCCCCCACCACCCCGGTTCAGACTAACTAAACAGCTCAAATTGTTTTCTCCTTTCCCCCACCACCCCGGTTCAGACTAACTAAACAGCTCAAATTGTTTTCTCCTTCCCCCCGCCACCCCGGTTCAGACTAACTAAACAGCTCAAATTGTTTTCTCCTTTCCCCCACAACCGCGGTTCAGATTAACTAAACAGCTGAAATTGTTTTCTCCTTTCCCCCACCACCCCGGTTCAGACTAACTAAACAGCTCAAATTGTTTTCTCCTTCCCCCCACCACCCCGGTTCAGACTAACTAAACAGCTCAAATTGTTTTCTCCTTTCCCCCACAACCGCGGTTCAGATTAACTAAACAGCTGAAATTGTTTTCTCCTTTCCCCCACCACCCCGGTTCAGACTAACTAAACAGCTCAAATTGTTTTCTCCTTCCCCCCACCACCCCGGTTCAGACTAACTAAACAGCTCAAATTGTTTTCTCCTTTCCCCCACAACCGCGGTTCAGATTAACTAAACAGCTGAAATTGTTTTCTCCTTTCCCCCACCACCCCGGTTCAGACTAACTAAACAGCTCAAATTGTTTTCTCCTTTCCCCCACCACCCCGGTTCAGACTAACTAAACAGCTCAAATTGTTTTCTCCTTTCCCCCACAACCCCGGTTCAGACTAACCAAACAGCTCAAATTGTTTTCTCCTTTCCCCCACCACCCCGGTTCAGACTAACTAAACAGCTCAAATTGTTTTCTCCTTTCCCCCACCACCCCGGTTCAGACTAACTAAACAGCTGAAATTGTTTTCTCCTTTCCCCCACCACCCCGGTTCAGACTAACTAAACAGCTCAAATTGTTTTCTCCTTTCCCCCACCACCCCGGTTCAGACTAACTAAACAGCTCAAATTTTTTTCTCCTTTCCCCCACAACCGCGGTTCAGATTAACTAAACAGCTGAAATTGTTTTCTCCTTTCCCCCACCACCCCGGTTCAGACTAACTAAACAGCTCAAATTGTTTTCTCCTTCCCCCCACCACCCCGGTTCAGACTAACTAAACAGCTCAAATTGTTTTCTCCTTTCCCCCACAACCGCGGTTCAGATTAACTAAACAGCTGAAATTGTTTTCTCCTTTCCCCCACCACCCCGGTTCAGACTAACTAAACAGCTCAAATTGTTTTCTCCTTCCCCCCACCACCCCGGTTCAGACTAACTAAACAGCTCAAATTGTTTTCTCCTTTCCCCCACAACCGCGGTTCAGATTAACTAAACAGCTGAAATTGTTTTCTCCTTTCCCCCACCACCCCGGTTCAGACTAACTAAACAGCTCAAATTGTTTTCTCCTTCCCCCCACCACCCCGGTTCAGACTAACTAAACAGCTCAAATTGTTTTCTCCTTTCCCCCACCACCCCGGTTCAGACTAACTAAACAGCTCAAATTGTTTTCTCCTTTCCCCCACCACCCCGGTTCAGACTAACTAAACAGCTCAAATTGTTTTCTCCTTTCCCCCACCACCCCGGTTCAGACTAACTAAACAGCTCAAATTGTTTTCTCCTTTCCCCCACCACCCCGGTTCAGACTAACTAAACAGCTGAAATTGTTTTCTCCTTTCCCCCACCACCCCGGTTCAGACTAACTAAACAGCTCAAATTGTTTTCTCCTTCCCCCCACCACCCCGGTTCAGACTAACTAAACAGCTCAAATTGTTTTCTCCTTTCCCCCACAACCGCGGTTCAGATTAACTAAACAGCTGAAATTGTTTTCTCCTTTCCCCCACAACCGCGGTTCAGATTAACTAAACAGCTGAAATTGTTTTCTGCTTTCCCCCACCACCCCGGTTCAGACTAACTAAACAGCTCAAATTGTTTTCTCCTTTCCCCCACCACCCCGGTTCAGACTAACTAAACAGCTCAAATTGTTTTCTCCTTTCCCCCACCACCCCGGTTCAGACTAACTAAACAGCTCAAATTGTTTTCTCCTTTCCCCCACCACCCCGGTTCAGACTAACTAAACAGCTCAAATTGTTTTCTCCTTTCCCCCACCACCCCGGTTCAGACTAACTAAACAGCTCAAATTGTTTTCTCCTTTCCCCCACCACCCCGGTTCAGACTAACTAAACAGCTCAAATTGTTTTCTCCTTTCCCCCACCACCCCGGTTCAGACTAACTAAACAGCTCAAATTGTTTTCTCCTTTCCCCCACCACCCCGGTTCAGACTAACTAAACAGCTCAAATTGTTTTCTCCTTTCCCCCACCACCCCGGTTCAGACTAACTAAACAGCTCAAATTGTTTTCTCCTTTCCCCCACCACCCCGGTTCAGACTAACTAAACAGCTCAAATTGTTTTCTCCTTTCCCCCACCACCCCGGTTCAGACTAACTAAACAGCTCAAATTGTTTTCTCCTTCCCCCCGCCACCCCGGTTCAGACTAACTAAACAGCTCAAATTGTTTTCTCCTTTCCCCCACAACCGCGGTTCAGATTAACTAAACAGCTGAAATTGTTTTCTCCTTTCCCCCACCACCCCGGTTCAGACTAACTAAACAGCTCAAATTGTTTTCTCCTTCCCCCCACCACCCCGGTTCAGACTAACTAAACAGCTCAAATTGTTTTCTCCTTTCCCCCACAACCGCGGTTCAGATTAACTAAACAGCTGAAATTGTTTTCTCCTTTCCCCCACCACCCCGGTTCAGACTAACTAAACAGCTCAAATTGTTTTCTCCTTCCCCCCACCACCCCGGTTCAGACTAACTAAACAGCTCAAATTGTTTTCTCCTTTCCCCCACAACCGCGGTTCAGATTAACTAAACAGCTGAAATTGTTTTCTCCTTTCCCCCACCACCCCGGTTCAGACTAACTAAACAGCTCAAATTGTTTTCTCCTTTCCCCCACCACCCCGGTTCAGACTAACTAAACAGCTCAAATTGTTTTCTCCTTTCCCCCACAACCCCGGTTCAGACTAACTAAACAGCTCAAATTGTTTTCTCCTTTCCCCCACCACCCCGGTTCAGACTAACTAAACAGCTCAAATTGTTTTCTCCTTTCCCCCACCACCCCGGTTCAGACTAACTAAACAGCTGAAATTGTTTTCTCCTTTCCCCCACCACCCCGGTTCAGACTAACTAAACAGCTCAAATTGTTTTCTCCTTTCCCCCACCACCCCGGTTCAGACTAACTAAACAGCTCAAATTTTTTTCTCCTTTCCCCCACAACCGCGGTTCAGATTAACTAAACAGCTGAAATTGTTTTCTCCTTTCCCCCACCACCCCGGTTCAGACTAACTAAACAGCTCAAATTGTTTTCTCCTTCCCCCCACCACCCCGGTTCAGACTAACTAAACAGCTCAAATTGTTTTCTCCTTTCCCCCACAACCGCGGTTCAGATTAACTAAACAGCTGAAATTGTTTTCTCCTTTCCCCCACCACCCCGGTTCAGACTAACTAAACAGCTCAAATTGTTTTCTCCTTCCCCCCACCACCCCGGTTCAGACTAACTAAACAGCTCAAATTGTTTTCTCCTTTCCCCCACAACCGCGGTTCAGATTAACTAAACAGCTGAAATTGTTTTCTCCTTTCCCCCACCACCCCGGTTCAGACTAACTAAACAGCTCAAATTGTTTTCTCCTTCCCCCCACCACCCCGGTTCAGACTAACTAAACAGCTCAAATTGTTTTCTCCTTTCCCCCACAACCGCGGTTCAGATTAACTAAACAGCTGAAATTGTTTTCTCCTTTCCCCCACCACCCCGGTTCAGACTAACTAAACAGCTCAAATTGTTTTCTCCTTCCCCCCACCACCCCGGTTCAGACTAACTAAACAGCTCAAATTGTTTTCTCCTTTCCCCCACAACCGCGGTTCAGATTAACTAAACAGCTGAAATTGTTTTCT
Source organism: Omphiscola glabra (assembly GCA_964017045.1). Lineage (NCBI taxonomy): Eukaryota > Metazoa > Mollusca > Gastropoda > Lymnaeidae > Omphiscola > Omphiscola glabra. Next base: position 950,215 of record OZ024794.1, on the reverse strand, counting down.
CCTTTCCCCCACCACCCCGGTTCAGACTAACTAAACAGCTCAAATTGTTTTCTCCTTTCCCCCACCACCCCGGTTCAGACTAACTAAACAGCTCAAATTGTTTTCTCCTTTCCCCCACCACCCCGGTTCAGACTAACTAAACAGCTCAAATTGTTTTCTCCTTTCCCCCACCACCCCGGTTCAGACTAACTAAACAGCTCAAATTGTTTTCTCCTTTCCCCCACCACCCCGGTTCAGACTAACTAAACAGCTCAAATTGTTTTCTCCTTTCCCCCACCACCCCGGTTCAGACTAACTAAACAGCTCAAATTGTTTTCTCCTTTCCCCCACCACCCCGGTTCAGACTAACTAAACAGCTCAAATTGTTTTCTCCTTTCCCCCACCACCCCGGTTCAGACTAACTAAACAGCTCAAATTGTTTTCTCCTTCCCCCCACCACCCCGGTTCAGACTAACTAAACAGCTCAAATTGTTTTCTCCTTTCCCCCACAACCGCGGTTCAGATTAACTAAACAGCTGAAATTGTTTTCTCCTTTCCCCCACCACCCCGGTTCAGACTAACTAAACAGCTCAAATTGTTTTCTCCTTCCCCCCACCACCCCGGTTCAGACTAACTAAACAGCTCAAATTGTTTTCTCCTTTCCCCCACCACCCCGGTTCAGACTAACTAAACAGCTCAAATTGTTTTCTCCTTTCCCCCACCACCCCGGTTCAGACTAACTAAACAGCTCAAATTGTTTTCTCCTTTCCCCCACCACCCCGGTTCAGACTAACTAAACAGCTCAAATTGTTTTCTCCTTTCCCCCACCACCCCGGTTCAGACTAACTAAACAGCTCAAATTGTTTTCTCCTTTCCCCCACCACCCCGGTTCAGACTAACTAAACAGCTCAAATTGTTTTCTCCTTTCCCCCACAACCGCGGTTCAGACTAACTAAACAGCTGAAATTGTTTTCTCCTTTCCCCCACCACCCCGGTTCAGACTAACTAAACAGCTCAAATTGTTTTCTCCTTTCCCCCACCACCCCGGTTCAGACTAACTAAACAGCTGAAATTGTTTTCTCCTTTCCCCCACCACCCCGGTTCAGACTAACTAAACAGCTCAAATTGTTTTCTCCTTTCCCCCACCACCGCGGTTCAGACTAACTAAACAGCTCAAATTGTTTTCTCCTTTCCCCCACCACCGCGGTTCAGACTAACTAAACAGCTCAAATTGTTTTCTCCTTTCCCCCACCACCGCGGTTCAGACTAACTAAACAGCTCAAATTGTTTTCTCCTTTCCCCCACCACCCCGGTTCAGACTAACTAAACAGCTCAAATTGTTTTCTCCTTTCCCCCACCACCGCGGTTCAGACTAACTAAACAGCTCAAATTGTTTTCTCCTTTCCCCCACCACCGCGGTTCAGACTAACTAAACAGCTCAAATTGTTTTCTCCTTTCCCCCACCACCCCGGTTCAGACTAACTAAACAGCTCAAATTGTTTTCTCCTTTCCCCCACCACCCCGGTTCAGACTAACTAAACAGCTCAAATTGTTTTCTCCTTTCCCCCACCACCCCGGTTCAGACTAACTAAACAGCTCAAATTGTTTTCTCCTTCCCCCCACCACCCCGGTTCAGACTAACTAAACAGCTCAAATTGTTTTCTCCTTTCCCCCACCACCCCGGTTCAGACTAACTAAACAGCTCAAATTGTTTTCTCCTTTCCCCCACCACCCCGGTTCAGACTAACTAAACAGCTCAAATTGTTTTCTCCTTTCCCCCACCACCCCGGTTCAGACTAACTAAACAGCTGAAATTGTTTTCTCCTTTCCCCCACCACCCCGGTTCAGACTAACTAAACAGCTCAAATTGTTTTCTCCTTTCCCCCACCACCCCGGTTCAGACTAACTAAACAGCTCAAATTGTTTTCTCCTTTCCCCCACCACCCCGGTTCAGACTAACTAAACAGCTCAAATTGTTTTCTCCTTTCCCCCACCACCCCGGTTCAGACTAACTAAACAGCTCAAATTGTTTTCTCCTTTCCCCCACCACCCCGGTTCAGACTAACTAAACAGCTGAAATTGTTTTCTCCTTTCCCCCACCACCCCGGTTCAGACTAACTAAACAGCTCAAATTGTTTTCTCCTTTCCCCCACAACCGCGGTTCAGACTAACTAAACAGCTCAAATTGTTTTCTCCTTTCCCCCACCACCCCGGTTCAGACTAACTAAACAGCTCAAATTGTTTTCTCCTTTCCCCCACCACCCCGGTTCAGACTAACTAAACAGCTGAAATTGTTTTCTCCTTTCCCCCACCACCCCGGTTCAGACTAACTAAACAGCTCAAATTGTTTTCTCCTTTCCCCCACCACCGCGGTTCAGACTAACTAAACAGCTCAAATTGTTTTCTCCTTTCCCCCACCACCGCGGTTCAGACTAACTAAACAGCTCAAATTGTTTTCTCCTTTCCCCCACCACCCCGGTTCAGACTAACTAAACAGCTGAAATTGTTTTCTCCTTTCCCCCACCACCCCGGTTCAGACTAACTAAACAGCTCAAATTGTTTTCTCCTTTCCCCCACCACCCCGGTTCAGACTAACTAAACAGCTCAAATTGTTTTCTCCTTTCCCCCACCACCCCGGTTCAGACTAACTAAACAGCTCAAATTGTTTTCTCCTTTCCCCCACCACCCCGGTTCAGACTAACTAAACAGCTCAAATTGTTTTCTCCTTTCCCCCACCACCCCGGTTCAGACTAACTAAACAGCTCAAATTGTTTTCTCCTTTCCCCCACAACCGCGGTTCAGACTAACTAAACAGCTGAAATTGTTTTCTCCTTTCCCCCACCACCCCGGTTCAGACTAACTAAACAGCTCAAATTGTTTTCTCCTTTCCCCCACCACCCCGGTTCAGACTAACTAAACAGCTGAAATTGTTTTCTCCTTTCCCCCACCACCCCGGTTCAGACTAACTAAACAGCTCAAATTGTTTTCTCCTTTCCCCCACCACCGCGGTTCAGACTAACTAAACAGCTCAAATTGTTTTCTCCTTTCCCCCACCACCGCGGTTCAGACTAACTAAACAGCTCAAATTGTTTTCTCCTTTCCCCCACCACCGCGGTTCAGACTAACTAAACAGCTCAAATTGTTTTCTCCTTTCCCCCACCACCCCGGTTCAGACTAACTAAACAGCTCAAATTGTTTTCTCCTTTCCCCCACCACCGCGGTTCAGACTAACTAAACAGCTCAAATTGTTTTCTCCTTTCCCCCACCACCGCGGTTCAGACTAACTAAACAGCTCAAATTGTTTTCTCCTTTCCCCCACCACCGCGGTTCAGACTAACTAAACAGCTCAAATTGTTTTCTCCTTTCCCCCACCACCGCGGTTCAGACTAACTAAACAGCTGAAATTGTTTTCTCCTTTCCCCCACCACCGCGGTTCAGACTAACTAAACAGCTCAAATTGTTTTCTCCTTCCCCCCACCACCGCGGTTCAGACTAACTAAACAGCTCAAATTGTTTTCTCCTTTCCCCCACCACCCCGGTTCAGACTAACTAAACAGCTCAAATTGTTTTCTCCTTTCCCCCCACCACCGCGGTTCAGACTAACTAAACAGCTGAAATTGTTTTCTCCTTCCCCCCACCACCGCGGTTCAGACTAACTAAACAGCTGAAATTGTTTTCTCCTTCCCCCCACCACCGCGGTTCAGACTAACTAAACAGCTCAAATTGTTTTCTCCTTTCCCCCCACCACCGCGGTTCAGACTAACTAAACAGCTGAAATTGTTTTCTCCTTCCCCCCACCACCGCGGTTCAGACTAACTAAACAGCTGAAATTGTTTTCTCCTTCCCCCCACCACCGCGGTTCAGACTAACTAAACAGCTCAAATTGTTTTCTCCTTTCCCCCCACCACCGCGGTTCAGACTAACTAAACAGCTGAAATTGTTTTCTCCTTCCCCCCACCACCGCGGTTCAGACTAACTAAACAGCTGAAATTGTTTTCTCCTTTCCCCCACCACCCCGGTTCAGACTAACTAAACAGCTCAAATTGTTTTCTCCTTTCCCCCACCACCGCGGTTCAGACTAACTAAACAGCTGAAATTGTTTTCTCCTTCCCCCCACCACCGCGGTTCAGACTAACTAAACAGCTGAAATTGTTTTCTCCTTTCCCCCACCACCCCGGTTCAGACTAACTAAACAGCTCAAATTGTTTTCTCCTTCCCCCACCACCGCGGTTCAGACTAACTAAACAGCTCAAAGTGTGCCACAAAACTAGGTTACACACAAATTTAAAAAAAAGAAGTAATAATAGAAATGTTACCATTACAAAGTTTGTTGTTTTCAACAATAAGATTCACCTTTGCCTATGAAAACATTTATGAGAATGATTATGATAAATCAAAATGAATGTCACAAATGAATGAGTGGAATAAACGTAGGGTTACCCAATTTTATTTCTGAAACAATGAAAACAAAAAAGAATAAAATAAATATTGACATTCCGTTAGTTGTTTTCCACAAAGCTAACTACTGTTCCTTTAAGCCTAATTGAAAATGTATTTTGGAAATATTGGACAAGTAGTTCATCATGCAGCTGTGAGCAGTGTTCACGGAGGATTAGTCATACATCATGCGATGACAGCAACACGTCGAGCAATAATGAATATCGGATTGCCGGCCGAAAGACAGGGTGACAATCTGACTTCCGGTAGGCGGCCGAAAGCCTCCATCACTTTCAGGAGAAAGCAACGATAAAACGAAAGTTAACTTTTCTGTTTCGGCCGAAATCGAAACTACATCGAAAAATGTCGGCACCGAAACCGAGATTCGGCCGTTGACTAACCTATACCTGATCATTCAGTGAAGTTGGAAAGTGGAACATAGTGGATACGGTTTTCTTTGAAACTATGGACATTTTAATTTGTCAATTTTTCCATATTAACATTTCAGGAGCGAAAATAAGTGGTGGCCACACATTTATGGGGATAAAAATACTTTTATATTTCCATATTTGGTAAAATTTCGTGAACATTTCATTTAATTTGTGAAAGGACGAGAGAGAAAAAAAAAGGGGGGGGGGGGGGGGGGAGGAAATATTTTTATGTGGAAAATAATATATTAAAACCAAATACATTTCCAGGAGTGGAAATGTAATCTTTAAAAATATTTACATAATCTTTTTAGTTTCCGGACAATAAATTTCAAGGGTGTGAACAAATATGGGTTACGATTTTATTTAAATACAGGGAAATATTGTTTTTCCATTATGTGCATATACCTTTTAGGGGCTTGGGTAATTTTTATAAGATGGAGAATATATCTAAAAAATACACAAAGACTTTTTAAAATTGGATAAGAGCTTCGCCTTTAAATATAAGAATTTGTTTCAAACGATATCCCGATAATATATTTAAGGAGCGAGGCAGAACTTGGGTAAATTTGTAATGTAGATAACAGTATAGCAAATCCGCAAATGCTACATATATTTAAAAATGGTACATATATTGTAAAAAGTTAAAGACAGGCTTGAGTTCATTGGCGTGATAAATGGTTGGGTTGAACTTTATCATATAAAAGTATACAATTCTTAAAAACCAATCCAGCGAGAACCGTTAATATATATATATATATTTATATATATATATATATATATATATACATTCTTCTTTGAGAGTAACGAAATTCTTATTTACTATTTACTACCTGTGCGTGTCAAGGACGTGTTGTCGCTTTCGTGTGTGAAGACAATAGGCCTATACTTAAACACTCGATTCAGTTACAGTCGTAAAAAATGTATTTTTAGATCTTGGGACTTTGCTGGAATGAAGCACCATACGCCTTCCATTACTATCCCGGTAACAAATTGTCCGAAACACCGCACACAATCAAACACACACATTCCCTCTTACTCTCACAGGCACACAACAAGACATCTTACTCTCACAGACATACAACAAGACATCTTACTCTCACAGGCACACAACAAGACATCTTACTCTCAAAGACACACAACAAGACATCTTACTCTCAAAGACACACAACAAGACATCTTACTCTCAAAGACACACAACAAGACATCTTACTTTCAAAGACACACAACAAGACATCTTACTCTCAAAGACACACAACAAGACATCTTTACCCGGTACTAATAAAAACGGGTTATCGGAAATTTGATCGAAAGAAATTTTGTCGACATAAAATTGATCGACGGAAATTTGATCGAACGGAAATTTGGTCGAATCTTTTTTTCAGTCGAGACGTTAAAATATTCGTCAAATTTCTTTTTGAACGCACTATACTATATAGTGAAGCAAAATAATGCGTAAAAAGATTCGACAAAATTTCCGTTCGATCAAATTTCCGGATACGATAAAAACGATATAAATCGGCGGCTCTCAGCCTGTGGGTCGCGACCGCTTGACCCTTTCCCAGGTGTCGCCTATGACCATCTGAAAACACATAAACTATACAGTTATGAAAGTAGAAACAAAACTACTTTTATGGCTGGGGGTCGCCACAACATCAGTGACTGTATTAAAGGGTCGCGGCATTAGGAAGGTTGAGAACCACTGATCTAAATGTTATTATTTTAGGCGCAGTCCTCTTTTTGGATAGTTTAGATCAGTGGTTCCCAACGTTTTGACTCGCGGAGCCTCTTTTTAGAATCAATTTCTATTGGGGATAGTCTATCGTATGTCTGACCAGTTAATTGTGTTTAGGAGTTTCCTGGAGCGATGGCGGAGCTCCTCAGAGGTGCAAGCTGATTCTAAGGGCTACACGGGCACAAGTTGGGAACCACTGGTCTAGATGTCTTTTGATGTTATGAGTCGTTTTAGAAAATAGAATTTTGGAAGTAAAACAGAATTTTGAGTTGGTAACCCGGTGACGCCCATGGAATGTTCTGAAGTTTGGACACGTTGAACGGAGATGAATGTAAAAAGTCACATCAGATTTTTTCATTGTACATCAGAAATATTTTCCATCACGGCATGTCAGAAAGATGTATCCATCATGACTCATCAGAAGGATTTATCCATCACGCACATCAGAAAGATTTATTCACCATCTTACATCAGAAGGGGGTATCCATCACGAACATCAGAAGGATGTATCCATCATGGCACATCTGAAAGATGTATCCATCATGGCACATCTGAAGGATGTATCCATCACGCACATCAGAAGGATGTATCCATCACGCACATCAGAAGGATGTATCCATCACGCACATCAGAAGGATGTATCCATCATGGCACATCACTAACTACATCACCACTAACTACATCACCACTAACTACATCACCATTAACTACATCACCACTAACTACATCACTACAAATACATCACCACTAACTACATCACCACTAACTACATCACCACTAACTACATCACCACTAACTACATCACCATATAGAATCTATGAAAAACTATCTAAGCGTCCATTCCTAAAGTAATTGTTCACCTCTTTCATACTTGAGATTTTCAAAATTCCAGAGTTTTACAGAAAAAATACCTCCATTCTTTGACATCCTAAAATGTCGTTGGTAGCATGGACCTTTTGATTTTAGACAACTTAACTTCCGTTTCTACACGACAAGGTTTGTTTTGTTTGCAATACACCCATACCTCGCTTTACGGCCTAGATACGTTCCGGAAAAGTTGGCCGTAAAGCGAAAATGAATCAATAATTTTGATATAAACCCATACAAATTTAATTGGATCTGTTCCAATTTTTGTATAAAATAATATAGTCGTTAGTTCATAAATCATTTTATTCTTTTCATTTCCTATAAAAATAAAAGTACAAAACATTGTAATAGTAAACAGAAATGAAAAAAATAAACATATAAATTAAAAAACAAAAGAAATCACATGCACATATTTATACATAAAATAAAATTCACCAATTAATCCAAACAAACAAAACAGAAACAAACACGTCAACTTACTGAGTCACATGATATGAATACAGTGGCGTAGCGAGGGGGGCAAGGGGGGCATCATGCCCCGGGCGCTACTCACAAAGGGGCGCCAATGGTATATTTTACATATAATATTGTATGGTTTTCGAATGGGGGGGCGCTAAAAAGGTATTGTGCCCCGGGCGCGAGTTAAGCTTGCTACGCCACTGTATGAACAAGGTGGGATAGCACAGGAAATAAGGCAGACTACTAAAGCAGGGCCGCCTAAGGGGAGAAGCTGAAACTAAAGAGAGGATATCTATTGGCCGTATAACGAAACATCGTGGGCCGTAAACCGAAAAAGTGCCATAATTTAAAGTTGGCCGTAAAGCGAAATGCCGTATAAAGAGCGGCCGTATAGCGAGGTATAGGTGTAGTCTGCTTCTAGCCGACACTTCCGGCAGTTTGTCGTGTTCTTCCGTTGCCAGCTTGGACACATCTTGTTATACTATTTACTTGACAGTTCCTCTAATATTTGGATATATTATTTAATGTAAGCAAGTGGCAAAATGTTGATTGTCTACTACGTTAACACAGGGGTCGACTTTGTCATGTTAACACAGGGGTCGACTTTGTCATGTTAACACAGGGGTCGACTTTGTCATGTTAACACAGGGGTCGAATTTGTCACGTTAACATAGGGGTCGACTTTGTCATATTAACACAGGGGTCGACTTTGTCATGTTAACACAGGGGTCGAATTTGTCATGTTAACACAGGGGTCGACTTTGTCATGTTAACACAGGGGTCGACTTTGTCATGTTACGTTAACACAGGGGTCGACTTCGTATGTTACGTTAACATATGGGTCGGCTTTGTCATGTTAACACAGGGGTTAGCTTTGTCATGTTAACACAGGGGTCAACTTCGTCTGTTACGTTAACACAGGGGTCGACTTCGTCTGTTACGTTAACATAGAGGTCGGCTTTGTCATGTTAACACAGGGGTCGACTTTGTCTGTTACTTTAACACAGGGGTCAGTTTGTCTGTTACATTCACACAGGGGTCGGCTACTTGTTTTTAAGTGAGAAACCATTTTTCCTAAATAGCGCCTGCAAAGAAAATATTTTGGGAGTCGCCAGTAAGGGCTTACTGTTGAAATGTCATTATTTGGGGCGCCCAGTTAAGGGCGTACTGTTGAAATGTCATTATAGATTTAGAACAAAAAGCCGTCTCTAACTCCTTTGATACCGGACCCACAGGTTATCGACCTGTAGAGTAGCCAGTCGGGGAGACAGGTAGCGGCCGTCCCTCCAACTGCGACACTATTTCCAAACATTAAAGAGAAAACTAATTAAGATGTCTTTGTATTAGCAAAATCCAACGTGTCACAACTGCTCGCATTGTCTCATCCAGATACTGACATTAACCCAATCCAACGTGTCACAACTGCTCGCATTGTCTCATCCAGACACTGACATTAACCCAATCCAACGTGTCACAACTGCTCGCATTGTCTCATCCAGACACTGACATTAACCCAATCCAACGTGTCACAACTGCTCGCATTGTCTCATCCAGACACTGACATTAACACAATCCAACATGTCACAACTGCTCGCATTGTCTCATCCAGACACTGCCATTAACCCCAATCCAACATGTCACAACTGCTCGCATTGTCTCATCCAGACACTGACATTAACCCCAATCCAACATGTCACAACTGCTCGCATTGTCTCATCCAGACACTGACATTAACCCAATCCAACATGTCACAGCTGCTCGTATTGTCTCATCCAGACACTGACATTAACCCCAATCCAACATGTCACAACTGCTCGCATTGTCTCGTCCAGACACTGACATTAACCCCAATCCAACATGTCACAACTGCTCGTATTGTCTCATCCAGACACTGACATTAACCCCAATCCAACATGTCACAACTGCTCGCATTGTCTCATCCAGACACTGACATTAACCCCAATCCAACATGTCACAACTGCTCGCATTGTCTCATCCAGACACTGACATTAACCCCAATCCAACATGTCACAACTGCTCGCATTGTCTCATCCAGACACTGACATTAACCCCAATCCAACATGTCACAACTGCTCGCATTGTCTCATCCAGACACTGACATTAACCCCAATCCAACATGTCACAACTGCTCGTATTGTCTCATCCAGACACTGACATTAACCCCAATCCAACATGTCACAACTGCTCGCATTGTCTCATCCAGACACTGACATTAACCCCAATCCAACATGTCACAACTGCTCGCATTGTCTCATCCAGACACTGACATTAACCCCAATCCAACATGTCACAACTGCTCGTATTGTCTCATCCAGACACTGACATTAACCCAATCCAACATGTCACAACTGCTCGCATTGTCTCATCCAGACACTGACATTAACCCAATCCAACATGTCACAACTGCTCGTATTGTCTCATCCAGACACTGACATTAACCCAATCCAACGTGTCACAACTGCTCGCATTGTCTCATCCAGACACTGACATTAACCCAATCCAACGTGTCACAACTGCTCGCATTGTCTCATCCAGACACTGACATTAACCCAATCCAACGTGTCACAACTGCTCGCATTGTCTCATCCAGACACTGACATTAACACAATCCAACATGTCACAACTGCTCGCATTGTCTCATCCAGACACTGCCATTAACCCCAATCCAACATGTCACAACTGCTCGCATTGTCTCATCCAGACACTGACATTAACCCCAATCCAACATGTCACAACTGCTCGCATTGTCTCATCCAGACACTGACATTAACCCAATCCAACATGTCACAGCTGCTCGTATTGTCTCATCCAGACACTGACATTAACCCCAATCCAACATGTCACAACTGCTCGCATTGTCTCGTCCAGACACTGACATTAACCCCAATCCAACATGTCACAACTGCTCGTATTGTCTCATCCAGACACTGACATTAACCCCAATCCAACATGTCACAACTGCTCGCATTGTCTCATCCAGACACTGACATTAACCCCAATCCAACATGTCACAACTGCTCGCATTGTCTCATCCAGACACTGACATTAACCCCAATCCAACATGTCACAACTGCTCGCATTGTCTCATCCAGACACTGACATTAACCCCAATCCAACATGTCACAACTGCTCGCATTGTCTCATCCAGACACTGACATTAACCCCAATCCAACATGTCACAACTGCTCGTATTGTCTCATCCAGACACTGACATTAACCCCAATCCAACATGTCACAACTGCTCGCATTGTCTCATCCAGACACTGACATTAACCCCAATCCAACATGTCACAACTGCTCGCATTGTCTCATCCAGACACTGACATTAACCCCAATCCAACATGTCACAACTGCTCGTATTGTCTCATCCAGACACTGACATTAACCCAATCCAACATGTCACAACTGCTCGCATTGTCTCATCCAGACACTGACATTAACCCAATCCAACATGTCACAACTGCTCGTATTGTCTCATCCAGACACTGACATTAACCCCAATCCAACATGTCACAACTGCTCGCATTGTCTCATCCAGACACTGACATTAACCCAATCCAACATGTCACAACTGCTCGCATTGTCTCATCCAGACACTGACATTAACCCAATCCAACATGTCACAACTGCTCGTATTGTCTCGTCCAGACACTGACATTAACCCAATCCAACATGTCACAACTGCTCGTATTGTCGCACATTTTGTCAATGATCCATGCCCTGCTGGTTGCGAACGATAATAATACTAACAATAACTTGTGGGCTATATATAGCAAAAGGATCTCGGATAACCAACGTTTCGGATAATCAGAGTTCGGAAAATCGATGCTCTTCTGAATTTCAATGAAAGGCGGAGCTGAGTTATGGCCCCTAATCCCGTGTTTAAAGGCTATTATCTATTTTATTTTATCCGATGAACACAAAGCATTAAATGAAACATTTCAACATTCAACATTCAACATTCAGAATAATATCATTGTTGATCTGTTCGTAGAACAGGGAGATTATTACTAAACGGTGCATGTTTAAATTTGTTGAATTCCTTGTAACCTTGTGGCTTACTGAAGCCATTCAGCATATGATCTTACTACTGTGCCTAGATTATCTTGTGGGAAACTCAGGACATAACCTTGACCCTGAGATTAGCTAGAAGATTTTCAACTTTTAATTTGTTTTGAAAAAATCCAAACCTTCACATCTATCGTCATGTTAAGATAGGAATATTTTCAGTAAATCTAAAGGGCTTCATTCGGGACGAGACAAACATTGAGAATTTGAAATAATCAAAGTATATCTCTAGGTGACCTAGAAATGTATTTTGCAAATTTGACGTGAGACTCTCTCTTTAGTGTTTATACAAAAGTGATACGGAAAACGTTACAATACCATGGACTCGATTGAACATATGTATATACACTAGCAGCCATTTCCCGGGATGATGGAAGGAAGAGGATGGAAGGAGGAGGGCGGAGGGAGGAGGAGAGGATAAATGTTGATGGAAGGGGAGGATGGTAAGAGTGGTAATTAAGGAAGGATAATGTAGGAAGGGCACGGAGGAGGTGAATGGTATGATGAAGATCGTAGCAGAAAGAGGAAAGTATGAGGAGGAGAGGATGAGGTGGTAAGCAGAGGATGGTAGAAGAATGACTGGAAGAGAAGGATTCTAGGAGTAAATTCTTTGCAGCGAAAAAGAGATAGACAGAGAGAGATATAAAGAGACTTTTGATTACACATGTGAGGAGGGTCTTATACTTACAAGGGCTTTCTGACTTGATCAAGTTCCCAGGCTCCACCGTTGGGGACTTTTCTGTAACAACTTGTGAGGTCGTTCGGTTACTGTAACTGGAGGGACCACCTGGATGGTTGTCCCTTAGATTCATCCCTGTGGTATTTCCGATGTTGGACAAGTTTGATTTATGAATCTTGTGTAAGACTGTCTGAAGAAACTTCTGCTCTATCATCTTTTTTCTCAATGTGACATTGATGCTCTCCAGGCTTTGAGGAGGGTCATGGCTTTTCAACGACATTGGTGGGGGGACTAGGGCGAGGACAAATGCAAACGTAACTAAAGACGAAAGTGAGCAGTGAGCAACGAGGCAGCTCATGATGGAACCCTTGCTAACACTGAGAGCTACGGGAGATTTGGTCGAGATCTGAGGGATGTACAGACTTGATGAAACAGTTTGCCGGGAGCTCATCTATGTGTCTGAGCTCAAGGTTCTCACGTCTCTACAATCTTCTTGGTGTCTGTGCGCTATCAGAGAACTCTGGTCCATATCCCGTTGACGTCAAATATTCCTTGGACATCGCTGGACAGGCGCTAAATTTCCACTAGCCACAATTTGCAGACATATTTTTTTTAAAAATAGGGTCTATGTCGATTTTGACAAGGGCAAAGAAATCAGTGATGTGTAGGTGATACGATCCTAATGTACTCAAAGGGTTCTCAATAGTAAAGCAGCTCCGGAACCCCGTACAGACGCATCAGATCGTTTGAGCACCTGTCAAATACACAGACGTGTCGTTTGGATCGCGTACCTGATAAGTTAACAGTTTACTTGGAAATAGTGTTTGCCACTGTGGAATTATTGTTGAATGCTGTAGTAGGATGTGAGATCGTCTTCTTAAATCACTGAGCACAAGGGTAGCTCTTTCAATAGAGATATTGCGAGGTAGCTCTTTAAATAGTGATATGGCGAGGTAGCTCTTTAAATAGAAATATTGCGAGGTAGCCCATTCAGTTCTGGGGAATGAGGCAGTTCTTGACGTAAAGTAATAACGAGGTAGCTTTAATCTTGACCAACAAGGTAGATACAAGGTAGATTCAAGGTAGATACAAGGTAGATTCGTGTGAGTTTAAACCATCACCAGCTTCAAAGTAACAGCGATCTGAAATTAAAGAAAAATGAAAAGATATTGATGTAAACAATTTGGGGTATCTAGTATTAAACGGGGAACATATCCCCCCCCCCCCCCCAGTGTAGACGCCCATGAGAAAAATACAAAATGAAATTTACAGAAATAAGAATGATATTAAATGAAAGCAACAGTTGTAGGTTTAGTGCTCACAAACACGAGGGAACAGTTGTAGGTTTAGTGCTCACAAACACGAGGGAACAGTTGTAGGTTTAGTGCTCACAAACACAAGGGAACAGTTGTAGGTTTAGTGCTCACAAACACAAGGGAACAGTTGTAGGTTTAGTGCTCACAAACACAAGGGAACAGTTGTAGGTTTAGTGCTCACAAACACGAGGGAACAGTTGTAGGTTTAGTGCTCACAAACACAAGGGAACAGTTGTAGGTTTAGTGCTCACAAACACAAGGGAACAGTTGTAGGTTTAGTGTTCACAAACACAAGGGAACAGTTGTAGGTTTAGTGCTCACAAACACAAGGGAACAGTTGTAGGTTTAGTGCTCACAAACACAAGGGAACAGTTGTAGGTTTAGTGCTCACAAACACGAGGGAACAGTTGTAGGTTTAGTGCTCACAAACACAAGGGAACAGTTGTAGGTTTAGTGCTCACAAACACGAGGGAACAGTTGTAGGTTTAGTGCTCACAAACACGAGGGAACAGTTGTAGGTTTAGTGCTCACAAACACAAGGGAACAGTTGTAGGTTTAGTGCTCACAAACACGAGGGAACAGTTGTAGGTTTAGTGCTCACAAACACGAGGGAACAATTGTAGGTTTAGTGCTCACAAACACAAGGGAACAGTTGTAGGTTTAGTGCTCACAAAACACGAGGGAACAGTTGTAGGTTTAGTGCTCACAAACACAAGGGAACAGTTGTAGGTTTAGTGCTCACAAACACAAGGGAACAGTTGTAGGTTTAGTGCTCACAAACACGAGGGAACAGTTGTAGGTTTAGTGCTCACAAACACAAGGGAACAGTTGTAGGTTTAGTGCTCACAAACACAAGGGAACAGTTGTAGGTTTAGTGCTCACAAACACAAGGGAACAGTTGTAGGTTTAGTGCTCACAAACACAAGGGAACAGTTGTAGGTTTAGTGCTCACAAACACAAGGGAACAGTTGTAGGTTTAGTGCTCACAAACACAAGGGAACAGTTGTAGGTTCCCTTTTCTTGTATCTGTTAAGTCTCGTAAGTCTGGCGGTCACAGTCGACTGTCGTATTTATAGTTAGGGAGTTAGAGCCCTCCAGATGGAAAGTATAGTACTTCAATGGCCAGAGAGTATGTTCTAAGGGGGGGGGGAGGGATGCATGTAACGATTCCAAACTAGGTAAATACACAGGCTATAAGGCCACCCAATGACATTGCCTGTTAAAAATAATGTTCCCATCCAATACTAAAGCCTGATAAACACCATGGGCATTGATGGAGCCGTCAGATGACATTCTACTTCAGACATTGATGGAGCCGTCAGATGACATTCTACTTCAGACATTGATGGAGCCGTCAGATGACATTCTACTTCAGACATTGAGGGAGTCTTCAGATGACATTCTACTTCAGGCATTGAAAGAGTCTTCAGATGACGCTCTACTTCAGGCATTGATGGACCCGTCAGATGACATTCTACTTCAGGCATTGATGGACCCGTCAGATGACATTCTACTTCAGACTTTGATGGAGCCGTCAGATGACATTCTACTTCAGACATTGATGGAGCCTCAGATGACATTCTACTTCAGGCATTGAGGGAGTCTTCAGATGACATTCTACTTAAGTCATTGAGGGAGCCGTCAGATGACATTCTACTTCGCTAAGGTTGCCGAAGTCGACATTTAGTGTTGGCGGAGTGGATATCTGTAGGTACTTTTCTCACATGTTCAAAGATGCATGTCACGTGTCCAAATGTTATATGTCATGTCTTCAAATGTTGCATGTCATGTGTCCAAATGTTATATGTCGTTATGTCCAAATGTTGTATATAATGTGTCCAAATGTTGTATGCCATGTGTCCAAATGTTGTATGTCATGTGTCCAAATGTTGAATTTCTGACACAAACCAGGTCATACAGAATGTCTGACAAAGACCAGTCTAAACAGAATGTCTGACACAGACCAGACAACACAGACAAAGTCATACAGGATGTCTCACACAGACCAGGCCACACAGAATTTCTGATATAGACCAGGTTACACAGCATGTCAGACACAGACAAGGCTACACAGAATGTCTGACACAGACCAGACCACACAGAATATTTGACAGAAACCAGACACACAGAATGTCTTACACAGACGAGGTTACACAGAATATCTGACACAGACCAGACAACACAGAATGTCTGACACAGACCAGGCCACACAGAATATCTGACACAGACCAGGCTACACAGAATATCTGACACAGAAGGTCTGACACAGACCAGACCACAAAGAATGTCTGACACAGACCAGGCCACACAGAATATCTGACACAGACCAGGCCACAAAGAATGTATGACACAGACCAGACCACAAAGAATGTCTGACACAGACCAGACCACAAAGAATGTCTGACACAGACCAGGCCACAAAGAATGTCTGACACAGACCAGGCCACAAAGAATGTCTGACACAGACCAGGCCACACAGAAATTCTGATTTCGAGCAGGCTTCTCTTAAATATTAAAATAAAATAAAATTGATTGTGGTCATTTGTTGAACGTCTTCAGATATAAACACAAAGACCAGGTAGTTGATACAAAGACCAGGTAGTTAATACAAAGACCAGGTAGTGGGTAAAAAGACCAGGTAGTTAATACAAAGACCAGATAGTAAACACAAACATGAGGTAGTGAATACGAAGACCAGGTAGTTAATTCGAAGACCAGATAGTTAATACAGAGATCAGGTAGTGAACACAAAGACCAGGTTGTGAACACAAAGACCAGGTAATGAACACAAAGACCAGGTAGTGAACACAAAGACCAGGTAGTGAACAAAAACACCAGGTAGTGAACACAAAGACCAGGTAGTGAACACAAACACCAGGTAGTGAACACAAAGACCAGGTAGTGAACACAAAGACCTGGTTGTGAACACAAAGACCAGGTAGTGAACCGACACATGGACTTCGGTTGTGTTGAATTAAAATCGGATATTTTCCACAAGCAGGGTCGTACCAAGGGGCAACTACTTTAGTTATTAACTTCAGAAGGCGCCAAACTATTTTTATTGGACTGTATAGGCCCCGAACTCTAGATTGCCCCCCCCCCCCCCCCCACTCCCCCAACGGTTTGTATCGCAAATAAAAAAAAATTTACATTCCACTTTAAAAAAATCCATCAATTGAGTTTTATTTTCAAATCTTTTCTATTAACTTCTCTTTTTTTGTGTTCTTCTGGCGTGGTGGCAACATCTTCGGACTTCCAATTTACCCCTTTTCCCGTTAAACTATCGAGCTGAAATTTGGCGCATTGACTCGTTGCCAATGACAACACATTGGTTCAAATTTTCAGCCCCGCGCTACAGCCCAATCCCCCAAAAATATTTTGTCTCCCTTTTAAAAGGGATGTTGAAGTAAATATGAATATCATCGGCTTCGCGAAATAAAATTCCCGATATTTTTCTTTTTATTATATCGGCTATTATAAAATCGATCTTTCTTTTATTGATGTTTACCCTTGTTCCCGATAACTGCGCTATATATATATGTCTTAAAATAACCGCAAGTGTAATTGGTGTGTAATATTTTTTTTTTTTCTGAAAGTCTTGGTGTGAGATCTGCTGCATAAAATAAACTAAAATAATTTGTAAAATATTCAAATCCTTACTATATAATTTATAAGATAATCTTATTTGTAGGGGTTGTTTAACTTTTTAAAAAAAAACTTCAATCAATGCATTAGGAAATACTTCGGGTAATCAATATCTGACTCAAAATCATCTATTTTATTGATCAGGTCGGGTAACTCTGCGACCCACGAAAAGTTAACTCGCGATCATAAATTGCCAATGAGGCCATTTAGATTGGCCAAAGATCTTGCAAACATATTTTTTCAAAAATTGCCAATGAGGCCATTTAGATTGGCCAAAGATCTTGCAAACATATTTTTTCAAAAATTGCCAATGAGGCCATTTGGATTGGCAAAAGATCTTGCAAACATCTTTTTTTTTTCAAAAATAGAAATAAATAACATCTCAATTGTCTGAAAATTATAAAATATGATTTTATTTGTGTGGTAGTTCACTTGCACCAAGATGCTGTCGTCTCTACAATGTCGCAAACCCATCCTAATCAAATATTCTTGATCGTTTTCACGAATTCAATCCTTGGAGATTGACAAAAGAAAGTTGAATGATTGCCATGTTCACAGTTCATCGTTGTCTGCATACTCACAAACACACACACACACACAGACACACACACACAGACACACACACACAGACAGACAGACAGACACACACACAGACAGACAGACAGACACACACACACACACACACAGACAGACACACACGCACGCACACACACACACACACACACAGCATCTTTCAAACCTTGCACTGATTCTGGGCGAGAACGCGTGGTCAAAAAAATGGCCAGGGATGGAACTGATTAAGTAAGCACGACTTAGACATGTTACCGGTGGGTGTAAGTACCGTCCGGTCAGCCTTGTTGTAACAGACTTATGTTAGCACTGGTCAGCCATGCTGTCATTGATGTGTGTAAGCCCTGGTCAGTCATGCTGTCATTGATGTGTGTAAGCACTGGTCAGTCATGCTGTCATTGATGTGTGTAAGCACTGGTCAGTCATGCTGTCATTGATGTGTGTAAGCACTGGTCAGCCATGCTGTCATTGATGTGTGTAAGCACTGGTCAGTCATGCTGTCATTGATGTGTGTAAGCACTGGTCAGCCATGCTGTCATTGATGTGTGTAAGCACTGGTCAGCCATGCTGTCATTGATGTGTGTAAGCACTGGTCAGCCATGCTGTCATTGATGTGTGTAAGCACTGGTCAGTCATGCTGTCATTGATGTGTGTAAGCACTGGTCAGCCATGCTGTCATTGATGTGTGTAAGCACTGGTCAGTCATGCTGTCATTGATGTGTGTAAGCACTGGTCAGCCATGCTGTCATTGATGTGTGTAAGCACTGGTCAGCCATGCTGTCATTGATGTGTGTAAGCACTGGTCAGCCATGCTGTCATTGATGTGTGTAAGCACTGGTCAGTCATGCTGTCATTGATGTGTGTAAGCACTGGTCAGCCATGCTGTCATTGATGTGTGTAAGCACTGGTCAGCCATGCTGTCATTGATGTGTGTAAGCCCTGGTCAGCCATGCTGTCATTGATGTGTGTAAGCCCTGGTCAGCCATGCTGCCATTGATGTGTGTAAGCACTGGTCAGCCATGCTGCCATTGATGTGTGTAAGCACTGGTCAGCCATGCTGCCATTGATGTGTGTAAGCCCTGGTCAGCCATGCTGTCATTGATGTGTGTAAGCACTGGTCATCCATGCTGTCATTGACGTATGTAAGCACTGGTCAGTCAAGCTGTCATTGACGTGTGGAAGCAGCAAGGAACGATGGAAATGGTATCTAAAAATAGATCATTAAAATCCCAGAATTCTCTTATCTCAATCTTCGGCCTACAATTGCTTCAGACCGAAATGACGTCATATTCGTCCCCTTGACCTATTATTCCCCCCCCCCCCTTTTCCAGGGGTCTGTCGTAACAGAGTCAATCAAAAGTGACCTTTTCTTGGAGGCAGCAACATTAATTACAGGCAGTGCCGGGTCCTCGGAATGCCACGTGGCAAGGGGACATGGAGAGGGGGTGGGGCCGGCGGAGACTAAATAATTGATAATATAATCACAAAGTGACGTCAAAATAATCGTTAGATCTCGATGAGGATTACTACGCCCACGCGATGAATTCCATCAGCATTTTATAGCTTAAGGGGCTTAGAGGGCTTAGGGGGCTTAGCACTTGGACTTTTTTCATTTTTATATTTGTGATTGAACATGTCATGTACTGGCAAAAATGGCAGAATTGTCTGGGAATGATCTAGGCACTATAGGGTGTGCTTTTGTTAAAATGATCTAGACATTATAGGGTGTGGCATGAGGATTTTATTTCATTTTCTTCGTCTCTTGTTCGCTGAAGAGAGCTCTTGGTCGCAACGTTAGTTGTTTCGTTATCAGAGGCGTAGTTAGAGTGTTTGGCTGATGGGGACAAAATTCCCTTTTAAACGCCTCCCTTTTTAAACGCCTTCCTTTTTTTTAAAACTATCGAACTCATTATTTTCATCAATAAAATAATATCAAATCACTTTTTTACGCCCCTAACTAGTCTGGCGCCCGGGGACATCTGTCCCCTTACCCCTCCCCTGGCTACGCCTCTGTTCGTTGTGTACATTTTTCGGTTAACCCCTACCTTGTACTACATATAACCGTCATTTTAAAAAAGTCTACTTTCTTAAAATAACATTCACATCACTTCACAAAAGGTCACATTCTGAAAGTAACATTCACATCTTATGACACAAGGTCACATTCTGAAAGTAACATCCACATCATATGACACAAGGTCACATTCTGAAAGTAACATTCACATCATATCACAAAAGGTCACATTCTGAAAGTAACATTCACATCATATGACACAAGGTCACATTCTGGAAGTAACATTCACATCATATCACAAAAGGTCACATTCTGAAAGTAACATTCACATCATATGACACAAGGTCACATTCTGAAAGTAACATTCACATCATATCACACAAGGTCACATTCTGAAAGTAACATTCACATCATATGATACAAGGTCACAGTCTGAAAGTAACATTCACATCATATGACACAAGGTCACATTCTGAAAGTAGTATCAATTTGAGGACCACAAGTTGAATTTCAAATCTATTTGTTAGAAATGATAAACAATGGCTAAATGGTTTCTTGTTTGTAGTTGGGTAACAGGTAATGGGTAACTGGTAATGTGTCATTGGTGATGTGTATTTTAGTGTTATTTGTATGCTAAAAAAGTTTTACGATAAGAATTTTTAGAGTTTTATAGATTGAAATCTGACTA
The DNA here is from genome assembly GCA_964017045.1 of Omphiscola glabra. Lineage (NCBI taxonomy): Eukaryota > Metazoa > Mollusca > Gastropoda > Lymnaeidae > Omphiscola > Omphiscola glabra. The sequence goes on along the minus strand of OZ024794.1, from coordinate 929,309 downwards.
AAAGAATGTTAAACACGTGAATCTAACTTCTCCAATTTCTATGGAATTATTTAAACCCCCCCCCCCCCCCAAACCTCGTGTCTTCTCGCCTGTACAATCTATCACGCTTCTTTGTGAAGTCGTCTGCCCATTGTCTGAGTTCGACGATATAAAAACATGCAATTTGGGACAACATGGAGGTGTCTAGTCTCTGACTTGCACGGTAAGGGTGTCGGGAAAACTAGGGGTGGCGAAAGCCCGGGGGGGGGGGCCCAACAATGGTAGGACCAAGCATTGAGTCGATCAAAATAAGGATGGTAAAAGCTAGGAAAAAAAGGGGGGGGGGTGAAGCTAGAGGTGGGTACAGCTATGCGTGTAGCAAGCTATGCGTGTAACAAGCTATGCGTGTAGCAAGTTATGCGTGTAGCAAGCTATGCGTGTAGCAAGCTATGCGTGTAGCAAGCTATGCGTGTAGCAAGCTATGCGTGTAGCAAGCTATGCGTGTAGCAAGCTATGCGTGTAGCAAGCTATGCGTGTAGCAAGCTATGCGTGTAGCAAGCTATGCGTGTAGCAAGCTATGCGTGTAGCAAGCTATGGGTGTAGCAAGCTATGGGTGTAGCAAGCTATGGGTGTAGCAAGCTATGGGTGTAGCAAGCTATGGGTGTAGCAAGCTAAGGGTCTTGACAAGCTAGGTGTGTAGGGTAAGTTACGGGTGTAGTGCAAGCTAGGGGTGTAAGGCAAAATAGGGCTTGGGGTGGTGTAGGGTTTAGGGCGTCTGGTAAGGTAGGGGCGTAATGCATTCTAGGGAGTGTGTTCATTTAGGGGTGTATAGGATTGAACGGATATTTGCAATCCTTGAATCAACAAGAGGTGACATATTTAAATGAGGATAACATCCCATGACATCACATGACAGAAAGAAACAAATGGCACTGACAGAACAGCCCTTAATACAGTGCAGGGGCGTCTGACCACCCCCCTCCCTCTGAGGGGTGGAAGCCAAGCTCATCCCCTCTCCCTCTGGAAAGTGGTCAATTCAGCATGGTGTTTGACGCGATAGTAATACAAAAGTGACAGTATACAAAAGTGACAGTATACAAATGTGACGGACTACAAAAGCGACATTAATAGAAAAGTGACAGAATACAAAAGGGACAGAATACACAAATGACAAAATACAAAAGTGCCTGAGTACAAAAGTGCCTAAATACAAAAGAGACAAACACAAAAGTGACACATACAAAAGTGATAGAAAACAAAAGGGAGAGAATACAAAAATGACAAACACAAAAGTGACGAATACAAAAGTGATAGAATACAAAAGTGACATAATACAAAAGTGACAGAATACAAAAGTGACAGAATACAAAAGGGACAAAACACAAAAGTGACGAATACAAAAGGGATAGAATACAAAAGTGACATAATACAAAAGTGACAAACACAAAAGTGACAGAAAACAAAATGGACATAATACACAAATGGCAAAATACAAAAGTGCCTGAATACAAAAGTGCCTGAATACAAAAGTGCCTGAATACAAAAGTGGCAAACACAAAAGTGACGAATACAAAAGTGACAGAATACAAAATTGACAGAATACAAAAGTGACAGAATACAAAAGTGACAGAATACAAAAGTGACAAACACAAAAGTGACGAATACAAAAGTGATAGAATACAAAAGTGGCAGAATACAAAAGTGACAAACACAAAAGTGACAGAATACAAAAGTGACAGAATACAAAAGTGACAGAATACAAAAGTGACAGAATACAAAAGTGACAGAATACAAAAGTGACAGAATAAAAAAGTGACAGAATAAAAAAAGTGACAGAATAAAAAAAGTGACAGAAAACAAAAGTGACAGAATTCAAAATACTCAAATGACAAAATACAAAAGTGCCGGAATACAAAAGTGCCTGAATTCAAAAGTGACAGAATACAAAAGTGACGGTTAAGAATTTGTTAGAACATTGTTATAATCATTGATAATAATGCTAACAAGCGATGATTTTGTGGCCAATAGCTCAAAAATTCTTCAGCAAATGCAACTATCAGATCTAGAAATTGTTTGTAGAAAATATTTTTTAGCAGTTATAGAATTTTTTTTAGTTGTAATTCTAAAAAAAAATTAATGGGATTTTCAATTGTAGAGTGATGGCTGTGTGGTCCAAACTTTGTCATTTCCATACATTTTGTAGTAGAGTTCAAATCCTTATTGCAATATTTGGATTCTGTGTTTGCAGTGGTGACGTGTCGTTAATATAAAGGATTTTAAACGTGTTTTTTTAATGGATATGTTGTGTAAGGTGAAAGAAACCTCATTTCTGGACATGGGAAATATGCCTGGATATGCAGGTCCACATTGGCAAAATTTTTATTTTTCCTTATATGAGCTAAAATATATATATATATTTTAAACTAGCAGAGGCGCCGCCTTTGGAAGTAAAAGTGTATTTACTTTCAAGGGGCGTCACGGGGCGTCAAGTTGTCAACATAAGAGTCTTTAAGACCAGTCTGGAAAGGTTGACATCCTAAAACATCACCCTATTGTAAGAGAAGATACATGTCTGAAGGGCTGTATGACATCCATAGACATCACCCTATTGTAAGAGAAGACACATGTCTGAAGGGCTGTATGACATCCATAGACATCACCCTATTGTAAGAGAAGACACATGTCTGAAGGGCTGTATGACATCCAGAGACATCACCCTATTGTAAGAGAAGACACATGTCTGAAGGGCTGTATGACATCCAGAGACATCACCCTATTGTAAGAGAAGACACATGTCTGAAGGGCTGAATGACATCCAAAGACATCACCCTAAGGTAAGAGAAGACACATGTCTGAAGTGCTGTATGACATCCAGAGACATCACCCTATTGTAAGAGAAGACACATGTCTGAAGGGCTGTATGACATCCAAAGACATCACCCTATTGTAAGAGAAGACACGTGTCTGAAGGGCTGTATGACATCCAGAGACATCACCCTATTGTAAGAGAAGACACGTGTCTGAAGGGTTGTTAAGTAGCAGTGCCGTACGTCAGAGTGCAGGGTCGCCCCGTGGTGCGTCCATCTTTTGACTACTGTTGTGTGAGTTCCCGAGGTCAGACAACCCGCGCCATATTTTTCAACCTTACCACATCCCAAAGACTTTCCTTGGACCACCCGTATCTCCAGATCCAGGCATTTCCCATGGCCCAAAATGAGTTTCTTCCACCTTACAGGAACACAGCGATCAAAAAACCAATTCAGAACATCCTCCATAACTTCATAATGACGGACAACTCATCACTTATGACGAACTACGGGGGATTAGTACAATATGAACACATGATTTAATGACGAACTACGGGGGATTAGTACAATATGAACACATGATTTAATGACAAACTACGGGGGATTAGTACAATATGAACACATGATTTAATGACGAACTACGGGGGATTAGTACAATATGAACACATGATTTAATGACGAACTACGGGGCATTAGTACAATATGAACACATGATTTAATGACGAACTAAGGTTCATTAGTACAATATGAACACATGATTTAATGACGAACTACGGGGTATTAGTACAATATGAACACATGATTTAATGACGAACTACGGGGGATTAGTACAATATGAACACATGATTTAATGACGAACTACGGGGGATTAGTACAATATGAACACATGATTTAATGACGAACTACGGGGGATTAGTACAATATGAACACATGATTTAATGACGAACTACGGGGCATTAGTACAATATGAACACATGATTTAATGACGAACTACAGGGGATAAGTACAATATGAACACATGATTTAATGACGAACTACGGGCATTAGTACAATATGAACACATGATTTAATGACGAACTACGGGGCATTAGTACAATATGAACACATGATTTAATGACGAACTACGGGGGATTAGTACAATATGAACACATGATTTAATGACGAACTACGGGGCATTAGTACAATATGATCACATGATTTAATGACGAACTACGGGGCATTAGTACAATATGAACACATGATTTAATGACGAACTACGGGACATTACTACAATATGAACACATGATTTAATGACGAACTACGGGGGATTAGTACAATATGAACACATGATTTAATGACGAACTACGGGGGATTAGTACAATATGAACACATGATTTAATGACGAACTACGGGCATTAGTACAATATGAATACATGATTTAATGACGAACTACGGGGGATAAGTACAATATGAACACATGATTTAATGACGAACTACGGGGGATTAGTACAATATGAACACATGATTTAATGACGAACTACGGGGGATTAGTACAATATGAACACATGATTTAATGACGAACTACGGGGCATTAGTACAATATGAACACATGATTTAATGACGAACTACGGGGCATTAGTACAATATGAACACATGATTTAATGACGAACTACGGGGGATTAGTACAATATGAACACATGATTTTGTGCAGCGGCCAGTCGTTCATGAACGTTTAATGTACGTGTTTTTTGTGCACGAAAATGAACGGCTTTCCTGGACGCTATGTGTAAGATAGCTTTGGCCATTGCATGAGAACATTGTGTTGAGTGTTATGTGTAAGATAGCTTTGGCCATTACATGAGAACATTGTGTTGAGTGTTATGTGTAAGATAGCTTTGGCCATTACATGAGAACATTGTGTTGAGTGTTATGTGTAAGATAGCTTTGGCCATTACATGAGAACATTGTGTTGAGTGTTATGTGTAAGATAGCTTTGGCCTTTACATGAGAACATTGTGTTGAGTGTTATGAGTAAGATTGCTTTGCTCATTACATGAGAATATATTGCTGCCAACCTGACAACCCGTGAGTTTAAACACCAACCACGTTCTTTTTAAAAAGTATTTTTAATCTTTCCATTCCCATGTTAATTATGTTACCTGGAGAAACTCAAAACTGGCGGGTTGGGGGGGGGGGGGTATTTTATCGCCCTCACCCAAATCAGATTAGAAGCAACTGCTTCCTTTCCTACCCTGTGTAGACGCCCCTTACCCTGTGTAGACGCCCCTGACACTGTGTAGACACCACTAAATATATTTAGACGCCCCTAGATATGTTTAGACGCCCCTGACACAGTTTAGACGCCCACACTGTTTGGACGCCCCTGACACTGCGTAGACGCCCCTGACACTGCGTAGACGCCCCTGACACTGCGTAGACACCCACACTGTTTGGAAGCCCCTGACAGGCAGCTATATTTGGAAACTTTCACAAATTTTATGTAGGACACAATGTCACATAAGGTCACCCAAGGTCACTCAAGCTCATTCAAGATCACTCTAAGTCAATCAAGGTCACTCAAGGTCACTCAAGGTTACTCAAGGTCACTCTAGGTCACTCTAGGTTACTCCATGTCATTCTAAAATTTCGTTTAGTGTAAGGGGAACATAGGAGTAGAAAGGGAACATAGGAATACAGACGGACACATAGGTGTAAAGATGGGAGCCTTGGGATACAGAGGGGAACATAAGGGTTCGGAGGGGAACATATGGGCACATAGCGGTACAGCGGGGAACATAAGAGTTCGGAGGGTAACATAAGGGTACAGAGGGGAACATATTGGTACTCCTAATAATGGAACAACCACATAGCCCTACATAACAATAACATAGCCCTACATAACAACCACATAGCCCTACATAACAATCACATAGCCCTACATATCAATCACATAGCCCTACATAACAATCACATAACCCTACATATCAATCACATAGCCCTACATAACAATCACATAACCCTACATATCAATCACATAGCCCTACATAACAACCACATAGCCCTACATAACAATCACATAGCCCTACATATCAATCACATAGCCCTACATAACAATCACATAACCCTACATATCAATCACATAGCCCTACATAACAACCACATAGCCCTACATAACAATCACATAGCCCTACATATCAATCACATAGCCCTACATAACAATCACATAGCCCTACATATCAATCACATAGTCCTACATAACAATCACATAACCCTACATATCAATCACATAGCCCTACATAACAACCACATAGCCCTACATAACAATCACATAGCCCTACATAACAACCACATAGCCCTACATAACAATCACATAGCCCTACATATCAATCACATAACCCTACATATCAATCACATAACCCTACATATCAATAACATAACCCTACATATCAATAACATAACCCTACATATCAATCACATAACCCTACATAATAACCACATAACCCTACATAATAATCCTAAAATATTTAACTTAGAGTTTGTATGACATTTATGATTTTGGGTTCCTTCAATTCAACTTTCAATGAAAATATTTTTTTTAAAAATGTTCCAAAATAAAAGAAGAGAAAGAAAACAATTATTCTATGTGACAGATGGAAACAGAATCACCCACAACCACCACAACCACAACCACCACAACCACAACCACAACAACAACAACAACAACAACAACAACAACAACAACAATGGTTAAAACAAACAAAAACACAAAAAAGTCCAAAAATACAAATACCAAAAAAGACCAAAAAGACAAATACTAAAAAAGACCAAAAAGACAAATACTAAAAAAGACCAAAAAGACAAATACTAAAAAAGACCAAAAAGACAAATACTAAAAAAGACCAAAAAGACAAATACTAAAAAAGACCAAAAAGACAAATACTAAAAAAGACCAAAAAGACAAATACTAAAAAAGACCAAAAAGACAAATACTAAAAAAAGACCAAAAATAAAAATACTAAAAAAGACCAAAAATAAAACTACTAAAAGCTTCCAACGACTTGATCATTAAAAGAATTCAACTGCCGAAATGGGAGTAACAAACGCAGCACGAAATCTTCCTATGACACGTCATCAATCTTGGAGACACCATTTATCAACCGGAGTTAATATCCGGAGTCCTAGGGGAAGGCCTATATTTTGTTTCGGCATAAAATTTTTTGATATATCCTGATTTGCAACTTCCTTGCCATGCTAGTGGAATTATTGACATTGACCCAATTCGCTCAGCGGGCAATGACCTTATTCAGATGCCTGAAAAATGAGACTAGCCGCGTGGATTAGCGGAGATTGGACAGATTATATGTGTATATGGGCAGATTATATGATTATGTGGGCTGATTATGTGTATATGGGCAGATTATATTTGTATATGGGCAAATTATATGATTATGTGGGCTGATTATGTGTATATGGCCAGATTATAAGTATGTACGGGCAGATTTTTAGTATATATGGGAATATTATGAGAGTCTATCGGCGGATTAGTCCGCTTTCGGCAGGAATCAAATACATGATCAAGTACAGCTAGGATCAAATACAGCTATGATCAAATACAGCTATGATCTAGTACAGCTAGGATCAAGTACAGCTAGGATCAAGTACAGCTAGGATCAAGTACAGCTAGGATGAAGTACAACTAGGATCAAGTACAACTAGGATCAAGTACAACTAGGATCAAGTACAGCTAGGATCAAGTAAAGATAGGATCAAGTACAGCTAGGATCAAGTACAGCTAGGATGAAGTACAGCTAGGATCAAGTACAGCTAGGATCAAGTACAGCTAGGATCAAGTACAACTAGGATCAAGTACAACTAGGATCAAGGACAGATAGGATGAAGTACAACTAGGATCAAGTACAGCTAGGATCGAGTACAGCTAGGATCAAGTACAACGGGGGTCAAGTACAACTAGGATCAAGTACAACTAGGATCAAGTACAGCTAGGATGAAGTACAACTAGGATCAAGTACAGCTAGGATCAAGTACAGCTAGGATCAAGTACAGCTAGGATCAAGTACAACGGGGATCAAGTACAACTAGTGGCGATAGAACATATCCCTGATAAATGAAAGCACCGTGTCCGTCTGTTAGCTCCGACTGTTAGCTCCGTCTGTTAGCTCCGCCTTTAGACACAGGCTCTAGGTGACGTGAGCATGAGACAAGGACAGTGTAACACAGGCGTAGGGAGGGGGAAGGGCGGAATGGTTGAGATTCATCGGCGTAGAGGTCGTTTTTGTTTAGCCTTGACCTCCATATCACAATGGCGTGCAATTATATCATAATTGAAATGAAATTAAATTTTGTTGTTTACATAAAACAATAATAGCAGGAACGGAACAATATCTCACTTTTAGTCAATTTTAGCTTTCTTTGATTGACATTTCTTGAACTAACTTAAAGAAGCCATGTTATTTCCATTTCTTTATGTTAAGCAGCACTATCAAATAAATTTGCCACTATGCTTCTAAGTCAGATGGTTTCGTATACTGCATACCCTCGAGTTTAATGGTAATGCCATGCACACATAACAACCAGTTTCAAATCTCTTACTCCAATCTCCTCCAACGGTAGAGTTCCCCGTATACGCCCTCCCCTCCCGTAGTGGTAATAGGTAATCTCATAAACCATCTGTAGCACACCCTCCTATATAAAGGTAATCTCAACCCCCATCTGTAACACATCTTCCTATATAAAGTTAATCTCAACACCCATCTGTAACACACCCTCCTATATAAAGTTAATATCATAACCCATCTGTAACACACCCTCCTATATAAAGGTAATATCATAACCCATCTGTAACACACCCTCCTATATAAAGGTAATATCATAACCATCTGTAACACACCCTCCTATATAAAGGTAATATCATAACCCATCTGTAACACACACTCCTATATAAAGGTAATAGCATAACCCATCTGTAACACACCCTCCTATATAAAGGTAATATCATAACCCATCTGTAACACACCCTCCTATATAAAGGTAATATCATAACCCATCTGTAACACACCCTCCAATATAAAGGTAATCTCATTTCTTTTTTCATCTAAAGTTTCAAAGCTTTATATTAATACGTCCAGTGTCCTTAGAATAAATAAATGACCACATCTCATTATTAGCGTACGGCTTTACAACAGTTCCTGGAGTAAAATGGGATTAACGCTTTCACCTTCCAAAGTGGCGTACTGCAGTACACCAGTTCCCGGAGTTAAGTACGAGGTAACGCTAGCAACTCCCAAGCTGGCGTACTGCTGTACAACAGTTCGCTGAGTTAAGTACGAGGTAACGCTAGCAACTCCCAAGCTGGCGTACTGCAGTACAACAGTTCTCGGAGTTTAAGCTCCCAACAGCACCTACCAAAGGTTTCAATGTTCTGTCCGTGTTTCCAAACAGGTCTTCAAGCTTGTCATGTAGCTCTTTGTTTAGTAGCACATGGTTTTTTTTGTAGGTCATCAATGTTTGATCACGTGACTATAAAGGGTAGCGATTTCCGGCGATTATTTTGAGTTCTACTGAAGTGCCGTTCTCCATCCCATTGTCGGACCAGACGACCATCTGTCCTGTGCCTGTGTGGGGGCCTGTGTGGGGGCCGGTGTGGGGGCCATTACCTGCTGCCGGCTGTTGAAGTGATGCCGCCAGATGAAGGATACAACCGGCGTTGATACCTTTTCAGACTGTTGACATCCTTTCAGTGGTAGGAACAAAGCCATTACAATACAAGATTATGAGTGGTTCTCACATTGTGCCACCCAAACCCATGACGTCGATGTCGAGAATTGCATTTAACTAGACCCTGCGTTTAACAACGCACATCCTTGATGTCCGGTAAATGTCAGCACGATGACATGTCAGTACGATGACATGTCAGTACGTTAACATGTCAGCACGATGACATGTCAGTACGATGACATGTCAGCACGATGACATGTCAGCACGATGACATGTAAAGGTAACCTCAGAGCCCATTTACAGATTATAGGATTTTTATATACGTCGGAACATATTTTGTGACCAGCATGACGTCAGGCCCACAGTGATGTAGAGATATACCAGGCCCACAGTGATGTAGAGATATACTAGGCCCACAGCGCTGTAGTTAGAGAACGCATTCCTTTTAATCTTAGACAATCAGGAAAATGACTTAATTAAAAAGATATTCGTACGTTATAATTTATCCTCGTCAACTTTTAGTCTAAGCAACGACTGCAGATGTCACATGTCAGATGTCAAATGTCAACTCTGGCATCAGGCAATGACCATTTCCAGTTTGAACTGACATACACATAACGTTCAACAGATCTTACAGAAGAGCGGTTCTCTCAAGCGGCGCTTTTTTTACACCAAGCGGCACACATTGTAAAAAGTTTCACCAAGCAACACTTGTTGTTACCGAGGTAAACCCTTCATCAGCCCAGACCCCACTACTTGACCCCCAGACCATACTACTTGACCCCCCATACCCCACTACTTGACCCCCAATACCCCACTACTTGACCCCCATACCCTACTACTTGACCCCAAGACCATACTACTTGACCCCCGATACCCCACTACTTGACCCCCATACCCTACTTCTTGACCCCCAGACCCCACTACTTGACTCCCAGACCCTACTACTTGACCCCCATACCCTACTTCTTGACCCCCAGACCCCACTACTTGACCCCCAGACCCACTATTTGACCCCATACCCTACTACTTGACCCCCCTGACCCTACTACTTGACCCCCAGACTCTACTACTTGACCCCCCTGACCCTACTACTTGACCCCCAGACCCTACTACTTGACCCCCTGACCCTACTACTTGACCCCCCTGACCCTACTACTTGACCCCCGGACTCTACTACTTGACCCCCAGGCGCCACTACTTGACCCCCACGACCCCACCCGTACCTGTCAAGTCGGGAAACGATCATTTGGTCAAGTGAAACTCAGCTCACAGTATGGCAGTAATGTAATAGCTGAACACAGTGTAACTGAAATGTAATAGCTGAACACAGTGTAGCTGAAATGTAATAGCTGAACACAGTATGGCAGTAATGTAATGGCTGAACACAGTATGGCTGAAATGTAATAGCTGAACACAGTGTGGCAGTAATGTAATAGCTGAACACAGTGTGGCAGTAATGTAATAGCTGAACACAGTGTGGCAATAATGTAATAGATAAACACAGTATGGCTGAAATGTAATGGCTGAACACAATATGGCTAAAAATGTAATAGCTTAACACAGTATGGCTGAAAGCTGAAATGTAATAGCTTAACACAGTATGGCTGAAATGTAATAGCTGAACACAGTATGCCAGTAATGTAATAGCTGAACAAAGTATGCCAGTAATGTAATGGCTGAACACGTGGTGAAATGAAATCATAGAGGACCGTTCAAGGTCACAACTGCCAGACAAACAGGTCCGACAACTCCTCATCTGCAAGTTGATCTCCTGACACACAAGTTGATCTCCTAACACACAAGTTGACCTCCTAACACACAAGTTGATTTCCTAACACACAAGTTGATCTCCTAACACACAAGTTGACCTCCTAAAATACAAGGTGACCTCCTAACACACAAGTTGACCTCCTAACTCACAAGTTGATCCCCTAACTCACAAGTTGATCTCCTGACACACAAGTTGACCTCCTAACACACAAGTTGACCTCCTAACTCACAAGTTGATCCCCTAACACACAAGTTGATCTCCTGACACACAAGTTGACCTCCTAACACCCAAGTTGATCTCCTAACACACAAGTTGATCTCCTGATACACAAGTTGATCTCCTAACACACAAGTTGATCTCCTGACACACACGTTGATCTCCTAACACACAAGTTGACCTCCTAACACACAAGTTGATTTCCTAACACACAAGTTGATTTCCTAACACACAAGTTGATTTCCTAACACACAAGTTGATTTCCTAACACACAAGTTGATCTCCTAACACACAAGTTGACCTCCTAACACACAAGTTGATCTCCTAACACAAGTTGATCTCCTAACACACAAGTTGATTTCCTAACACACAAGTTGATCTCCTAACACAAGTTGACCTCCTAACACACAAGTTGATCTCCTAACACACAAGTTGATCTCCTAACACACAAGTTGATCTCCTAACACAAGTTGATCTCCTAACACACAAGTTGATTTCCTAACACACAAGTTGATATCCTAACACAAGTTGACCTCCTAACACACAAGTTGATCTCCTAACACACAAGTTGACCTCCTAACACACAAGTTGATCTCCTAACACAAGTTGATCTCCTAACACACAAGTTGATTTCCTAACACACAAGTTGATCTCCTAACACAAGTTGACCTCCTAACACACAAGTTGATCTCCTAACACACAAGTTGATCTCCTAACACAAGTTGATCTCCTAACACACAAGTTGATCTCCAAACACACAAGTTGATCTCCTAACACACAAGTTGATCTCCTAACACAAGTTGATCTACTAACACAAGTTGATCTCCTAACACACAAGTTGATCTCCTAACACAAGTTGATCTCCTAACACAAGTTGATCTCCAAACACAAGTTGATCTCCTAACACACAAGTTGATCTCCAAACACACAAGTTGATCTCCTAACACACAAGTTGATCTCCTAACACAAGTTGATCTCCAAACACAAGTTGATCTCCTAACACAAGTTGATCTCCAAACACAAGTTGATCTCCAAACACAAGTTGATCTCCTAACACAAGTTGATCTCCTAACACACAAGTTGATCTCCTAACACACAAGTTGATCTCCTAACACAAGTTGATCTCCAAACACAAGTTGATCTCCTAACACAAGTTGATCTCCAAACACAAGTTGATCTCCTAACACAAGTTGATCTCCTAACACACAAGTTGATCTCCTAACACAAGTTGATCTCCAAACACAAGTTGATCTCCAAACACAAGTTGATCTCCAAACACAAGTTGATCTCCTAACACAAGTTGATCTCCTAACACACAAGTTGATCTCCTAACACACAAGTTGATCTCCTAACACAAGTTGATCTCCAAACACAAGTTGATCTCCTAACACAAGTTGATCTCCAAACACAAGTTGATCTCCTAACACAAGTTGATCTCCTAACACACAAGTTGATCTCCTAACACAAGTTGATCTCCAAACACAAGTTGATCTCCAAACACAAGTTGATCTCCAAACACAAGTTGATCTCCTAACACAAGTTGATCTCCTAACACACAAGTTGATCTCCTAACACACAAGTTGATCTCCTAACACAAGTTGATCTCCTAACACAAGTTGATCTCCAAACACAAGTTGATCTCCAAACACAAGTTGATCTCCTAACACAAGTTGATCTCCTAACACACAAGTTGATCTCCAAACACAAGTTGATCTCCTAACACACAAGTTGATCTCCTAACACACAAGTTGATCTCCTAACACAAGTTGATCTCCTAACACAAGTTGATCTCCAAACACAAGTTGATCTCCAAACACAAGTTGATCTCCTAACACACAAGTTGATCTCCTAACACACAAGTTGATCTCCTAACACAAGTTGATCTCCTAACACAAGTTGATCTCCAAACACAAGTTGATCTCCAAACACAAGTTGATCTCCTAACACAAGTTGATCTCCTAACACACAAGTTGATCTCCTAACACACAAGTTGATCTCCTAACACAAGTTGATCTCCTAACACAAGTTGATCTCCTAACACAAGTTGATCTCCTAACACACAAGTTGACCTCCTAACACACAAGTTGATTTCCTAACACACAAGTTGATTTCCTAACACACAAGTTGATTTCCTAACACACAAGTTGACCTCCTAACACACAAGTTGATCTCCTAACACAAGTTGATCTCCTAACACACAAGTTGATTTCCTAACACACAAGTTGATCTCCTAACACAAGTTGACCTCCTAACACACAAGTTGATCTCCTAACACACAAGTTGATCTCCTAACACACAAGTTGATCTCCTAACACAAGTTGATCTCCTAACACACAAGTTGATTTCCTAACACACAAGTTGATCTCCTAACACAAGTTGACCTCCTAACACACAAGTTGATCTCCTAACACACAAGTTGACCTCCTAACACACAAGTTGATCTCCTAACACAAGTTGATCTCCTAACACACAAGTTGATTTCCTAACACACAAGTTGATCTCCTAACACAAGTTGACCTCCTAACACACAAGTTGATCTCCTAACACACAAGTTGATCTCCTAACACAAGTTGATCTCCTAACACACAAGTTGATCTCCAAACACACAAGTTGATCTCCTAACACACAAGTTGATCTCCTAACACAAGTTGATCTCCTAACACAAGTTGATCTCCTAACACACAAGTTGATCTCCTAACACAAGTTGATCTCCTAACACAAGTTGA